>CANTUR010000088.1:600000-965935 GCA_947683625.1 Mallotus nudiflorus | reverse complement strand
AATAATAAAAAATTCATAAAAATCAAAATAAATTCCAAAAATTCCACAAAAATTCCAAAGTGTAGGTTAAGCTAAGAGAAGCAACTTTTTTGAAGGAATTAAGCTTTAATATCAATTATTGAAGTTCAAAAAAATCAACAAAAATGGCCGAAATTGAAATCAAGCTCAAATCCTTACCAAATCGAGTTTTCAATCTAAATAAAGCTTGGAATCAGCTTCTATGGAGTTCTAGGAGCTCAACGACACTGGAATCACCGGATTTGCTGACCGGAAAGTGGTTGAACAGAGGAGAAGAAATCTTTTAGGTTTTGGCCAAACCAACGTGCTATGCTGCAGGAGAAGATGGTGGGAGGTGGCGAAGCAGCTGGAGAGGGAGGCAGCACTCTGGGAGGCACACCAACAGCTTGTGATCAGAGTTGCAGAGTGAAGGGAGGGGGTGAGGGGCGTTAGGAGTGAGGGAGAAAGGGGGAGGGGCAAATGTTGTAAATTTAAGTTTATATATATATATATATATATATATATATATATATATATATATATATATATATATATATATATATATATATATATATATATATATATATATATATATATATATATATATATATATATATAATAATTGTGTGGTGTGTGATTTTGTGAATTATTTATATTAAAGTTTAGTATATTATAATATAAAGTTTATATATATATATATATATAACATATATTAATAACAAAAATATAATATATACATAAATTTTGAATATTAAACCCTAATATTATAATAATATATATATATGCTTGTATGTGTATATATTAATATACAAGGTATAAATTATGCATGAGACCATGCAATTTAATAAAATAAACTAACATTAATCAATAACATACTATTTAAATATTATTTCCCAAAAATCATAGGTTTCGAGAAAAATTTTACGTAGAAAACTTTAAATAAACATAAACAACATTAATTTTAATAAAATAATTAATTAATCAAATATATGAATTAAAAATTATTAATACTGCATATCCCAATAAAATATAAAAATATTTAAAAACTCGGATTATTACAATAAGTACATCCCTTTAATGAATGTATAATATTCCTCTTTAGGGCTCTTTTTTTATGTCAACTCTGCTAGGTCTAAAATAACACTTACAAGTAAATATATATAGATGCTAATGTAATGCCTAAGGGTTTTTTTATCCCTCTGCAACCTACATGTTGTATCTCAGAGGTTTCATAAATTTGTATTTTTCTTCTTTTTTTTTTATATCAGAAGTGTCCTTTTAGTTTTTGGCAATCTGAAATGGAGTATAAGAAATTTATGTGCCATTGTAAATGTACTTATGGTTCTATATTTGATAGTAAAGCTGGTTACTCATTGCAGTAAACACCTCTATTGCTGCAATTTATGAGAAAAAATTGGTGATGCTTATTCTGATGATACATTACCAACCAATTGTATAAAACATTTCTAGGGGGAGTCATTGCAAGTTATAATTGCAAAAATGCCCAGGAGCAACCTTCAAAATCTAACCAGCTTTTTCCAAGCTTCTCTATGTTTTGTAAGTGTTCAAAAAAGGTTCATTCTACCATTAGATAGACATTACAAAACAAAACACTACAGATGCAAAACTTTGAAGGGAGTGGATTAATTTAATGCTAAAGTTACAATACAATTAATCAAACAAAACAAGAGTCCCCAACAAATTGGGTTCTCATTATGTTTTCAATTAATTCTCTAAATTAAACGAAAAAATAAAAACAGAAACAAAAGGAGAGAAAAAGATTGAAATTTAAATAGCAAAACTCACAGTTGTAAGAATAACATCTAACTTTTGAAATCAAACACCTTGAGAAGCATTGTAAAGAGGATGGACAGCAACAGGAAGGCTTTAGATGAGCTTCTTCAGTTGGTTGTGCCATTACAAAATAAATCACAATAATCTGAAAAAGTAATGAATGGACAACAAAAAATCAAAGTAAATCTGTAGGTGAAAATTAATGAACCTGCAGGGGAAAGTCAATGAACTTGAAGGTAAATATCAATGAAACTGCAGTAGGTTCACTGATTTTCACTTACAAATTTATTGAACATATAGGTGAAAATCAATAAATTTATGCAAAAAAAAAAAAAGAGGGTGCGTTTTTTTTTTTTTTAATCTTGCACATGTAAATCTATATTGCAATATGGGTAGAGGTCCATGATATAAGAATTGATAATTTTACATCCCCATTAACATTTTTCAATGTGTAAATATACCCTATCATTTTGAAAAACATATATTTAATCCTCTCTTACAAACAATTTTAATTCTCACTATAAATGGGGTTCACTATTACTAATATGCACAAAAAAAAAATTAGATAAAAAATATTATATTTATCCTTAATGTTTATAATAATAAATAAATTTACTCCCAAAAAAATTTAATAATATTTTAACACAAACGTTGTTAAAAAAATTATCTAATAAAAATATCAAAATAATCATTTTTTATACTCATAAAATCTACTAATACTAATACAATATTAAAATAAATTACATCTAATTTTTTTATGAAGTTTTTAGATTTTTTCCCATTAAATTAAAAAAAAATTAGAAATATTTAAATAAAAAATTCATTTCGTTCTACATAAATTTATCCTTTTTTATTCACTCTCAAAATAAAATTTATAAATATTTATTTAAATGTAACAAATTAGGATGAAATGGATAAATAAATAATTATATATACATTTATTTTTCATTTTAGGAGTGAATTAAAAAAAGTATTATTTTATATAGGATGAGATAAGTTTCATTTATTTAAATATTTCTATTTTTTTGAAATAGTCTGAAATGAATTTGTATAATATTTTTTTGAAAAACAATTATAGTAAAATCCTTTTAATATCATATTACTATTAGCATATCCTACCAGTATAAAAAATAAACGATTATATAATATTTTATTAGATAAAAATTTAAATTTATTTGAAACCTTTTTGTGTTAAAATATTCTTAAGTTTTTTTTAGGGGTAAATTTGTTTCTTGTTATAAATATTAGGGGCAAAAATTTGTTCTTCATATAATAATTTTATTTGTACATGTTAGTAATTGTGAACCCCATTAATGGTGAATTCATATTATTTGTAAGAAATGCTTAAATATACGGTTTTCAAAACAATAAGAGTATATTTACACTTGCAAAAATGTTAGTGGTGGATGTGAACTTATAACATAATGTTAGACGTATTTTTGTAACTTTCTTTCTTTTTTTCTTTTATTGTTGTTGCATTATGGGTTTGGATTAGGTTATAGCAAGAGACTCATAACTACGTTCTTTTTCAATTGGTTTAAGCTTAGAGGTTGAGCAGTGACATTTGTAATGGTATGTGGGCTTAAAATATCAAATCTTTATTGGGCTAAATATTTTCAAGGTTAGGTTACCTAAGTATACTTTGGATGTAGTTTAGTTACTAAACCTTAATTTGTTTCTTTTTTATAATTCAACTTTAATTTTGTTTCATAAAGGGTACGGTTTAGAATTTTTAATCCTTTAACTTTATCCTTTTTTATTCAGTCTAAAATTACAAAAACAAAATTTAAAAGTTATTTCTCTTATCTTTTTCCATGACTCTAATACTACTAAAGGTAAGTCAGCTCCTACTAGGTGCAATCAAGGAATTACTCTGTAATCAAGAAAAAATGAGATCTAAAATTTCTCAATTCTTTCAACTTAATTTACCAGGCCTAAGGATTTTCTAAGGGCTTCATCTATATTGCTATTATTCATGCTTGCTGCCTTAACAATAAGGTCAATAATATGGGGAATCATTTTTTTTCTTTTCTTAAATTTCGTATCTCATTTTCTATCAAAAGTGCTTTCAAAACTTTTTCTTTTTCTATAGCATATATTCCTTCATTCGCCAACTTGCCTACTTCAGTGGCCAGGACTTGTGTTTCTTCTGATAAATCATCAAGTATTCCTTTAACATGAAATTGATTAAGGGGTTGGTTTACTTCATTTTGTATATTATTAAATGAAGTCAATTCTGATGGATTATTGGAATTTGAACTTTTTGTTCATTTTTCCATTATTCTTACAATTTATTTAAAGTCTAGGAGATTGTCTAAACTTATAATAGTTATATTAATTATATATAACTTAAACACATTTACAAAAATGGTTATGATATTCTAAATGAATATTAAATTCTTCTTTACCAGTTTCAAAAAAAAAATTATCTTAAATTTCTTAAATTATTAGTATTAGACTTGTCAAATAAACATAGATAGTGAATAAGATTTTCTACCATAGAAGATATAAAGTAAATAAAAATATAAATAAAACTCAGTTTTATTTATTTTTATAGAACCTAAGGATATATTTGTAAGAAAAAGGTTCAAGTTCATACTCAATTGATAATTCTAAATTCTTTATGAGTTAGAAAAAGTTTCTAGATAACTATTTTGAAATTAAGTAGAAGTTTAGTAGCCAAAAGGATACGAATTGAAGTTTGGTGACCAAAATGACCCTCTTAAATAATTAACCCAACCTTATTCATTATTAAAAAATTTTCCTTAAAAAAATAAGTATAACTATTCTAATTTGGCAAAGGATGCTAGATGACAACTTTTTTTAATTATAACTTTGCATATATTATATTATATAGAAAACAATTATATAATAACTGAGAGCATCCATTTTAATTGAACAATTAATTGAAATGATGAAATCTAAAAATTTAAAAGGAATTGAGTGAAACTTGTCATATCATGATTTAAACACCCATAATTTATAACTAATTTATTTATTTATTTATTATTTTTGTAATTATAAAAATACCCTTTGTAAAGTGTCACTAGCAATGTGATGAGAATCCTAGTATAGCTGGGAATCCTAATCCAACAAGGATTCAAAATGTGACAAGGAATCCATATCCAATAAGGATTCAAGGTGTAACAAGGAATCCTAATCCAGTAAGGATTTAAGACCCTTTGAATTATGAAGGAAGTCCACATCATAAGGGCATGTCCTAAGAAGATGAAGGAAGCCATATGGGCTCAAAGTACAAATCTAAATCAATCTGATCCATTTGAAGCACATGAAATTAATTTTGGTTCAAAGTATATTCATTTGGTAGAAATTGAATATTTAGGCCTAAGTAGTGTTATTGGGTCCAAATTGGATGCATTAAGCCAAATGAGTAATTATTCATGTTGCAAGGCCCAAGATGAAGTGCAACTAAATGATGTTTTAGTCCAAGTAATATTAAAAATGAATTTAGGTTTGTTACTTATCTAAAACGTTTTTTAGGTTGTTTGTTTTTAGTTAAGAATACTTTTCTTTAGTTTAGTTAGCAAACAAAACAATTCCTTATCTTTAAGGACTTGATTTTGCTATCTTTTAAAGATTTATTATCCTTACCTTTTAAGGATTTTTTTTAGATTAGGTTTAGGATTAAGAATTCTTATAAATATCTTATTTTGTAGCCTACTTTGGGTATATTTTTTTATCAATCAAATTAAAGTGACGAATTTTGCTTCAAATTATTTGGAGTTTTATTCTTTGAACTTTCTAAACAAAATAGATTTTTTGATAGTTCACTTATCTTATCAATTAAAACATCCATATCTAATTGTGGCGACTTCCTGATAGCTAGAGTTCTTAATTGTTAAATAATTAAGGGTTCTAGTTTTCACCTAACTTGTTTCTTAAACGATCTAAGGTATGGGTATCAATAGATTATTATGGGTTTTATTTATTAAATAAGCCCAGTTTGTATTATAGTGACACACTAAATCATTATCTTTTGACAAATTGTTGGCCAACATAGTTCATCTTTAACTTTTATTAAAAGTAAATGTACAGGATGTTGATGTGGCATCCTAAATAGTATTGGTGAGATGGACTCTGTTATCATATCAAATGGCTATTAATATAAAAAGGTTACACATTTATGATTTTATAAAAGATGTTTAGCATAGATGTTGATAAAAATTATTAACTATTTATTCCTCAACCATTTCAATATTTATGTTAGGTTACATTTTTTAATGGTTGACTGCTAGCCATCACGACACTAACCAGCTTTAGTCCATATCAATTTCATATTAGAGCTTTTCATTAACAACTATAACAAAAATGAGAATTTGACATATGTAAAACATCACTTAAAACACAAAAAAGTCACTAACAAGTATTTAAAATGAAAACAAAATGTCGCGACGTGCATTGATATATCAATGTTGAATATGGTATTTAAAGAAAAAATTTGTAAAACTTTGCTAAAACATTAATTTTGTAGACAAAACATTCAACTATAAAAGTTCAGTCTAAGTCAAATTGAGCCAAGCTAGTCCCCAATAGAGAAAAAAATATCCCTAAAGATCTTATTTTGTGATTTTTTCCTATTCCATCCCAAATAATCATTATTTAAGACTATATTTAATTTTGGGCTAGGAGTATAATAAGACCATTAATTTCAAAAGCCCAAATTAAGTAAGAAGCTCAACTTATGAAGAATTACTTAATAATTAATGATTAAGGCTACAGAGAAAATTTTAGAGATAGTGACTATAAAGACACAACTTGGATAAAAAGATCATGCTTGGGGAGTTATGCAAATTTATTCTCCCAAGAACAGAAAACTTTTGAGCTGGAGAATTAATTTATGAAAATAAATTCTGTAATTATAAAAGGCTTCATAATCATAGAGGAAGGGCATCACCAATCATTATAAATTATTAAAAATCAATCATCATAAAAAAAAACCAGCATATTTTATCCAGATCTTTAGCAAAATTCTAGTTTATAGTAGTATTTTCTTGTTAATTTCAAAGCAATATTATCTTTCAACTTATACTAAGTCTCAGTTATTATAAATTCATTGTATTATTTAAGAGCTTTTTTTATCATTATTTTTTATTTCATTTGCTTGAAATTCAAATAAATTACGGTAAAGGCATTTGCGAACCAACAATTTATCTAAAAAGAAGTTAGTCCTATTTTTTGAGGACTTAAGCTCCTCTAGCACACTCAAACCAATCTAAAATAAAATTGCACCAACAATCTTTTAGGACGCTTGGTGGGACACATTTCAACAAGATGCCAAAATTATGAAGTGGAAAAGAGATTACTAAAGTTGGAGATTCATCCAACAAAACACTTGAAGAATTAAGTGATGCATTTGATGACCAATCAGAGGAAAACCTGTGCTTTATGATCAAAGCAAGGATGAGACACTTGCTAACTAGATATGCCAAAATTTGAAAGTTTTAGATGTTATTGTTAGTTAGAATACTAACACTCAATCTATTTTACAAAAGGAATAAAGGTGTTATAAGATTCAATGTCATCGATGATTAATTCCTTGTAATAAGTTAATGCTTCTATTAATAGTAATGTCAAAAAAAATTTTCAAGATGTCCTGAATGCATTTTCCAAAAAGAATGAACAATTGTCCAAATAGTTTTCTGTGTCAAAAGTGGTGACTCATTAGGAGTTTGGAAATTCATCTACAAAAATTACTTTAAGAGTTCAAATGATCACTGACGATAAGTATATTCCTCTACATTAGAGGGATAAAGCTTGGCCCAATAATACAATGATTAATCATAATGGCTAAAATGGTAATCATTCAAATAATAGCAAACTTAACCAGCAATTATTTTGCAAGACCAACCCAACTTTACAACTAAGAGTATATAATCATAAAGGAAGAGGCACTAGGGGCAATATTGTTAGTGATATGCCTTAGGCCAATTATGTAATGGTCATACTTTGACTTTGTTATATTTCTATTTTATCAATAAAAAGGCGTTTTTATTATTACTAGCTAATTCTAATATTATCCTTAATTAGTTATTTTTACCTAAGATCATAAAGCACGTGACTTGATAGTAAAACTCTTAGGTGATACTTGAATTCTAATCTAAATATCCCTAGTCAATCATTGTTATGGGAACAATAATGAATAAAGACTAGTATGAGGTTGACTGATGATTATGTTTTACTGATCATGTATATGAGATATTAAGTCAAACTCATAGGTACATATCTAGAGAAATGATATATTAGATCGACCTACTATAAGAATACCACATGGATAATTGTCATAGGTAATTCTCATTACAGTAGCATTATTTGAGTCCTCTAACTTGAAATCACCATGGTTTCCTACATGATAAGTTCTATATTTTAACACATCCTTATGTCATCTTTAACTGGATGATAAAACAAGTTGTGATTGGATATAGAATAAGTTATGTAATAGATATGAGTGATTAAGATGGAATTTTTCCATCATTAATTATGAGAAGATATAAATGGGCCCCTCAATGAGTAAAACTAAGAAAATGCATAGCCATGCTAGAATGAGTTGATAAAGAGTTATCAATATCAGATAAAGAGTTATTAGTTTCAATCTACTTAGGATTGAGAAACAATATGATTAGACAATATAAGGATAACATAATCCATGCCTTATGTTCAACTAACATATCACGTGACAAAAGGACTATAATACACGTTGTGGATTAGGTTATATTGAATTATCAACCTTCATATAACTTGGGTAGTCATAATGTCTTGCTAGAGACCAATTATGACTTATGGGCTAAAACGGAAATGTTAGGCCCACTACTAATATTGTGCGAAACTACAGGGTTGCACATTTAAATAGGTCGAAAGTATTATTTGGTTAATTAACCCATTGATAATCTCTCTGAAAGAATAAATAAATATATTTGTATATATTTATATTCATTTATTCATTTATTTCCTTATTTAATTAAGGTGAGAGTTATCTTTATTAAATAGGAAATAATTCTAATTGTAGACTTATAATAAAAATAAAAGAGGAAGCTTAGACTTACCAAAACAGTTTTGGTAAATAAGTGTTTTGCGAAACCCTGAATGTGATGTCTATATATACATATCTTTCTCTAGGGTTTCATATGTCTCTCCAACTCTCCTCCTTCTACCATTTCTTTTGTGAAAAGAAAACATATAGAGAGAAAATAAAATCAAGAGTTTTCTTTGAAAAGGTGCTAGCACACTATCTTTGCTTTAGATACCTTGTTAATATGGATACCGGTAAAGGGCATGGTCTTATTGGTGGTGTCTTAATCCTACAAAGAAAATACGAAAAGCTCAAGGTAGGGTGTCACTAGAGTGAACCCCCTTTCTTCCTTCCAACATTCTTGTCTTAAGAACATATTGGTGAATTTTTTAGAATCCCTCTTTAATCAATTTATTTGAATTATATAGATTCGATATTTGGGTTTTCCTAAATTAATTTTTATTTTCTATTGTGTTTTGCATCACGAAAACCCAACAAATACTCCCTAGGGTTGCATACCAACTTCCCAAGTTCAAATGCCATTTTCCCAAGCCTATATGCCACTTCCTTAGGCTTTTAGGGTGGGAATTGACTTAGATGCTATACGAGATGTAATTTAGGAGTTGTATAAACCAAGCATGCACCATATTAGTCACTTAGAATTCTATAAGCCTTATCCAAACATTATTAATAGAGATAACCCTTACTCAAAGGGTTATCACATTCCAGAGTTTTCTTTATTTTTTAGAGAATATAGGTAATTAACGTTGGAACTTATTGCTCATTTTATAATTCAATGTGGAGATTCCTGAATTTGAAGCTAAAATTATTTCCTAATAGCTTGATAGGGACAACTTTCACCTAGTATGCCACTTTGCCTAAGAAATCAATTCTCACTTAGTAAGAGATGAAATAATAGCTCTATAATTAATTCTTTAGGTCATAACCAAAAGTATGCATATACGAGTTGTCTAGGGTAACTTAAAAGTTATTGAGAGTGTAGAATTATTTATTGTAAGGTTCAAAGGAATGAGAAAAAAATGCAAAATCATGTTACCTAAGACTGAATATGTCAAAATGGCTCAAAGAGCACTAGACATTGAATTAAGGAAGAAATTTCAAGGCATGGAGTTCTAAGATTTTTATGAGCTAGCTGTAAAAGTGAGAAAGTATGAAGAACTACTGAAAGAGGAAAATTAAAGAAGGAAGGCTTTAATGGACACTTATTTTTAAGAAGTTTCTAATATTGAGATTGTTGTTATAGACCTAGCAAGTATTGGCTCTTATGTTTATCTTCCTTTAAAGAAGAAATCCTAGAGGCTTGAAAGAAGCCCCAAGGCTCTAATCCTTAATTTCGATATGCATTTAAAATCTAAAAGACATATTGAATCTTTGATTTTCTTCTTAAAAATAAGTTCATTAAGTTGCCTCTTGATCATAAAATACCTATAAAAGAAGAATTGAAGGGAAGGGATTATTATAAGTATCATAATTTTTACCATTATACTATTAATGTTTGCTGGGTGTTTAAAACTGTGATATAGGATCGCATGAACAACTGTGTATTAAAATTTCTAGAAAAGAAAAATGTAATGCTGATAGAAAAGGATCCATTTCCACTTGTAGCAATAGTCAATGCTGCCAATTTAGATCTGAGAGCTTTTGCCTGATATGGAAAAAAGATTTAAAAGAAAGAAGAAAACTAGGATACTTTTGGCCAGCCTTTAAGAAAATTTGACTACTTGGTGAAGTACTCTATACCTCCATTTGCAAGCATTCTTAAGAGATCAAGAGCCCCAATTGGTGGGGAAGATAAACCTAAAAAGAAGAAATCATATGACTAAGCCAATAGTGCAAAGCTAAAGATACAACCATTAATAAAAACATGTTCTAAATTGGAGTTTATCAAAAAGGGAAGGAAAGTGCCCGGTTCATGAAATAAAGTCATTTTATAAACCTAATTCCCTTAGGAATACTTATAATGATTACAGGTTTAGGCCTATAGAAGGAGATATGACCATACCAAAATTCAATAGAAATCAACCCAGATTTATGGTACCCTCCACTTGTAGAACTAAGCAATAGTTGGCATCATATAGAGCATAGAAAGTTCCCTTAATAATTGACCTGCACTTAAAAATGTAGGCACTAGAGGTAGTAGTTTGTTGAGAGAAAAAAGAAAGATCAATAGATGTAATAGGTGGAGATTGACAATAGATCTAAATTTAGAAGAAAAGCCACAAAAGATCTAAACTCTAGTAAAGAGGGGTCCATGTGCAGCTTAAATGTTCCAGATATTGAGTTTGAAGAAGACATGAAAATTAATGAAGATATGGAAATTGATGCTTTTGAAGTAAAGGAGAACCTCTGTCCTTTAAATGTGTTACTTCCTTAGCCATTATACCCTAGGAGTTTATAATGCAAGAAGTAAAAGAAGACATAATAGAATTTCATGACAGTCGAGGCGCAACTCCCCCAAGAGAAGTAGTAAAGCATTTAATTGGAGTTATAATCCAGGCTATAAGGCTAGATTAACATAAAAGGGTTATTCTATAGAGCGATTATGGATAATGGATCAGCTATAAATGTAATACCACTCAAGATGCTAAATGCTCTTAGTAAAAGTGAAGATGATTTAATCTCTACTGACATAACTATTTTAACTTTTATAGGGGAAGTAATTAGAGTTGCAAGAGTATTTCCAATAAAAATCATTATTGGCAGCAAATTTTCTCTTACTATATTCTTTTTAGTAGAATCAAATGCCAGTTACAATACATAGGAGAGACTGGATTCATGCCAATTAATGTGTGCCATCTTCTTTGTATAAATTCTTGTTATTCTAGAATGATAATGAAGTAGAGGTGGTTTGGGCTAACAACAAACCATTCAATATATGCTTAGACAATTTAGAGGCCAAAATTTATGATTTAGATCCTAGGCCACTCAAATTTACAAGAAGAAAACTAATGGTGATCCAAAAAACACTTACCTTTCTAAAGAGGAGATGAAAGAAAGAATTCAAAAATAGTCAGATTTGATTTACAATGAAACAACCATCATGCCATATACATATTAGTCAATAGAGAAAACCATCATTAAGGAAGTCAATGATTAAACACATAAAGAGGGAATTAGCAATGCCTGTAGCTGCTATATGGAAGTTTGTTATATAGAAAACTACTGATAAAATAATCAATAAAGAAATATTAGTGAAGAGGAGTTTGAGGAAAATGACGAACTAAAGATGGAAGATGTATAGGAAGTACCACAATGTCTATAGGATTATTAATTTGAGGTGCAAGATCCTTTAGAAGAAATAAATCTTGGCACAAATAAAGAGCCAAAGGTAACTTATGTCAACTCTTTTATTGAAAGAAGATGTTAAAAGGGAGTTGATTGTACCGTTAAAAGAGTTCAAAGATTATTTTTCATGGGATTATATAAAGATGCCTAAGCAGTTGAACACCACCTTCCTATTAAGCTTAAATATTGTCCTTTTTTATAACCTCCTAAGAGAATGTCAAACGAGGTGGAATTAAAAGTGAAGGATGAAATTGAAAATTTACTTAAGCTAGATTCATCAAGCTAACCATGTATGTTGAGTGGCTTTTTAATATAGTCCTTATAAACAAAAAGAATGGTAAGCTTAGGCTGTGTATAAAGACTTTAGGGATTTGAATTTAGCCACCATAAAAGATGTTTATATTATACATATAGCTGACATGTTGATTAATGCTACCATCAAAAATGAACTTTTTCCATTGAAGGATGGCTTTTCAAGTTGTAATCAAATATTCATTACTAAAGAAGATGTATCAAACTGAGGTAGTTAGAACCTTTGAATGGCTGGTCATGCCCTTTGGCTTTAAAAATATGGGTGTTACTTACCAAAGGGCTATAAACATTATTTTTCGTGACATGAACGACCACCATATAGAAATATACATTGATGACATAGTGGTAAAATCTAAAAGAGTCTTTGATCATGTTACTCTTATAAGAAAGAGTTTTAAAAGGATGAGAGTTTATCATTTAAAGCTTAATCCTTTTAAATGCGCTTTTGGTGTATAGGCTAAAACTTTTCTTAGGTTTCTAGTTCACCAAAGAGGAGTTAAGATTGATAAGAATAAGGCAAAGGCTATGCTTGAAGCCAAGCTGACCCATATTAAAAAAGAGCTACAAAGATTCTTAGGGAAAATCAACTACCTAAGAATGTTTATTTCTAACCTTGCTAGGAAAACTAAGGAATTCTCTAACTTATTAAAACTAAAACAGGAAGCTAAATTCAAATGGGAAGAAAGGCACAAAAAATGCATTTGATAAAATCATATTTATCACAAATATGTCCATTGGGTGTCTATTAGCTCAACTGTAAATAGTGAATCATAAATAATCCTCCATGTGCCTCCTTAATTAAAAATTCCCTTATAGAACACTTAAGAATGCACAAGCTATTTCTTTTAAACAATAAATCATCAAATAAGTAAAAATCATCCAAAATATCCCCATTATCACAAAATGCATATATATCACCAAAATAATCATCATGTGGATACAACTCCTTTATAAACTCAAAACCTAATAATTTAGCATTAAGTGAGTTAAGTAAAGTGTACCTTCTAGACAATGCATCATCAACCACATTCTCTTTATGTTGCTTGTACTTAACCATATATCAGAATGTTTTTATGAACTCTACATATTTGGCATGCCTATGGTTCAACTTATCTTAACCCTTCAAATGCTTTAAAATTTCATGGTCAGTGTGTATCACAAACTCCTTAGGCCACAAATAATGTTGCCATGTTTGCAAAGCTCGAACCAAAGCATATAATTCCTTGTCATATGTTGGATATTTTAAAGCTTCCCCGTTTAACTTTTCAATAAAATACATTAGTGGTCTTTAACCCTACATTAAAATAGCTCTAACCCCTATGCCACTAGCATCAAATTCAATCTCAAAAGTTTTATCAAAGTTAGGTAAAGCAAGCAAAGGTGCATCACACAATTTATCCTTAAGTTCATTAAATGCATGTTCTTGTGCATCACCCTAAAAAAATCCAAAATTTTTCTTAACTAATTCATTCAAAGGTGCGGCTATAGTATTGAAATCTTTAATGAATCTCCTACAGAAACTAGCAAGCCCATGAAAACTCCTCACCTTACTAGCATTTTTAGGTTTTGGGCAATCCTTAATGGCTTTAACCTTTTCCTCATCAACCTCAATTCCTTGACTAAAAGCTACAAAACTAAGAAAATTAACCCTATCCATGCAAAAACTACACTTCTTAAGGTTAGCATACAACTTTTCTTGCCTAAGTATTTCTAAAATAAGTTTCACATGCATAAGGTGATCATCCAAACACTTAGAGTAATTTAGAATATCATCAATAATAAATTTACCCAAGTACTCATGCAACACATGATTCATCAATCGTATGAATGTACTAGGTGCATTAGTAAGACCAAATGGCATGACAAGCCACTCGTACAACCCATACTTAGTCTTAAAGGCTATTTTCCATTCATCATTAACATTCACGTGAGTTTGATAATAGCCAGATTTCAAGTCAATTTTAGTAAACAAATAAGAACCATATAACTCATCAAGCAAATCATCTAATCTAAGAATAGGATAATAATACTTTGCATTCAATTTTATTGATGGCTCTGCAGTCCACACACATCCTCTATGTTCTATCCTTCTTTGGTACAAGAATAACCGAAACTAAGCAAGGACTAAGACTTTCCCTTATATACCTTTTAGCTAGCAACTCCTCCACTTATTTTTAGATCTCCTTTGTCTTACTTGGATTTGTTCCATATGCTGGCCGATTACGTATGGCAGCTCTAGGAATAAAGTCAATTTGGTGTTCTATGCCTCTAATTAATGGTAAACCACTAGGCAACTCCTCGAGAAACACATCTTCAAATTCTTGAACAAGATTAATAAACACACTAGGCAAATACATGTTAAGTTCATTAGTTGTCAAATAAGCCCCTTTGTACAAAAGTACAAATATAGGCCATTTGGAATACAAAGCTTGCTGAACCTCTCTTTTCCTAGCTATTAAACTTAAATTCTTTGCATTTTTCTCTTTAGGCTAAATTCGCTCTCCTTTTTTCTTTGGAACTCTTTCTTTTCACACTTTTTATTTTCACTCTCTAAAGTACTCTTCTTACTTTTTTTTCTTTTCGGCCCCACTCTCATCCTTTCCATTTTACATTGATCTTCATACACTTCTTCTGAGGAAAGTGGCATCAATATGGTCTTCTGCCTATCCTTAGTGAATGAATACCTATTGAGGTACACATCATGCTTAGTTTTTCTATCAAATTGCCATGGTATACCAAGAAAAATTTCTCTAGCATGCACAGGAACTATATCACACAATACCTTATCATGATATTTACTAATTAAAAATGAAATAATAGATTGTCAATGCACCTTGACCTCACCACAATCATTAAGTCATTGAAGTTTATATGGTCATGGATGTTAAATAGTACACAGCCCCAATTTATTAATTAAGAAGCTACTCACCACATTAGTGCAACTCCCACCATTGACAATCATACTACATGCTTTGCCTTGAACATGATACCTTGTATAGAACAAGTTGTCTCGTTGCTCCTCATGGCAATCTGTCTTCAATTGAGTGCTAAGAGTATGTCTTATAACTAGCATATAACCTTTATTTAGCACTTCAATGCTCCCATTACTATAACTTTCCAATTCAGGCATGTTATTCACATCGCTTTCATTGCCATCCTCTTTATCATCGGTCACTATCTCACCATTTTGTATGGTCATAGTTCTCTTGTTAGGGCACTCCTTGCTAATATGACCTACACCTTGACACTTCCAGTACTTAATGTCTCTATTTCTCCCTTTAGGATCTTTAGTTTTGGTTTTCTCTTTGGAAACTGAATCTGCCTTTCCCTTTGCAACATCATAAGCACCCTTATTTCCACCCTTAAAATCACTCTTCCCATCCATTTTCCAAGTAGAATTAGAGTTGGAGTAAGGTTTGGAAACATACCTTGTTATCCTTCTTCCTTGGAGTTGCTTTTCCACCTTGATGGCAATGTGCACCATCTCTTCTAGATCTCCATATTATTGCAAATCAAAATAGTCAGCTATCTCCTTGTTCAAACCAGCCAAGAAACATGCCATGGTGGTCTCCACATCTTCCTTTATATCAGCCCTAGTCATAATCATTTCCATCTCCTTGTAGTAATCATCCACACTACTATTACCTTGTCTAAGAACCTGAAGTTTTTGTATAAGCTCCCTATGGAAATTTTGTGGGACAAATCGCTTTCTCATTGCAGACTTGAGATCATACCAAGTATTAATTAGGTACTCCAAATTTCTTCTTCTAGTAGTCACCAAGTGATCCCACTAAGCGATAACATTATATGAAAATTAAGTAACCACCAACTTAATCTTCTCCTCCTCACTAAATTAATGACAATCAAATATGAGTTCTACTTGCTTTTCCCATTGTAAATAACCCTTTGGATCTATTTTGCCTTGAAAATGAGGTATCTTATGTTTAATGCTCCCCAAATTTCTATCTACAAAATCATCATCGCCTCGGTTTCTACCATATAATGGATTTTCTTATGGTCTTCCTCTACCTCTACCTAAACCTCAGCCTCCTCTACCTTCACCCCTAAGTAGACCCATTCCAACAATGGCATCATCATCATATACATTATAATTATTAGCATCATCTTCCAAATCATCAACTTGAGGTATTTGGTTTCTACCTCCCCTATTTCCCTTAGTGTGATTCAATTATGCTCCTTCAACTACTTGAAACCTTGTATTCATGTGCTCTAATGCTTCTCTCATAGCCTCTATATTTCTATTAAAGTGTGCAAATTCTCCTTGTTGAGCCTTACGTAGTCTAGCTTTATCAATATGACCAACATCATTATCTTCACCTTGGTTTGACATTGCTATAAAAGAATGTTATAAAATAAAGAAAAATAATTCAAGGACCTCACAAGCACTCCTTCACATGTTTGCACTCAAATGATGGGGATGGTCACTCGTGTTTTACTCAAATAAAAAAATTTCACTCATGGATTTTCTCACACCACTTGAGCTAATTTCTTTTATATTCTTAGGTGAATCACACTTTTAAACCAATTCAAATAGTTTAAAGCAATTCAAGTAGGATTCCAAAACTAAAATTTGCAAAACAAGTTTGAAGCAATTCGGTCACAGGAAAAAAAGACAATTCATAAGCAATAAATTAGGAAAACTCAAATAGATGCAAAAGACATCTGAAAGAAATACAACGATATTCTAGAATAGAAAAGAAAATAAATTTACAAGTTATTTTAAGAAGAAAAGTCAAATTTTCCTCAATAAGTAATATTCCTTAAAGAGCAAGTATTGTAAAGGTATGCAAAATCTTTAATAGACAACGAATACAAGATATGACAAGATCTATTTAGATACGTCAATTATAAACCAAATAGGATTAAGAAATCTAAATCAAACCTGATTAGGATATTACTCACTCAAACAATATTCCTTAATGAGCAAGGAATGGAAGGATATGCAAATCAACCTTGATTAGGATATAAATCACTTAAGAATCTCAATTATTCCTTTTTAATCACTTTTTTCTTTTTCACGAATTTTTTCTTCTTTTTTTTTAAATTTCTTTATTCTTTCCTTTCTTTTTGCATGGATTTTTTTTATAAACCTTCAATTATAAACACAAATCTAAATTTCAAAATGCAAAAAATTGACCGAATCAAAGAAAATAAGAATAAAGAACAAAACACAAGAACAAAGAAAAAGGAAAAAATTTAAAAGAATAAGAAAAACAAAAGAAATCAAAATTAAGAATGAAAATTATAAAAGATAAAACCTAATCTAGAGCTAAAGCTCTAATACCAAATGATAAGGAACCTCTAAAAATAAGCTTAAGAACCCTTTTATGTATTTGAACCCCTAAAGTATTAATTTGAAACCCCAATAGTCAATTCAGCAACAACCCCTAGGAATGGTTAGAAATCAGATTACTTAGATGATAAAAGAATTAGAATAAAGAACACTCATTTTTGAATTCTAATTTTGAAACAATCCACAAGAAGATGATCAATCTACTTGTATGTTCCTTAAAGCATGTATTCTACTCAAGAACATAAAGATAAAAGCAAACGACTTTTAGGTTTTTAAAACTTTAATTCTCCATTATAAAAATTTGTCCAAGGCAAATATATAGCCTTTACAAGGTTTTCTTTAGTGAATAAGGAAAACTAATAACCCTAATCATAAAAATAGAAAACTAATCTAATCATACCTCAAATAGGAATTTGACATACTTTTTTTTAAGAATAACACTAATTAAACTAACTAAAAATAAAGGGCTTTTAAAATAACAAATTTTTCCAACCCTTATTTAACATAATTAAACCTCATTAACAATGCTTAAATAACTCTCCCATGCATATTCAGTCAACCCATAACAAATGTGGCCCATTATATACTTAATTAAACCTATTAATAACATGCACTTGAATTAAGTTGTATTGAACTTGAGCTGCACTTGTCACAAAGCTTTGGTGTCCTTGTAAACTTTCACTAGCTGAATTCATTAAGCCTTGTAGATTATGGATTAAGGCTTGTTGAAGCTTCTTAGATTGAGACCTTGTCATAAGTCCTTGAGGCATGCTAATTGGACTCGAAACCTCTTGAACTTGATCCTTGCCCTCTTGACCATGCTCATCTTCATCATGTTGAATCCTTTGGACTTGGTGTGTTGGCTACTCCATAACAAGATATGGTTATTTTTGGCCATTTATCCTACAGGATTGCATAACTTATGCTAAAGGATGCCAACAATGCTAGAAGCATAGAAGTGTACAGAGAGTGACAGCTAATGACTTGTATTCTATTGTGAAACCATGGCCATTTTGAAGATGGGCTATATATCTTATTAGTAAGATTTATCCAACTTGTTCTAAAGGCTATAGTTTTATCATTGTAGCCACTAACTATTTTACAAAGTGGGTAAAGGCAATTCCATGAAGAAAGTAAATCAGAAAGACATCATTTGATTCATTAAGGAACATATTATTCATAGGTTTAGTATACTCCAGACCAAGGGACAATGTCTATTAGTGAAGAAGTGAGAGAATTTATGGAAGACAATGGTATTAAGCTCTTACATTCAACTCCCTACTTTACCTAAACAAATTGTCAAGCAGAGGCTTCAAATAAGAGCCTTAACGAGTATGATGGTTAAAAAAAAAAGAAGGTTTCTAGACTCTAAAATAAGAAAATAAAAAAGAAGGAATTTGAAGCAATAGATCTAGTTTGGAAAGTTATTTTGCCACCAAGAATAAAAGATAGGGAATTAAGTAAATGGTCACCAAATTGGGAGTGATTGTTTTGCAAAATTTCAGCAGCATTTCTATTGAAAAATGGACCTTTTGGTGTTTTATATATGGTTGTGGTGCACAACTGTGTGAAATGTCCTGTGATGATTTATAATTAAGCCAAAATAAGAAATCCATCTACAATAAATCATCCAATGTGAGCTATTATAATAATGGCTCAACAAGTGCTAACAAGATCAAAATATGAAGTCATATAACCATAAGGGCAACCAAAGTCACCATAGATATAAAAGTCATAATACATATCATATAGTATCAAAGTCAAAACCCCTAAAGGTCTCCCATATATCCAAACATTTCTTCCTAGTCATGAAGGCTTCTTGCTCTTGCTTCTTCCACCCAAGGACAGCCTCTTTTTTATCATTCATGGACTTCCCCATATCATTGACCCTAGAGATAGCTTTTGGTACTCTAATGCCATATCCTTGTTCTTCTTGATTAGCTTTCCCTTCTTAGCCTTAAACAAGGAGATTTACTTTTAGGTCTTTTATATCTGCTACCACTAGATTAAAGGATGATTTAGCTTCAGTTTTACTAGCTTTCATCTCTTTTATCTTTAATTGCTCTACTAAGAAGTGCATTTTCTATTGATGGAAGGTAATTAGATGCTTAGAAGCATCCAACTGATTAGCACTAGCCTTATCCAAATGTGAAAAACCCAAGATGATATTGATACGGAACCTCCAAGAATAAGCTTGAGAACCCCTTTATATATTCGAACCCCCAAAGCATTAACTTGAAAACCCCAATAGTCAATTCAGCAATAACCCCTAACAATGGTTAGAAATCATATTACTTAGATGATCAAAGAATTAGAATAAAGAAAACTCATTTCTAAATTCCAATTTTGAAACACTCCACAAGAAGATGATCAATCTACTTGAATGTTCCTTAAAGCATGTATTCTACACAAGAACACAAAGATAAAAGCAAAATAACCTTTAGGTTTTAAAACTTCAATTCTGAATCTTAATAATTCATCCAAGGCACATATATATAGCCTTTATAAGGTTTTCCTTAGTGAATAAGGAAAACTAATAACCCTAATCATAAAAATAGGAAACTAATCTAATCAGACCTCAAATAGGAATTTTGACATACTTCCTATTTTAAGAATAATTAAATTAACTAAAACTAATGGGCTTTCAAAATAACAAATTCGTCCATCCCTTATTTAATATAATTAAACCTAAATAACAATGCTTAAATAACTCTCCTATGCATATTCGGCCAGCCTATAACAAATGTGGCCCATTATATACTTAATTAAACCCATTAGTAACTTGGACTTGAATTAAGTTGTATTGAACTTGAGCTACACTTGGCACAAAGCTTTAGTGTCCTTGTAAACTTTCACTAGCTAAGTTCACTAAGCCTTGTAGATGATGGATTAAGGCTTCTTGAAGCTTTTTAGATTGAGACCTTGTTATAGGTCCTTGAGGCATACTGATTGGACTCAAAACCTCTTGAACTTGATCCTTGCCTTCTTGACCATGCTCATCTTCATCATGTTGAATTCTTTGAACTTGGTGTGTTAGCTGCTCCATAACATTTCCCCTCTCCTCAAAAGAATTCGTCCTTAAATCTAAAGCATCACCTATATCAAAAGGACTCAAACCAACCACATTGAATGAAGCACTAACATTATACTCACCAGGTAGGTCCACTTTGTATGCATTATCATTAATCCTTTTAAGTATTTGAAAAGGACCATCTCCTCTTAGGTTTAGCTAAGACTTCCTTTGAAGTGGAAACCTTTCTTTATGAAAATGCAACCCAAACCCAATCTCCAGGCTGAAAAATCATTGGCTTCCTTCCCTTATTCATATGAGAAGCTACTTTAGCATTTTGCATCTCAATCCTCTCCTTAACTTGCTTATGTAACTTCTTCACCAAATCTGCCTTAGAATTAGCATCAACACTCACAAAATTGTTAGGTGGTAGTGGCAATAAATCAATAGAAGTAAGTGGATTAAATCCATAAACAATCTCAAATGGAGAGCAATTAGTAGTGCTATGAACAACCCTATTGTAAGCAAAATTCATAAATGGTAAACAATCATCCCACCTCCTAATGTTATTTTCTATTATTACCCTAAGCAAAGTAATCAAAGTCCTATTAACTACTTCAATTTGCCCATCTGTTTGAGGGTGACAAGTAGTTGAAAACAATAGCTTAGTTCCTAACTTTCCCCACAACACATGCCAAAAATGACTTAAAAACTTAACATCCCTATCACTAACAATGATCCTAGGTATGCCATGTAAATGCACAACTTCTTTGGAAAACAAATCAGTAATCAACTTAGCATCATCAGTTTTATGACATGGTATAAAATAAGCCATTTTACTAAATCTATCAACCATAACAAAGATACTATCATGACCTTTCCTAGTTCTAGGCAATCCAAGCATAAAATCCATAGACAAATCAGTCCAAGGTTCATTAGGAATGGGTAATGGTGTGTATAACCCATGCGGTTTCAACCTAGACTTAACCTCTCTACATGTAATGCAATGCTCACAAACTTTATACACATCATGTTTCATACCAGGCCAAAAGAAATGTTCTAATAGCATATCATAGGTCTTATTTACCCAAAATGCTCCATTAGGCATCCTCTATATGCCTCCTTAATTAATAATTCCCTTATAGAACACTTAGGAATGCATAATCTATTTCTTTTAAACAAGAAACCATCAAACAAGTAAAAATCATCCAAAACTGCCCTATTATCACAAGATGCATATATATCACCAAAATCATCGTCATGTGGATACAACTCCTTTATAAACTCAAAACCTAATAATTTAGTAGTAAGTGACTTAAGTAAGGTGTACCTTTTAGATAATGCATCAACAACCACATTCTCTTTACCTTGTTATACTTAATCACATATGGAAATGTTTCTATGAACTCCACCCATTTGTCATGCCTACGGTTTAGCTTATCTTGACCCTTCAAATTCTTTAAACTTTCATGGTCATTGTGTATCACAAACTCCCTAGGCCACAAATAATGTTGCCATGTTTGCAAAGCTCGAACCAATGCATATAATTCCTTATCATAAGTTGGATATTTCAAGGTTGCCCCACTTAACTTTTCACTAAAATACATTAGTGGTCTTTGATCCTGCATCAAAACAACTCTAATCCCTATGCCACTAGCATCACATTCAATCTCAAAAGTTTTATCAAAGTTAGGTAAAGCAAGCAAAGGTGCATTACACAATTTATCCTTAAGTTCATTAAATGCATGTTCTTGTGCATCACCCCAAACAAATCCAGCATTTTTCTTAACTAATTCATTCAAAGGTGCAGCTATAGTGCTGAAATCTTTAATGAATCTCCTATAGAAACCAGCAAGCCCATTAAAACTCCTTACCTCACTAGCATTTTTATGTTTTGGCCACTCTTTAATGGCTTTAACCTTTTCCTCATCAACCTCAATTCCTTGACTAGAAACTACAAACTAAGAAAATTAACCCTATCCATGCAAAAACTACACTTCTTAAGGTTAGCATACAACTTTTATCGCCTAAGTATTTCTAGAACAAGTCACACATGCATAAGGTGATCATCCAAACGCTTAGAGTAAATCTGAATATCATCAAAATAAACAATAACAAATTTACCTAAGTACTCACGCAACACATGGTTCATCAATCGCATGAATGTGCTAGGTGCATTAGTAAGACCAAATGGCATGACAAGCCACCCATACATCCCATACTTAGTCTTAAAGGTTGTTTTCCATTCATCACCAACATTCATTCCGATTTGATAATAACCAAATTTCAAATCTATTTTAGTAAACAAACAAGAACCATATAACTCATCAAGCATATCATCTAATCTAGGAATAGGATGACAATACTTTACAGTGATTTTATTAATGGCTCTGTAGTCCACACACATCCTCCATGTTCCATCCTTCTTTGGTACAAGAATAATAGGAACCGTGTAAGGACTAAGACTTTCCCTTACATATCCTTTAGCTAACAACTCCTCTACTTGTTTTTGGATCTCCTTTGTCTCACTTGGATTTGTTCTATATGCTGGTCGATTGGGTATGGCAGCTCTAAGAATGAAATCAATTTAGTGTTCTATGCCTCTAATTGGTGGTAAACCACTAGGCATCTCCTCGGGAAACACATCTTCAAATTCCTTAAAAAGATCAACAAACACACTAGACAAAGACGGGTTAAATTCATTAGTTGTCAAATAAGCCCCTTTGTACAAAAGTACAAATATAGGTTGTTTGGAATACAAAGCTTGCCTAACCTCACTTATCCTAGCTATTAAACTCACATTATTTTCATTTTTCTCTTTAGGCCAAATATGCTCTCATTTTTCTTTTCCCTCTTTCTTTTCACACTTTTTATTTTCACTCTCTAATGCACTTTTCTTACCCTCTTTTTCTTTCTTTTCAGCCTCTACTCTCATCCTTTCCATTTTACATTGATCTTCATACACTTCTTTTGAGGAAAGTGGTGTTAATAAGGTCCTCTGCCCATCCTTAGTGAATGAATACCTATTGAGGTAACCATCATGCTTAGTTTTTCTATCAAATTGCCATGGTCTACCAAGTAAAATTTCTCTAACATGCATAGGAACTACATCACATAACACTTCATCATGATATTTACCTATTGAAAATGAAATAATAGATTGTCTATTTACCTTAACCTCACCACAATCATTAAGCCATTGAAGTTTGTATGGCCGTGGATGTGGAATAGTAGACAGCCCCAATCTATTAATCACGAAGGTACTGACCACATGAGTGCAACTCCCACCATCGACAATCATACTACATGCTTTACCTTGAACATGACACCTTGTATGGAACAAGTTGTCTCGTTGCTCCTCATGGCAATCCATCTTCAATTGAGTCCTAAAAGTACGTCTTGTAACCAACACATCACTCTTAATTGGCTCCTCAATGCTCCCATCACTACAACTTTCCAATTTAGGCATCTCATTCACATCACTTTCATTGTTATCCTCTTCATCATCAGTCACTATCTCTCTATTTTGTATGGTCATAGTTCTCTTGTTAGGGCACTCCTTACTAATATGACCTACACTTTGACACTTCCAGCACTTGATGTCTCTATTTCTCCCTTTAGGATCTTCGATTTTAGTTTTCTCTTTTGAAACCAAATCTTCCTTTCCCTTTGCAACATCATAAGCACCCTTATTTCCACCCTTAAAATCACTCTTCCCATCCCTTTTCCAAGTAGAATTAGAGTTGGAGTAAGGTTTGGAAACATACCTTATTGTCCCTCTTCCTTGGACTTACTTTTCCACCTTGATGGCAATGTGCACCATCTTTTATGGATCTCCATATTGTTGCAAATCCACTCAGTCAGCTATCTCCTTATTCAAACTAGCCAAGAAACGTGCCATGGTGGTCTCCACATCTTCCTCTATATCAGCCCTAGTCATGATCATTTCCATCTCCTTGTAGTAATCATCCACAGTCCTACTACCTTATCTAAGAACTTGAAGCTTTTGCACAAGCTCCCGCTCCCTATGGAAATGTTTTGGGAGAAATCGCTTTCTCATTACAGACTTAAGATCATACCAAGTATCAATTTGGTACTCCAAATTTCTTCTTCTACTAGTCACTAAGTGATCCCACCAAGTGATAGCATAATCTGAAAATTGAGTAACAGCCAACTTAACCTTCTTCTCCTCACTAAATTAATGACAATCAAATATGAGTTCCACTTGCTTTTCCCATTGTAAATAAGCCTCTAGATCTATTTTTCCTTGAAAATGAGGTATCTTATGTTTAATGCTCCCTAAATTTCTATCTATAAAATCATCGTTGCCTCAGTTTCTACCATAGAATTGATTTTCTTGTATTCTTCCTCTACCTCTACCTAAACCTCAACCTTCTCTACCTCCACCCCTAGGTACACCCATTCTAACAATGGCGTCATCATCATTTGCATTATAATCATTGGTGTTATCTTCCAAATCATCAACTTGAGGTATTTGGTTTATACCTCCCTTATTTCCCTTATTATGATTTGGTTGTGCTATTTCAACTGCTTGCAACCTTGTATTTATGTGCTCTAATGCTTCTCTCATAGCCTCTATATTTCTATTAAAGCGTGCAAACTCTCCTTGTTGAGCCTCACATAGTCTAGTTTCATTAACATGACCAACATCATTATCTTCACCTTGGTTTGACATTGCTATAAAGAATGTTAGAAAATAAAGAAAAATAATTCAAGGACCTTATAAGCACTCCCTCACGTGTTTTCACTTAAATGATGGGGATGGTCACTCGTGTTTAATTTCACTTAAATGATGGGGATGGTCACTCGTGTTTAACTCAAAAAAAAATTTCCACTCACGGGTTTCCTCGCACCACTCAACCTAATTTCTTTTATGTTCTTAAGTGAATCACACTTTTAGAACAATTCAAATAGTTTGAAGAAATTCAAGTAGAATTCCAAAAATGGAATTTGCAAAACAAGTTTGAAGCAATTTGGTCATAAGAAAAAAAATTGACAATTCAGAAGTAATAAATTAGGAAAACTCAAATAAATGCAAAAGACATGTGAAAGAAATACAAAAATCTTCTAGAATATAAAAGAAAATGAATTTAGAAGTTATTTTAAGAAGAAAAGTCAAATCTGCCTCAATAAGTAATATTCCTTAATGAGCAAGTATTGTAAAGATATGCAAAATCCTTAATAGACAAGTAATACAAGATATGACAAAATCTAGTTAGATATGTCAATTATAAACCAAACAGGATTAGGAAATCTAAATAAGACCTGATGAGGATATTAATCACTCAAACACTATTCCTTAATGAGCAAGGAATGGAAGGATATGCAAATTAGACCTGATTAGAATATAAATCACTCAAGAATCTCAATTCTTCCTTTTCTAATAACTTTCTCTTTTTTTTCATAAATTTTTTTTTGCTTCTTTTTTTTTCAAATTTCTTTCTTCTTCTTCTTCTTTTTTTTTTGCACGAATTTTTTTTTACTTTCAACTATGAACACAAATCTAAATTTTAGAATGCAAAATAATTGACTGACTTAAAGAAAAAAAACAAGATCAAGACTAACAAACAAGAACAAAGAACAAAACACAAGAATGAAGAATAAAAAATAAGAACATAATTTAAAAGAATAAGAAAAACATAAGAAATCAAGTTTAAGAACAAAAATTATAAAAGATAAAACCTAATCTAGAGCCAAAGCTTTGATACCAAATGATACGGAACCTCTAAGAATAAGCTTGAGAACCCTTTTATGTATTCGAACCCCCAAAGCATTAACTTGAAAACCCCAATAGTCAATTCAGTAATAACCCCTAACAATGGTTATAAATCAAATCACTTAGATGATCAAAGAATTAGAATAAAGAAAACTCATTTCTAAATTCCAATTTCGAAACACTCCATAAGAAGATGATCAATCTACTTGAATGTTCCTTAAAGCATGTATTCTACACAAGAACACAAAGATAAAAGCAAAATAACCTTTAGGTTTTAAAACTTCAATTCTGAATCTTAATAATTCGTCCAAGGCACATATACATAGCCTTTACAAGGTTTTCCTTAGTGAATAAGGAAAACTAATAACCCTAATCACAAAAATAGGAAACTAATCTAATCAGACCTCAAATAGGAATTTTGACATACTTCTTATTTTAAGAATAATTAAACTAACTAAAACTAATGGGCTTTCAAAATAACAAATTCGTCCAGCCCTTATTTAACATAATTAAACCTACATAACAATGCTTAAATAACTCTCCCATGAATATTCGATTAGCCCATAATAAATATGGCCCATTATATACTTAATTAAACCCATTAGTAACTTGGACTTGAATTAAGTTGTACTGAACTTGAGCTGCACTTGGCATAAACCTTTGGTGTCCTTGTAAACTTTCACTAGCTAAGTTCACTAAGCCTTTTAGATGATGGATTAAGGCTTCTTGAAGCTTTTTAGATCGAGACTTTATTATAGGTCCTTGAGGCAGCTGATTGGACTCAAAACCTCTTGAACTTGATCCTTGCCTTCTTGACCATGCTCATCTTCATCATGTTGAATTCTTTGAACTTGGTGTGTTAGTTGATCCATAATAGATATGCTCTCTTAAAGTAGAATTGGTTATGAACTTAGTACCATGCACCAAGATGCCAAGGTCCACTAGTAAAGCAGACCTCTAAATCTCTCTTAGTGATCCTATCTCTAAACTCAAGATAAATTTTAATATCCCCTTAGCCTTTCTAACTTATTCTTCATTTGGAGAAAATGGAGTCATTTCCACATTCAACAGGAGATGTGCCTAGAAAGCTTAAATCTAAGGATTAATCTTCATCAAGAAATGGACACCAAGTATCAGGATCCTACATAAATTTTTAAAATTATCAAAGATTGGCACGATAATTAAGAATAATTTCATAAGCTAAAGGGAGTGCAAATAGACTAAACCTAAGTAACTAGAGAAGGGACTTAGTCAAAGGCTAAAGTAAAGAAAGCAACACTAGCCTTCTTGCTAAAGTTGGTTTTATATAGATGAAATAAAATGTCCACCTTAGTAAATGCAAAGCTAGTTGTTTCACCAAGGAAAATTAGATTTTAGTAGATGCAAAGCTAGTTGTTTTAAAAAGGCAAATGAGATTATAAAATCCTAAAATGCAATAAAATAAATAAAAATGAAAGGAAAAAGGAGTTATTAGAGCCAAAATGCAATTCTTCAACTTCTTTTTTATCTTTGTCTTTTAATCTCTTCAATTTCCATTATTTCTTTGGATTTTTCTTTGGAAGAGCTCTGTAAGGAACTAAGCCGAAGATATGTATGGCTTGGAGGTGGAGGAGGAGGGACAACTACTTTTCTTTTCTTAGAACTAAATGTTACTTGTTTGCCCTTTTCCTCAAAGGTAGCAATAGAGTCCTTATTCTTTAGGGAAATAATTTTTGCAAAAGAAATAAAAAGAATTAATATGGTAAATGATGAAATAAAATATAAAAATAAGAGTTAGAGTTGTTACCTCTAGAAGCCTCAAGATAAGACAGAAGTAATTCTTCATATCTTGATTATCACAATTGGTCATAGTTAGTAGAATTTCTAGAACACATGGTGGCAACACAAAACTCTAAGTGCCTTAACCCATTTTAAATCTCCATAATGACTTCCTTAGAGTAAGAGAAAGGATCAATACCATACAAGGGTACAATATAAAAGTCTAAGGAAAAGGAAGGAATAGAAGGCTTTAGGCCAAATTGAGGACTAAAAAGGGATGGCAAATACATCTTAAAAGATAAAGGGGTATTAGACCCTCTGATCTAAAGGCATATTGTCCACCCATCATAAATGGTTTAGGAGTATTGACCCTATCAAAAACTTGTTTATGAATCAAAAGCCTGAACTAAATGAAGTGCTTAAGCCATTTTGGGTAATCCAAAATATTTTGGTACAAAAATAGCTTTGTCTTGTCTCTTTAGGTTAATGAAGTAAAGAAAGAGAATAGCAAATCAAGAGCCCAAGAACATCTATATGATATGAGTGTATGGCCTATAGAGGTGAGAGAAGAAAGTGAAAGTGAACGAGATTCATCCCTCAAATTTAGGAAGTAAGCTAAAAGCCATAATTATAGGAACCACATGCCACTATTCACATAATGAAAGGATCCTTGGCTAAACATTTCCTAAGGTTTGAATTCAAACAACTAGGGATAATACAACCTAAAGCTTACTGGTTCCCATTAGCTTAAGATTTAGCAAAAGGAAAGTACTTAATGTTGGGTCTCCTTGAAAGAGGATAAAAGAAATACTTGCATAGTAGAACCCAAAGGAAATCTACGTGCTCCTTAAGGGTGGGAGGACTAGATATAGATATATAATAGTTTATAACTTTTTGGTAGCATTCAAAAGTCCTAGAAGAGTTGTCAATTTCTGTATACTTAGGTTAATCTACTAAATAAACCATATAATCTCTAAGAATAAGTAGTCTAGTAAAAATAAACACATTTAAAAGAGTCACAAAAATATGGCCAAAAGGAAAAGTAAAGTAACTACTAGAAGGAAACCAAAACCTAAGAGCTGCAGTGATTAATGTAGGTTGATAATGGATTGGTTTTTTAGTTATGTTTATGAATTGAGTAAGTTTACATTTAGCCCAAATGAATTCGAATGTGGGAGATAACTTGTCAATCCATTAGTTCCATTTTTCATATGACTTAACCCAAGACTTTAGGAAAGATGGAGATGACTTGCATTCTTTACTGAAGAGAAAATCCTAGGAGTAGGTGCTAAAATAAGGGAGTGAAAGTTCTTCTTTGGATACAGCTATGGAAACTTAGTGAGTGAAGACAAGACGGCTACCATCCTTGCCCTTGTAAGAGGTAACTTTAAATTTAAATCAAAAATTAGTCTTTGAAAGAAATAGTTGAGGGGAAAGATGAGGATAGTAGAATAATTACTTGACATCAAGAGAATCTGGATTGGGACTATAACTGTATCCTTGATAATTTTGAGCTTCATGTCATGTGGGGATAAGATATAAGAGATTTGGTTGAATATTTAGAGGAAATAAGTTTTAGGATATAGCTCAATCTCATCTACGTCATCCCTAGAAGGAATGAGTCAATTAGTAGGAGTATAACTTAAAGCTAATAATTATTCGAACAAGAAGCGTCCATTGTGAGAATTTTATTTAATGGCCTGGTGAAAGTTGAAGGGAATGATTTATACATGTTTTGTTGTGAGAGTAATGTTTCTAGTGTCTAAGGCTAAAAGAGTAGATGATAGACTTAGGACACCAGATGATCGTGGATTCATTTTTATTAAAAAAAAATAATGTTTAAAAAGGTGTAAGAGGCTCTAAATCTCTCTTAGTGATCCTATCTTTAAACTCAAGATGGATTTTAATGTCTCATTAGCCTTTTTGACTTATTCTTCATTTGGAGTCAAAACGGAGTCATTTCCACATTCAATAGGAGACATGTCTAAAAAGCTTAAATCTAAGGACTAATATTCATCAAGAATTGGACACCAAGTTTCAGGATCTTACATAACTTGTTTAAATTAGCAAAGATTGGAATGATAATTAAGAATAATTTCATAAGCTAAGGTAGTGCAAATAGATTAAACCTGAGTAACTAGAGAAGGGACTTAGTTAGAGGCTAAAGCAAAGAAAGGAACACTAGCATTCTTACTAAAGGCAACATTCTGTAGATGAAATGAAATGTCCACCTTAGTAGATGTAGAGCTAGTAGGTGAAGGCATGTCTCGAGGCATAGTAAGTGCCTTATTCTCATAGGTATCAGTTGTTTCACTAAGGCAAATGAGATTATAAAATCATAAAATGCAGTAAAATAATTAGAAAGGAAAGGAAAAATGAGTTATTGGAGCTAAAATGTAGTTATTCGTCATCTTCTTTATCTTTATCTTTTAATCTCTTAAATTTCATTACTTCTTTGGATTTTTCTTTGGAAGAGCTCTGTAACGAACTAAGCCAAAGAGATTTATAGCTTGGAGGTGGAGGAGGAGGGACAACTGCTTTTGTTTTTTTAGAACTAACTACTGCTTGTTTCCCCTTTTCCTTGAAGGTAGCAGTAAATCCTTCTTTAAGGAAATAATTGCTATAAATGAAAAAAAAGAATTAATATGGTACATGATAAAATAAAACATAAAAATAAGAGTTAGAGTTATTACTTCTAGAAACCTCAAGATAAGGCATAAGTAATTCTCCGTATCTTGATTACCACCATTGGTCATAGTTAGTTGAATCCCCAGAACACATGGTGATAACATAAAAATGTAAGTGACTTAACCCATTTTAAATCTCCATAATGACTTCCTTAGAGCAAGAGAAAGGATCAATACTATACAAGGGTACAATATCAGAGTCCAAGGAAAAGGGAGGGATAGAAGGCTCTAGGCCAAATCGAGGACCGAAAGGGAATGGAAGATTTATCTCAAAAGACAAAAGGGTACCAGACCCTTTGATTTAAAGGCATATCGTCCACCCATCATAAAGGGTCTAGGAGTTTTGACCCTATAGAAAATCTATCTATGAATCATAACCCTGAACTAAATGAGGTGCTCAAGCCATTTTGGGTAATCTAAGATATTCTGGTACAAAAACAGCTTTATCTTGTCTCTTTAATTTAATGAAGAAAAGAAAGAGAATAACTTATCAAGAGAACATTTGTATAACATGAGTGTACTACCTCTAGAGGTGAGAGAAGAAAGTGAAAGTGAAAGAGTTTCATCCCTCAGCTTTAGGAAGTAAGCTAAAAGCCATAATTGTAGGAACCACCTACCACTATTCACATAATGAAAGGATCCTTAGTTAAACATTTCCTAAGGTTTGAATTTAAACAACCAAGGAAAATACAACTTAAGGCTTGCTAGTCCCCATTGGCTTAAGATTTAACAAGAGGAAAGTACTCAATGTTAGGTCTCCTTAAAACAAGATAAAAGAAATACTTGCATTGCAGGAGCTAAAGGAAATCTACATGCTCCTCAAGGGTGGGAGGACTAGATATAGACATATAATAGTTGATGAATTTTAGGAATCATTCAAAAGTCCTGGAAGAGTTGTCAGTTTCTATATACTCAGGTTTATCTACTAAACAAATCATATCATCTTTAAAAATAGGGTGTCTAGTAAAAATAAACACATTTAAAAGAGTTATAGACATGTTACCGAAAGGAAAAGTAAAGCAATTGCTAAAAGGAAACTAAAACCTGAGCATAGCAATGATCAATGCAAGTTAACAATGGATTGGTTCCTTGGTCATGTTTATGAATTAAGTAAGTTTACATTTAGCGTAAATGAATTTGAAGGTAGGAGATAACTCGTTAATCCATTGGTTCCATTTTTCAAATGGCTTAACCTAAGACTTAAGGAAAGATAGAGATGAGTTGAATTCTTTGTTAAATAAGAGGAGGTGCCAAGATAAGGGAGTGAAGGTCCTCCTTTGGATACAACAGTGGTAGCTTGGTGAGTGAGGGTAAGAAGGCTACCATCATTACTCTTCTAAGAGAAAAATTTAAATTTAAATCAAAGATTAGTCTTTGAAAGAAATAAATTTAGGGAATTAGCTAAAATATATTCAAATTAATATGTGGACTTCTCAAATAATTGAATGCATCAAATACTTGAATTTTTGCTTTTATCCAACTAAGAGGTGTCAAAATCATTTTGGCATAAAAATTGCCAAAATTGAATCTAGTTTAAAGTTCAATTTGCATAAGAAAAGTATGAACTCAGATATGCAAATTAATAAGATGAAATTGACTAATTTTTTGAGGTAATATACAAAAGAATTTGTAAAATAACCTCATTAATGCAAAGCAAATTTCAATCATTAAGCGATCAACAAATCTTAGGGAAATAGCCAAAGAAATTATTAGAAATTATCTAAATTAGCAAAATTTGGCTAAGAAAATATTTATCAAATAAAATTAATAATAAACCTCAAGCAAAATTCATTTCCCCAAGGAACAAGAACATAAACTTCACTTCCAAAATCACCTAAAAAGCATAAGAAGTCTAAGCCACAAGATTACAAAAGATCCAAAAGCAAGAACGATATCTCAAATTAATTAAAAATAGTAATATGAACCCTAAAAAGGATTAAAAGTGCAAGCATGGAGCTGAATATGAAGAATTCAAGCTAATAGTTTCCTATTCTAAAATTAATTAGCTTGATATGGTAAAATTGTGAGTTATTTTCCTATTTTGGAGTCAATAAGAAGATTTAAGAAGATGTGAGAAAATTCAAGAATATTCCAAGTCAAAGTCAATAAGTCAAAGTCAAAGAGTCAACAAGTTAAGGTCAATGGTCAACATCCTACATGACATGTGACATGACATGCTTCAATACTTAGTTGTCGTGAGTTGTCTTTTTTTTTAGTTGTAATGGGTTGTCATTAGTTGTCAATTTTGACTTTTTAAAAATGAGTTATCATTAGTTATCCTATTTTGAAGGAAATCTCATTAATTAAGGATTTTCCTATATAGGCATCTTTGGGAATAAGGAAGAAAACCTTTTCCTTCAAGGGTTAGGTTATTTACATGCCTATATAAGGGCTAAAGATATGTAGGACGAATTGGGATGTATTATTTGACCATTTTAATCAATTAAGTAAGGTTTTCCCTTAACTTTGTTCTTTTGAAACTTTGCAAGTTTACTTGAATTATTTCACATCTACCTTTCATTACAATTGCCAGGTTAGATTAGACTTAGAATTGTGTGATTATTCATCTTTTAATATCTAAGTATTTTGTTCATCTTTTAATATCTAAGTATCTTACTTCAATTTAATAAGCAAGGGGTTTAGCTCCATCAACACAACCTATCCTTGATGATCCTTAGGCTAATATTCAAATTTGGATGCACATTTTATCTCTGTTATACGTAAGGTTCATATCAGTTTGGTATCAGAGCCAAAATTCAAGGTTTGGTTACATATCCTTTTAATTTTTATGCATAGTTTCTTCTTCTTCTTCTCAATTCTTCATAGTTAAAAAAAAATTTTGAGTGAAACACGAGAGCATTTATATTCTTGAGTGTAAACACGTAATGGAGTGCTTTGTGAGGATTTTTTGTTTATATCTTTTCAAACATGATTTTTAGTATGGACATGCCTTATTTTCTTAGTGGGGATGATCCTTATGTTTACTTGAAGTGGGTGCAACAAATGGAGGAGATATTTGATTCTCTTAAGATAAGTGATCTTAAAAAGTGCAAACTTGCTTCTAATAAATTTTTGGGTCATGTTACTTTATGGTAGGAAGATTTAATGGTAAATAAGGTTAGAAATTAGGAGTTAATGAAAAGGTTAATAACAAGATATTTCATTCCTCATGATGTTAGGAATAAATTCTATCTTAAATTGCAAAGACTTAAACAAAGGGATGTATTTTTTACAATTTTAATCAATTAAGTAAGGTTTTCCCTTAAATTTGTTCTTTTGAAATTTTGCAAGTTTACTTGAATTGTTTCACATCTACCTTTCATTACAATTGCTAGGTTAGACTTAGAATTGTGTTCATCTTTTAATAACTAAGTATCTTGCTTCAATTTAATAAGAAAGGGGTTTAACTCCATCAACACAACCTATCCTTGATGATCCTTGGGCTAATATTCAAAGTTGGATGCACATTCTATATCCATTATAGGTAAGGTTCGTATCAATTTGTATCAGGGAAAATCAAATTATCTTGTTTAAATCTTTTCCTTGAATAAACCTTTAATTGAGATTATTGTGATTTTGCTTAAGGAAGTGCTCTAAAAAAATTTAAAAAATGTGCAGGGGCTGGAACTTGTGGCTATTTTGATGGGAAAGCAACTGCTCTATTTTATTGCTTACTATAGCTTAGGGAGGTGATGGCGTTGTTACCATATAGTGTTGCATTGAGAGCAACAGTTCAAGCAGTCACTGTATTAGTAGGGAAATTAAAGGAGTATTAGTTAGGTGGATAGAAGATTTTAAATGCTCATTAATTTTTAAAGAATTTGAATTTTGATTTGTTGAAGTAGGAAAAAGCTTTAATGAAATTGTAGAAGAAGAAGTTTCACAATGATAAGATTTTTTTAGCCTATTCCTTCATTTCTCTAAGTTAATCTTGATGGGCCTGTCGACAATTCCATTCTTCTTAGATTCATCGATCATCAATTGGACCAACTACTCTCTTTCAATTTTACTTTTGGCTTTGGCATAAATTAAAAGAACAGTAGAGTGAAATTTTGAAGAAAAGAGTTTTGGTTAAAATAAAATTTAAAAAATGGGTTTTATTTACATGTGAGGGTTTGACCTAAGCGAATTACATGTGGGGGGCATTGTTTAAGGCCATATTTAATTTTGGGTTAGGAGTATGATAAGCCTATTAATTTCAAAAGCCTAAATTAAATAAGAAGCCCATCTCATGAAAAACTACTTAATGATTAATGATTAAGGCTGCAAGGAAAATTCTAAAGATAGCAACATTTAGATATAGCTTGGAGAAGCATATCACACTTGGGGAGTTATGAAAATTTATTTCCCTAGGCTTTTAAGTTGGAGAATTAATTTGGAGAAATAAATTCTATAATTACAAAAGGATATAGAATCATAGAGGAAGGGCATCAACCATTATCAACTATCAAAAATCACTAACCATTAAAAAAAACTAGTAAATTTTATCTAGACAATCTTTAGTAAAATTCTAGTTTACAACAGTATTTTCTTATTAATTTCAAATCAATATTATCTTTTCGCTTAAAATAAGTCTCAATTAATACACTTTCCTTTTATTATTCAAGAGTTTTTTTTATCACTAATTTTTATTTCATGTGTTCAAAATCTAAACAAATTATGGTAAATGTATTGGAAACCAACAATCTGTCTGAATGAAGGCAGTCATATTTTTTTAGGACCTAAACTCCTCTGGCATACTCAAACTAGTCTAAAACAAAATTGCACCAACAACCATATTTCAATATTTTTTATTTTACAGATCTTATTTATTTGTTATTTATAATTTGGTGTTATGTGCTAAAATAATTTCAAAAAATTAAATATTAAAAAAATAAATTATTATTTCATAAAGAAATAAAATTACATGAGTTCAAGTTACAAAAATAATAAAAATTATACTAAAATACTTTTGAAAATAACACACAATACCAATCACATAAGGTTATGGCTCTTTAGTTCAGTAAGCCCTAACTCAAAGATTGAGCTTCCTGACATCATTATATATTTTAAAAGCTTTAGAAACACTGAAGAATTAGATCGAGAGAAGCCATTATTGTAATACCTAGCTATGCTTTCAACAATTTGTTTAAGTTGAATGTCATGATATCTACAATAAGTAAGTAGATCAGACTTATAAAACTCTACCATATATAGTAAAGTTTTCTTCTCTACATCATAGATGGGCTATAGATTTTCATCGAATTTAGGTATAAGTTTATCCAAGAAACCTTTACTGCTCTATGATTAATATCTCGAACATTCACTTGTAAAGTGTTAGTAAGACATAAGGTGAAGCAACTAAAGAAGGTTTAATCAATGTACAAGTGGCCGTAAGGGTATATCTAAAAGGGACATAGCAACTTTACCAAAATGGAGATCCATTCTAATTATCGAGATCCACCCTACAATATAGGGCCAAAAAGCCAAAATAAATGATTTTTTTAGCCCTTGGTAAACAAATGTTTAGTCTCGAGAGGATGTGAGACATTTATTTATGGAGTCACTACCTAATTTCTAAAAAAAAAAATATAAGGGACAGTATCAGGTCACTCAACGAGAGTTGTCCCTAGTAGAGATAATAAGTATGAAAGGTCGCATCTACTTTTTAGCTATTTTTAATATACAATACTCGATACATGGCTACCACATCATAGTAATTTTGAAATGACAATTTTTATACACATACACACACAATATATAACAGACGAAAAGTAAAAAGAAACTATTACAATTATTTACATCGCTTTCCTAGTAAATACATTTGAAAGAAAAAATGTGAAAAAAAATTAAATCTAGCCTTAAATCTAATAAACACATGCAAAACATATGTTAGCATAGATATGTGCACTTCTTCTATCCATTTAGACGAGTACCAAATAAGCAGGAAATATTCACTTAGTTACAAGAGCAAATAGAGGCATTTAATCATGTGCACTTGCTAGTATAATGATGAAATTCATATGAAATAACTACTAGTGATAGAGTCACAATCCTAAATGATAGAAAAATGATGAAAATGCTAAATTGACATAATGAGAGTAAGATTTCATTATTGGACCTATGGATGTAGTTCTAGCCCAAAAGTGTGGTTTTGATTAAATGTATTTTTATGCAGAAATGTAAAAAAAAAACATGTTATTAAGCATCAAGGATGCGAGTTTGAACATGAGAAATGATAGTTTTATAGTAAGATGATAAAGATAACTAAAATGTAGTTATGAGGATTTTTTATGCAAATTCAATTATTTTGAATTGAAAATTAGAATTTTACATGAAAAATCTAATTTTTCACATAAAATGCAAACTTGATGTCAAAACATTATTTTTTTGTCAAAATGATATTTTGACATCAAAATGTATAATTCATGTCAAAAACCTGAAATTTATATTAGAAATGCGATTGTAGCATCAAGGATGCAATTTAATTATGAAAATAACAATTTCATAATAAAATGATAAAAATATAAATTAAATGTAGAAATGATGATTTTTCATGTAAAAATGATATTTAATGATTAAAAATGGAAACTTTATGTGAAAAATATGATTTTCCATATAGAATGCAAAAAATGACTTTTGGACGAAAATGAGAACTTTTGTGTAAAATGTGATTTTTATGTAAAAATGGAAATTTTTATGCAAGAATGTGATGGAAATGCACAATTTATATTAAAAAAGTAATTTTTATGTTAAAAAAAATACAAAGTTTACATTAAAAATGTAATTTCATGTCAAAATACAATTTTTCACACCAAAAGATGTTTTATGCGAAAGAATAAAATTTATGTCAAAATATGATTTTGATAACAAAATTGTAAAGAAAGTGACTCAACATTTTTTAAGTGAAATGAAAGTTTTATGTGAAAAAGGATGCGTTTTTACATTAGATGCAAAAATGATGTCGGTTGTGTGAATCTGCAAGCACACAGAGTCATCCAAGTTGTAAAAATATCGATCCCACTAGGAGTGGATGTTGATTATTGAACTACTCTTTATGTTTATTTGTTTAGACTATCGAATAAGGTTATTGCGAAAAGTTTAAACTAATCTAGATAATACAATTAAACTATTATGAAATTTATCAATTAAATGGATGTTAGGCTTTTTATTCCCAACTCAATTTTATTAAAATATATGTCAATCTCCTTATCATTTATAGATTTATTCATTTTCCTAAGCATTTTTAGACATATGAAAGTCTCTCCCGAGCACTCGAATAATTTGTTGATTATAACAACTACTCAAGTTGTTAGCTTTCACTACTTAAGCAATTAATTATTCTTAATATTCAAGCAAATCTTTCGAGCAATATTAACAACCAAATTGCCTCCCAACCAATTTAATTAAATTAACATATTATTATTTTATTCTCAATAAGGATCTTCTTTTGATCTCACCCTATTGTCTAATTCAATTCCAAGGGTGATCAGTACTAAGAAAGAATTAAGTTCAATAATAATCACGGATTATAGATTTAATGATAAGGAATTTAACCAATTAAGTCCATACTTGAGCTTAGTCTAAAACCTAACTACTAATCTAGCTACAAAAGGCAATCAAAAAGAAAGAAGAAGAAGGATTAAGCATTGCAAACATAAACATTATAATATGATATTAAATAAAATACAAAGAATAATTAGAAGGACAAAACCCTTTTTTGTTATTCTTCACTTGAATAATATTCACAATTGTTCTTCAATCTTCTTCTCTTAATAACCTTGAATAGATAATAAAAATTGAAAAATAAAATTGTTCTCTTGAAATATGAAAATAAAATAAGTTGTATATCATACCAGCCAACCTTTTTAGAAGAGGCAAACAAAAACTATTTATATTCGCTCTTCAAAAACCCTAAAAATAAACTTCCATAATTGAAAATCTTTGAAGTGCACACTCCTGTACACAACCATACATGCCTCTTCATCTTGATTTCATGGAGGCTTTAAGCATTCCTCTTCAAGCTTCCACTTGCATTGATCTCAACATACGCACACCTAACCAAACAACATAAAAAGCATTAAAATTAACTAAAAACAATCAAAATTCAAATGAAACTATAAAAACATATGTTCTAATATAAAAACCTATGTTCTAAGGAATTTAAGTAAATAATGCCAATATTCTAAACTATTCTACACTTTGACACTTAAAACCTAACTAATTAGTGCTCAAAATCTACTATTTGTAGCACTTATCAACTCCCCCATACTTTAGTATTTGCTTATCCTCAAGCAAAATATGAAAACAAACTATTCATAAGAAGAACTCAACTCATTGCTTAGCTTTAATTAACTAGCTATGGCAATCTTCACTTAATATTAAGCTTAAAAACCCAAAAATTAAAATAATAACTCTAAGTCAAGGACATGCTAGATTACCATGTGGAGAGCTAACTTCCCAATTGAATTCATGAAAATGAAAAATCAAAATAGAAAAAGATAGAAGCAAATAGAGATTAATTCAAAACTTGGCTAAGCTTAGAATTCTTATGCATAAGTCACTTTTTAAGCATTTTTATGATTTTATTTAATAAAATTTTTCCCAATTGCAGTATCCCCCACCTTTCCCTCATTATTTAGTATGGAAGCCTCATAAAAGGTCTTTTGGATACTCACACTCTATTTAAGAGCATTAAAGTAGAAGGAACATATAAAGATATAAAATTTCAAAATTTTAGCTCATTTTAAATGAGTGCATTTTTTGCTCTATCTCATTTTGATTTTCTTTTTCTTTTTATAGTAATCAAAATACATAAGACTTGACTAACTTCAAGATTTGAATTTTAAATCTCTAATTACAACTCCTTTCTTAAAAATCAATACTCCAAGTTCAATCACTTAATTAAAAAGTAAGCATGAATTTCATTAGCAGTGAAAAAGTCCCTAACGAAAATTCATTATCATAATCTTAAAAGTTCAAACTCATATTATCTTTTCAAGAAAAACTATATTCAATGAATTAGGCTCTTCATGCATCCTAATAATTAAATGCAGTAAAAGATATAACAAAATGAAATGCATGTTCCCTTCCTTTTTACTACAAAATTAAAAAAAAACATAACAAAAAGCAAAAGTAAAAAAAAGTATTCCTTTTTCTAGAGTGGTAGTAAAAGTAAGGAATTGCTAGAATTTGCGATCTCTATAAGCTTTTTGAGCCTCTTGAACTGACTTGCTTATGCTCGTTGAAAATCCTCTGTCATAATTTGAAGCTTATCTAACCTAGCATATAGCTTTAATTACAACATGTCCAACCATAATAAAAACATTTGTTATATAGTTGCTTCATTTTTTGAAGCCTTCCTTTTGATCCTTGACTCATTACTACTTCCCTCACTCTCCTTATTTTCCTTTGAAGAAGACTTATTCAATTACATCAACGCATATTAGCATAACAAATAGCATTTTATGTTCTCCACATATTTTAAAGTCATTCATTCAGTAATAATATCAACATGGGTGAGCATCCTTGGACCTAAACTCTTTAATTTGAGGAACCTATTCCTTTGGTGGAGGACACATTGAACATGGAAAAGTATTACCCAAAGTTGTAATGATATGTCATATAGAGAGAGGTGCTTTCCTAGCCTGCACAACATGCCACATTGTCTGGACAACAAAATGAGCACTAAAAACTCTGGTGTGAGTATGCATGCACTATAAAATAAAAAGTTCATCCTTTGAAACCCTAGAACTATCTTGCTTCCCAAAGATGTAATGTTCCATAAATTTATGCATTAACAAGTAAGCATGATCTTTAATCAAACCACTAACCATCATCTCTCTCATACTAAAACTACTATCCTCAGTGATTCTTTTCGAAAAAGAAAGCATGTCAAATTATTTTAGAGGTTGTTTAAGCCCTCCATTAAGAAACCTAAAAACATAGGACATAAGATTAAAAACAACACGAAACTCTTTGCTAAAAAGCCTACACGAAAATATTTGCTTACTCTCTTCCCTAAATTTAAAAGTTATGTAAGTGTGAGTTTATATAGAGTGTCATGTTTTATTTTAATAAACTTTGTCCAACCCAATTGATCGCAAAAAATAACAATATCTTCATCAACCCATATGTCATTCAAATTATCATCTTCAAAGAATTTAGGAAAAAAAAAAGTTTTGCTTTAGAAAAAAGCGGAATTTCTTACCCTCCTCATGAGAATGAATGGAAAAAAGAGCATTATACTCTTAGTAAGTTCACTCACCTCATCACCCTTTTGCATTATTGCCTTACCTTTCCTTTATCTTACTTGATTGTGCTTTTCTTATGACATTTTTAAACCAAAAATAAGAATTGAAAATTATAAGCACAAAGTGAGTTAAAAAGAATTAGCTAGGGTTTCTCAAAATTAAAGAATGACTAATTTTGACAAACATGCTTGTATATATATACATACATATATATATATATATATATATATATATATATATATATATATATATATATATATATATATATAATCCCTACACAACAAGGAAAAATAAAACCTAAAAATTTTCTCCTTAATTTATAAGGAGAAGCAATTTTTAAAATTGCAAAAAAGAAAGAAAAATAATTAAAATCCTATTCCTAGTTGAATATTGACTTTACTAAATTCCAAAATAAAAATCAAATAAACCCTAACCTAAAAGGAAAATTAAAAATAACTTTGAAAGATTAAAAAGGAAATTTAATTAAAATCCTAAAAAGTTAAGGAAATTAAAAGAAGAAAATAAAATTCAAAGGAAAATTAAAATTTTTCTAAAAGCTACAATTCATCCCCCCTCCAACACACACACACTTAGATTCAACATTATCCTAAATGTTAGTAAGCTTGAGAACGAAGAAATTTTAATGTGCAGGATTTCGAACTTACACAGATGTGCACTTCAAAGTGCACGATTGTGTGTCTATTTTGTGCTATGAACCTATGATTGTGCACGGTTATGCACTTGTGAGTGCACGCTGATACCTACATTGAATTTTACTAAAGTACCTAGTGCATGATTATGCACCTGTTAGTGCACAACCATACCTACGCATATGTCTATCAAAATGTATGAGTGCACAATGTGCATTTGACTTTCACAACTGTGCATGCCTGCAGTTCTCAATTTATGTAAAGTGCATTAGGCACATTTTAACACTTAAAACACCATATTTCATGACCAAAACATCTAAAACATCAATACACACTTACACAATATAAATTTTGCACCATAATTGTTCACAAAACACACAAGTACATTACATTCCAAAAATTAAACATGCAAAATATCAAAAAAGCTTAAAACTTATTTAAACTTTCAAACCACATCAACATATTGCAAATATATCAATTCACAAACACTTGAAAACAAATAAAAGCATTAACATCAACTTAAAAATAACTTAATCTTGTGGTGTGGCATCATCTTGTAGCTCACCTTTAGGTGGTGGGAAGGATCGAGGTACAAAGCCTTGGTATATGACAAAGGCTCAAAAGTCTTTATGCATCCATTACACATTCCTTATAAAGTTACCCATATAGTTCATCCTCTTTATAGATAAATTTGTTAGTGATTTGCACTAGGTCAATCATGTATAACCATATTTTGAGTTTATTATTTTATTAATAAAGAGGCATAATTTTCTGTTGTGATAATTACTTGAATAGTCAATTCTTCCTAAGGTCATCAAGTATGTGACTTAATAGTAAAACCCTTAAATTAAATATGTGTTCTATTCAAATTATCCTTAGTCATAATAATGTATAAAGACTAGTATGGTGTTGACTGATCATTATGTTTTACTAATCATGAATATGAGATATTAAGTCAACTCATAGGTACTTATTTGAGAAATAATGTACTGGATTGACCCATCATGAGAATACTACATAGCTAATTATCATAAGTAATTTTCATCACAGTAATATTGATTTAGTCCTCTGACCTTGAAATCCCCATGGATTTCTACATAACCATTTTGTATTTTGACACAATTTTAACATTATCTTTAATAGAATGATAAAATAAATTGTTGTTGGATATAAAATGAGTTATGTGAGGAATGTGAGTGATTGAAAAGGAATTTGTCCCTCATTTAATCTAAGTAAGATATTTATAGGCCCTTTAATAAGAAAAACTGAGGAAAATGCCCTTAATAAGATAGACCAAGGAAAATGCATGGCCATGATAAAGTGAATTGATAAAGAGTTATCATTCTCAGTCTACTTATAATCAAGAAATAATATAATTGAATTATGTAAGGATGATAGAAACTATGCCTTATATTCAATCAAGATATCGTGTGACAAAAGGACTACAATATTCACTGTAAATTAGGTTATATCATATTATCGACCTTCACATGACTTAGGTAGTCATAATGTCTTGCTAGACATCATTTATGACTTATAGGCCTAAATAAGGATTTCAGGCCCACTACCAACATCATGTGAACCTACAGGGTCACACACTTAGAACAGGCCCAAAACGAATATAGGTTTACTAAGCTCGATAAAGCTCTGTGGAAATAAATAAATAAATATGCATATATTTATTTATTTATTTATTTAAGGTAATGCCTATCTTAAGTGCTTTCTAGTATCAAAAATTTTTTTAGGTAAGTCAAGTTTGACTTGGCCAGGTACTCATTCATCAAGGACAACTTAGATAGCATAGGATTTTATCCTGGTTAACTCCAAGTTATGAATTCTGTCTTGGCTGATCACTCATCCCTATATATAACTGATTATAGCCACCACATACCATATATCCATACATGGTTAGCACAGATATACAAGTAGTAACAAACTCTAATCAAACATATATAGATGATCATGTTGTCTCAAGTCAAAGGATTAAATGCACCATCATGTCCAAGATAATGATTGTTGACAAAAGTTAATTTCCATGCAATCACTTATTTTGTGTCACTGTTCGATCCACCCATCATATGAACATCCACATGTCTATTTTGATATCTCATATTAAGTAGCATGAGACTCACTACCTCCCACTATTGATATCCTATATAGATCAAGGAAAATAGATAGAGGTGATAGTATGCAGATTAATACTACCCATTTATTAATCTTATGACCATGAACATTTTATAGCATATATGTACTAAATGAATTTATCACTCATATTATCAACACTTGATAATAAAATTATTTAACATACTAAAGGGTAAATACTCAAATAAACAAACACTTTATATAAATGAATGTTTAATTACCATAGGGATAAAAGTACAATGTCATTTACATTACAAGAAGGGCACTAACCATAGGGATAAAAGTACAATGTCATTTACATTACAAGAAGGGCACTATGGCACATCTATATTAACGAAGACAATCTCATTCCTGATCTTTTAAGTAGACAATCAATTTCATGTGCTACAAAAAATTCTTTCAGAGTAAAAATCCTTCATATGATCTTTATGTTCCAATCAACAAATAATTTTCTTATAGAAGAAATATGTAACTTGGTTGTAAATAAAATTTCTTATAGGACTTAATTGAAAAAAAATTATATAAATTATAGGACTAGAAATGCTATTATCGATCCCTAATATACATTTAGTTGTCCATAAATAAATTTTAGTTGTTTTAAAGTATAAAACTTTTGTTCATATGTAAATTAATTTTAATTTTAAAATTATATTTGACATTAAAATTTATTTATAATTTAAAAATGCAAGAATACAATTTAATATATACATTGAAATAATATATTAATAGCTTAATATTAAAGTAGTAGTTGATACGAACCCTACCTATAACAGAGATAGAACGTGCATCCAACTTTGAAATCTAGCCTAAGGATCATCAAGTATAGGTTGTGTTGATGGAGCTAAACCTCTTGCTTATTAAATTGAAGCAAGATACTTAGCTATTAAAAGATGAACAATCACACAATTCTAAGTCTAACCTAGAAATTGTAATGAAAGGTAGATGTGAAATAATTCAAGTAAACTTGCAAAGTTTCAAAAGAACAAAGTTAAGGTAAAACCTCACTTAATTGATTAAAATTGTCAAAAATACATCATAAATTCATCTATAATATATGTAGCCCTTATATAGGCATGTAAACAACCTAACCCTTGAAGGAAAAGGCATTCTTCCTTATTCCCAAAGATACCTATATAGGAAAACTCTTAAATAGGACAACTAATGACAACTCATCTTTGAAAAGTCAAAATTGACAACTCATTACAACTCATGACAACTAAGCAAAATGATAATTCATGACAACTAAGCATTGAAGCATGCTATGTGACATGTTGACCATTGACTGTTGACTTTGACTTGTTGACTTGATGACTTTGACTTGGAATATTCTTGAATCTTCTCACATCTTCTTAAATCTTCCTTATTGACTCCAAAACAGAAACAACTCCAAAATTCATCCATATCAAGCTAATTAATTTCAAAATACGAAATTAAGTTAATTAGCTTGAATTCTTTATATTTAGGCACTTTTTGATCCCTTTTAGGGTTCATATTAGTAGTAGGACCAGCAGAAGCAGCAGTAGTAGTAACAGCAATAGCAACAGCAGCAGTAGTAATAATAATAATAATAATAATAATAATAAGTTTAAGATTTCATTAATTTTATAATTTTGATGTTATTTTTAGAATTATTATATTTTTATTACTTTAATATTACAATATATTATTAAAGTGAATTATATTTTATTAATTTTAATATTAAAGCTAATAATATATTATATTTTAATATAAGGTAATATAATATAATAAACTAAAACTAACACTAAAATTATAATTTAATCGAATCTAAACTTAGAATTACAAAATTACAAAATTTTAGTTTTAGTTTGTTATTGTACTTTTATTACTTTTAACATTAAAGTTATAAAAGCTAATAATATATTATATCATTATAGATATTACATTGTATTTTTATATTTCTAAAGTATAAAAAAAATTGAGTGTTAGGTATAATTTTAAAAAGAAAATTTTTATATTTCAAAATTACTAAAAGTTATTTATGAATAGCTAAAATCATATTAATATAATATATTATTAGATCTTTGTATTTTTCAAGTTATAAATGGTTAAATATAATTTTGAAATTAGAATTTTTAATTGAAAATTATTTTATTAAAATAAGTTTATTATTAAAGAAGAAAGAATTTTTTGTGTTCTATGATATATTTTTAAGTTAAAATATAGCATTATACATCCACAATGCTCAAGCCAAAGATATCAATAATGTTGGTGATAATTTATAGCTATTGTTCAACCATTTAATCAAGAGATAATGACAACTATATAATTTGATTCTAATTGCTAAAATCAAGGCTCAATATATTCTAACATACTCCCTTAAGCACAAGTTGGTAATGAATTTGCTAAGTTGAGTTTGCATGATAAGTCATTAAATCGCCCTGGTGGATGAGCTTTAGTGAAAATAGTAGTTGTCTGATCAACAAAAGATATAGGAGAAAGTCAAATTATACCACTAACAAGATGATGCCAAATAAAGCGATAATCACTCTCAATATATTTAGTGCGCTTTTCATAACATCATTGCAAGCAATCTGGATTGCACTTCAATTATCACAATAAATATTTATAGCATTGGATTGTGAAACCCCCATATCTTGTAGTAACCATTGTAACCAAAGAAGTTTAAAAGTAGTGTCAGTAAGCAACCTGTACTCTACCTCTATACTCAAGTGAAAAACTAATGTTTGCTTTTTGTTGTGCCAAGAAATAAGTGAATATCCTAAAAAGAAATAGTAGCCTATTATAAATCTTCTATCTGTGGGATCACTTGCCCAATCAGCATCTGAGAATGCACACAATATTAGTCTTTCTCCAATTTTTGGTTTTTTAAGTGCATGCCAAAGGATTAATTCCTCAAAAAAAAAATCTGAATTCTTTCAAACATTTTGTAGATTCCTAAAGTCATTTACTATAATTCATTGGGATTTCAAGTAGATGAAAAAAATTTAATGGAAATTGAGCTTCTTGAATAGGGAAATGAAATTGTATCAATCTGAAATTTAATACAAGCCAAAAGATAATCTTTACTTTGAAATTAACAAGAAAAGTGTTGTAAACAAGAACAGAAAATTTGCTAATGATAAAATTTGCTAATGATGATTGTTGTCTGTGTTGAGTTAATGTTCTAATATGTGTTTTTCCCTTGCTTTTATAGCCATCCTTCCTTGTAGGCTACTTTTTCCTAATTTATTTCTCCATTTCAAGAATCTCTGATAAATTCATGTAACTCCCCAAATGCAGCCTTCTTCCCTAAGTTATATCTTTAAATAGTTGTCTCTATCTCTAGAATATTCTTCCCCTTTAGTCTTTAAGTTGCACTGGTTATGGTTATAGGTTGGGCTTTTAGAAATTTTAATTAAATCAAATTTGGGTCATTATTTTAATGGTCTTAATCTTTCAACTAAAAATTTCAATTATGCGACAAACAATGCCCTCTACAAGTATTTTGTTTAGGCAAACCTAAAGCTAATTTACATGTAAAATGAAGCTCATATATTTGCTTAATTCATATTTTTTTCTTTATTATTATTTTAAATAAAAGGAACCTTGGATCTTTTTTAGTTTGAGACATTAAAGATGGACTAATGAACTATTTCAGACAAGGCCCATTTCATATTTAAAAAAATTTTAAAAATAGAAAACTATTTACTACAATAATTTCTCCATGTGCCTCCCAAAACTCTCTACAATGAGGGCATCCACCTTCCTATCCTAGAATGCATATTTTAGATCTTCCAAGTGGTCAAGCATACACTCCAATGAATGAACTATAGTCACATTTGTTTATATTTATGACAAAATGACCAATATCCAGTAGTGTTTCTCTAATATTTTTTCTTTTCTTTTGCTCCTTCTTTGCCAATTGCTTTTCAAACTTAAATACCTAACCATTTAAATGCTTAAAATCTTCTCCACCTAACTTAATTTCCTTAAATTCCAATATACCCATAATATTTTGATCCTTAATTTTCAATTTCCTCTAGCCTTTTCTTCTTTCCTTTTTTTTTCGGGTCACCACTAGCTACCTTCCCCCGGACAATAGCCCACCACTGCCACTCCACTTGGCACTAGTGAATAGCAGGGATCTACCATTGCTAATCCACCATTATGGGTAGCTAAGGCTACTATTCACACCCACTATGCACAGTAAGCAGCAACATGCTATTTGTGTTCACTATGTCGTCAATAGTGATAACACACAGTGGAATGCTGCTGCTAATATTTTCTCACCGGAGCTCGATCTTCACCACTAAATTGACATTGATTCCAAGCCATTTCTCTAAGAGCAATCACAACACCCCTAGTTAAAAATTTATTCAAGTAGGAGAATTAAACAAGGTAATTTTATTTCCTTAAATTAATCTTTAATTTGATCAAATTTTGAGATGCTATTCTTGTATGGGGAATTTATGTTTGGTGAATTTTGTTGATGGAAATTTGATGATGTATTTATTCTCTTGGGTGAGCATATTTGTAAAGTTGATATTTGGCCAAAAATTAAGTTTTTATTTTTGACATTGCTCTATTAATTTAATATAAAAATATTTTGTATATTATAATTAGGCTATCTTTAATTTGATTTGTGAACTTGTTGCAATTGGCTTTATTGAATTGGATGAAGCTTAAAGAAATATATCAAGTTTGATTATTTATTTAGCCAAATGCTATTAGTTTGATGTTGTTGGCTTTATTTCTCTAATGCTTTGTTCACTATTGAGTGCTTGAGATAGGTAAATATATTTTAGCCAAAAATTATTCAACTATATTTTGGCAACTTCCATGCCAAAATAATTTTGATCTCTTTTATTCTCATAAAGCATAGCCTTAAGTCCTTAGTGCATTCACTTAGTTAACCTAATTCCCTCATGCTTTAACCATGTGCTTTGTTCATACTATTTGCTAACATTATAATGTGCCTTTTTTTTAAGCAAAATGTTTAATTTGTTTGAGCATTTGAGTTGGAAAAATCTATTTAACCAAATTGAATTTTGGTAATTACTTAGCCATCCTCAAGAAAATTTATATTGTGGATATATGCCGAAATAATTTTAGCATTCTAAAATCATAAACGCACTTACTTTAATTGAAAAATTTACATATATCTTGGCTATCTTTAATCTTATGATTTACTTGCATTATGTGCTTGGCCAATGTTGTGTAATTTTTCCAATTTTCCCAAGTATTTGGGCAAGCCAAATTTATTTAACCAAAATATTTAGATTTCATTTAGTCATTTTCTTCCAAGAAAATTTAAGATTTGGCTTTAAAACATGCCACCCCACTTTTAATCAAATTCATGCATTAAATTTTGGCATTTACTCCCCTCTAAGCACTACCAAAATTGGTATATCTAATATAACCATATTTATGCTTAGTTTAAAGCCACAAGCTTAATGCCAACTATTTAAGCCAAAAGCTACTTCAATTGTCTTTCTAGCCTTAGGTTACCATGGCACTTGGATTGGCATCCATGCACATGTTTAGTCAAAGTGTATTTACTTAACTTTGACAATTAAGAAATTTTGGTTTAGATTCTAGCAATTTATTTATGAACATGGAACACATCTTTTCTTTGCCAAAATTTATTTATGACCAATTTGTACATTTACATTAATCATTAATGCACACTCTTGGAGCAAATGATTATATTTTACCTTCTTAGCCAATAATTTAACTAGCCTAACTTTAGCCAATTATTTTGGAAATTTACTGGCTCTATAAAGGTGACCATTACTTTTTCCAAGCTTTTATGCCTTAATCAAGTTGGAAAATATCACTTAAACTTGGTTCTTTAAAATTTTTCCAAATTTTAAATCGAATTACAAGAGAATTTTTTGGCTTTAATTCTTTTTATTATTTTTATCTCTATCCATTTTAGCATAAAGTGCTAAAATAAAACAATGGGAAATATTTTCCTTAGCTTTTCAAACCAAGGATTTCAATTCTTAGAATAATTTTGGCTTTTAAAGCCAAAATAAGATACAACTTATACTCCAATTACTTCTTACTTTTATTTTTGGCATTTATGGCCAATTTTTATTTCCCTTGGATTTTCAGTGAAATTTTGTTGTGACATACTTCTTTATGTCATGTTTGGCCTTTTAAAAATATTATTTCCATGGCTATTGATACTTGCTTTTGTGGCCAAAATTCCAAGAACATTTTAGTAAAATTCATGGACTTTAGTTTTTAGGCTTGCTATCACATTTTAATTCTTCAAAGCCCCCAAGGCCTTAAAATTGCATTTACTACACTAGATGTCTCACCAAATTTTGGCCAACATGAAGAGCTTCTTTTGGCAAGAATATAACACTCTTAAGAAAACTTCCTTTGCAATTTGATTCTCAAGTTAAAACTATTCTAGCCTTTCAGGGAAAAATAAATTTACTAGAATTTTATCTTGCATTTTCCTAGGAATTCAGCTCTCTTGCTTTAGGAAAACCATAAAAATGCACTACTACCTTCTTTCAAGACTATTTTTCAAATTTATTTTAGCAAAATTTTGCCAAAATTTAATCTAGTGGGATTTATTCATTTAATTTACATTGCATTCTAGTTAACTACATCTATGCATGCCAATCTTCTTGGGGAAAAGGCATTTTGCCTATTTTCTATGTAAATTTTACATATTCCATCATTTGTAACTTAGGTCAAACTTAGTACAACATTCATTATAGTATGAGCAAAGCAAACTAACAGGTGGTTTATAAAAACCACAAACACTCTATGCCACAAACCATATTATTTTTTTCAATGATTATTTGTATATCATTATTTATTTATTTTAGTAGTAAAATGCCAAAATATTGTCTATTCTTATGATAAAAAAAATTATATTTCCTAGGCAATCTATTTTTTAGAAAAATTATTTGCTTATTTAGCCCATTTATTTCACTACATTCTTGCTTGGAAATCTAGGAATTATGCAATTTTTTTGCATTTTGTCCTGATATTTCTCTAGTTCTCTCCTTATAAGCAAGATGGATTATTATGCTCTAGATATTTGCTTTGTATTTGATGTCAATTTTCCATTAACTAAATTCTTTAACTTTTCATAATTGATCACACCACCTAATACACCACAGTCATGCATTAAAACAAAAATGACCAAATTTCAACCGTTATACTACTGAAATTTCATTAACTAATCACCATTCATAGTATTTATTCACACACTAAAGAAACACACCACACAAAAATAATAGTAAATAGAAACACACCAAAACTTACTAAATAAATAAAAACACACCATAACTTGCAAAATTCAAACCTCATTTATTTAAAATAAGATAATGGCTATCAAGCCAATTTCAAAGAACCAAAAAATAAAATATTGCCATTAAATGGAAATTTCCTAGCTAGGGGCTAGTAACTTTTTTTTCAAAACTTTCATTTTCTTATAAAGTGGGAAATATTTTCAGCTCCACCCCATTTGACACCCTTTTTAGGCTTAATAGGGAGGTAATATTCAACCATTTAATTTAGCATATACGTATAGTTCCATGCAAAATAATCCTTTTTAAATTTCATTATTTTAATTGAATTTTCCATAAAGAAAATATTAAAGGATTTCTTGTTGTCAACAATAATTGGAAAAACCATTATTATTACATTAATTACCTCTCCTGATGACTTTTCTAGTATAACCTCTTCTATCTCTCTTGGTGAAGTTACCCCCTGAGTGATGACAATCCTAATGTAATAAGGACTCTTAATCCAATAAAGATTCAAGATCCTTTGACTTGTGATGGAATTTCAATCACAAGGGCACGTGCTAAGAAGATCAAGGAAGCATTACATATGCTTATTTAAAGAATTTGGGCTCAAAGTACAAATCTGAATCAATCTGATCCATTTGATGCACAAGGAATTAATTCTAGTCCAGAGCTTATTCATTTGGTGCAAATTGAAGATTTAGGCCTAAGTAGTGTTTTTGGGTCTAATTTGGATGTATTAAGCTCAAAGGAGTAACTACACATATTTCAAGCCCAATATGAAGCCCAAATATGTGTTATTTAGTTTAATTGGTATTTAAAAATGAATTTTGGATTTGTTACATATCCAAAACATTTTTAGAGTGTTTGTTTTTAGTTAGGAATACTTTTCTTTAGCTTAGTTGACAAGAAAAATAATTCCTTATCTTTAAGGATTTGTTTTCTTATCTTTTAGAGATTTATTATCCTTACCTTTTAAGGATTTGTTTTAGATTAGGTTTAGGATCAAGAATTCTTATAAATAGCTTATTTTATAGCCTATTTTGGGCATCTTTTTTATCAATTAAATCAAAGTGATGAATTTGCTTCAAATTATTTAGAGTTTTATTCTTTGAACTTTCTAAACAAAATAGGTTGTTTGATAGTTCACATGTCTTATCAATTAGAGCATCCATATCGAATTCTGGCAACTTCATAATAGCTAGAGTTCTTAATTGTTAAATAATTAAGGGTTCTAGTTTCCACCCAACTTGTTTCTTGGACGATCTAAGGTGTAGGTATCAATAGATTGTTGCGGGTTTTGTTTGTTAGATAAACTCAGTTTGCATCAGCTTAGTATCAGAGCTTTGCTTCTAAGAATTAGGTTACATATCCCTTTTTTTGTTTTAAGTCGCTTATCATTCTTTATATGTCTTCTTTTACTCCTTATTAGTTTTATCAACATTCTTGTTTGTTCATCATCTTTTTTATTTTATTCAAATTCAATTTTTTCATCATTCATTATCATCTTTTATTTCATTTAGTTGTTTCCTTAAAGTCTTGCATTAAGTATCGACCATAAAAAAAAAGAGAAAAGGAAAAAAAAGAAAAAGAAAAAGAAAAGAAAAGAAGAATTTGGTCGTTTCTTTAAAATCTTTAAAGTTGTTGCAAGTCTTCTTGAAAATCATTGACTTTCTTGATCATTTTCTTGATCATTTTCTTGAAAATTTTTTTATCAAATTAATTAGAATCTTGAAGTTCTTATTCAAATCTTGATTCAAGATCATAAATCTTGAAATTTTAAGTTAAAAATTCATTTTTTTAGGTTTCTTTTGTACAAATTCATTTTTTTCCTTATTTGTTATTGATATCTTTATGATTAAGATCAAATCTTGAGTAGATTATATCCTTATCTTTCTAGATTTTGTCATATCTTGTTTTGTCCTAATCATTATCTTATTTTAAAGCTTTTCTTTATCCTAAAGGGATTAAATAACACCTTTTCCTTATCTACATCTTCTTTTCCTTATCTATAACTTATTTGTCTTATCTAAAACTCCTTTTCCTTTTCGATTAAGGTTAAATTCATTTTTTTTATATTCTTCTATTTTTTGTGCAAATTAAGTCTAATTTCTTTATTTTAAGTTGCTAAAAATTACCAAATTTATTCAGTTGGTAGGCCATTATGAATTCTAACAATTTATATTGTTTAGTTAAAAAGTAGAAGGTAAAACTCCTAATTATGTTAGATTTAGAATAGAGTGTGCGTGTGAGTTCAGTAGAGTGTCCAAACACCAAATTAAGTGAAACATATGAGGGAGTGTTAGAATTTTGTTTTACTAACTTTTCTTGTAGGTTTGAACATAATAAAGCATGGATGATCCCAAATTCAAGTTATTTGTTAAGGCTATACAACAAACAATGGAGGATGTAAGGAAGCAACTTGAGAGGCTAAAAACGAGTTCCCCTTCATAAAGTAAAGAAAGGAGTACCGAACGAAGCTTAGAATATGAGTTTGATAAGGGAAGTGAAGAAAACACCTCAACAAGACTAAATAAAGGTAGAAACAAAGACAATAATATAGGAACCATCAAAATGAAGATTCTTAGCTTTCAAGGCAAGAGCAATCCTGAAGCATACTTAGAGTGGAAAAAGAAGGTTGATCGCATCTTTGAGTGCTATAACTTTAGTGAGGAGAAAAAAGTGAAGCTATTCATAGTTGATTTCACCGATTATGCAAGTGTTTGGTAGGATTAACTCGTTATAAGTCAAAGAAGGAATGAAGAACATGTTGTTTCTACCTGGGATGAAATAAAGATAATCATGCGCAAGCGATTTATCCTACAACATTACTATCATGAACTATATAATGGTTTGTAATGACTTGTGCAAGTTTCTAAAAGTCTGGAACAGTATTATTAAGAGATGGAGATGGCTATGATTAGGGCTAATGTAATTGAAGATAGAGAGGCCACTATGGCTAGGTTTCTCCATGGTTTAAATCGTAACATTGCCAACCTTGTAGAACTACACCATTATGTTAAATTGGATATGCTACATATAGCTATCAAGGTAGAGAAGCAATGAAGGGCTAGAAGTAAAACTAATTTGAATTCCTCTACCCCATAGAAGTTGAATTGGAAGGGCAATGAAAAGAGCAGCACTTCATCAAACTTCAAACTAAAGGGCGATCAAGGGAGAAAGAAGGTAGATGTGGGAAATCATAAATTTATCCCTTAAAGTGGCAACCCTAGCTTTAGAACACATGATCTCAAGTATTTTAGGTGTTTAGGCTTTGGTCATAAGGCTGCTCAATGTCCAAATGCAAAGGTGATGGTTGCTTTAGCCAATGGCAAAATTAAAAGTGAGGATGAAGAAGAAGATATAAGTGACATGCCACCACTTAAGGATGCATTTAATAATGAGGGAGAGGAGATGGAACCCTTAGATGGATTATTATTCACTATTGTCAGAAGGCGTGCACTTAACATACAAGCTAAGGTACAACACAAAAACATCTTTCATACTAGGTGTTTAATTGATAATAAATTATGTAGTATGATTATTGATGGTGGTAGTTGTACTAATGTTGTTAATGCTGGTTTAATTTATAAGTTAGGCAAAAAAAATAACTAAACATCCTAGGCCTTGTAGATTATAATGGTTGAATGATTGTGGGGATATTAAGGTTACTAGGCAAGCAATGATAGCATTTTATATTGGGCGATATCATAATGAAGTATTATGTGATGTAGTTCCTATGCAAGCTAGTCACATACTATTAGGACGCCTATGGCAATATAATAAGTAAGCTAAGCATAATGGTTTTACTAACAAATATTCTGTTGTTATGAATAATGAGCCTATTACTCTTGTTCTTTTGACTCCAAAGCAAGTTTTTAAAGATAAAAATTTTTAAGTGAGTGTGAGAGTGGGAATGAAAAAGAAAAGTCGCATAAGCAAAAGGAGAGTTATGAGAAAAGCCTAAAGAGGTATGAGAAATGAGTGGAAAAAGGTAAGAAAGAGGGGATGCGCAGAAAGAAAGAGTGTGATGCACATGCAAAAGGAGAGCTAAGTGTGCAAAGAATGGAAAGAAAAGAGGTTAAAGGAAATTTTTATGCTAGAGAGGGTGAGGTATGAAAGGCTTTATTAACTAGGCAGCCTCTACTTGTACTTTTGGACAAAGGTGCCTATTTGTCCACTAACCCTAATCTTTCTTCCTTGCCTAGTTCTTTTCATACTCTTTTACAGGAATATGAAGATTTGTTCCCCGAAGAGATGCCAAAGGGTTTTCCTTCATTAAGAGGGATTGAGCATCAAATTGATTTCATTCCTAGTGCATAAATACCTAAAAGACCAACTTATAAAAGTAATCCTAAAGAAACTAAGGAGATGCAATGTCAAGTTGAAGAGTTGTTATCCAAGGGATTGATTAAGGAAAGTATGAGTCCATGCGATGTTCTTGTCCTATTAGTGCCTAAAAAGGATGGTTCTTGGCGAATGTGCATTGATTATCATGCTGTAAATAAAATTACAGTTAAGTATTACCACCCTATTCCTCATTTAGATGATATTTTAGATGAATTGCATAGTTCTTCTATATTCTCTAAAATTGATTTGAAGTTTGGTTATCATCAAATTAGAATGAAAGTAGGGGATGAATAGAAAACTGCCTTTAAAACTAAATATGGTTTATATGATTGGTTAGTTATGCCTTTTGGTTTAACTAATGCACCTAGTACTTTCATATGTTTAATGAACCATATTTTGCATGATTTTATAGGTAAGTTTATGGTTGTGTATTTTGATGATATTCTTGTATATAGCAAGTCATTAGATGAGCATATTACACAAATGCAATTAGTTTTTGAAACTTTGTGTAAAGAATAATTGTATGTTAACCTTGCTAAGTGTAGTTTGTGTACACCTAAATTTTTGTTTTTAGGTTTTATTATTAGTTCTAATGGAATTGAGGTAGATAGTGAGAAGGTTAAGGCTATTGAATCATAGCCTGTGCCTAAGAATGTTTAGGATGTTAGATCTTTTCATGGCTTAGCTAGTTTTTATAGGAGGTTTATTAAGGAATTTTCTAGTATAGCCACACCACTCACAAAAGTAATTAAAAAGAATATAGGTTTTAAGTGGGGTAATGATCAAGAAAAGGCATTTAATGTGCTTAAATCTAAGTTAACCAATGTACCTTTGCTTGTTTTACCTAACTTTGATAAGACTTTTAAGATTGAATGTGATGCTTCTGGAGTTGGCATTGGAGCTGTTTTGATGTAAGAAGGAAGGCCTATCACTTATTTTAGTGAAAAGCTTAATGGAGCAACTCTAAACTACCCAACATATGATAAAGAAATGTATGCATTAGTTAGGGCATTGGAAACATGGCAACACTATCTTTTACTTAAAGAGTTTATAATTCACACTAATCACAAAATAAGCTTAACAAGAGGCATGCTAGATGGAGCAAATTCATAGAGTTCTTTCCATATGTCATTAAGTACAAATAAGGAAAAGATAACATAGTGACTGATGCATTATCTCGAAGGTATGCACTTCTTTCTACTTTAGATGCTAAATTACTTGGTTTTAAGCATGTTAAAGAATTATATATGAATGATCAAGATTTTAGCAATATGGTTAATGCATGTGAAAAGGGTGCATTTAGTAAGTTTTATAGGTACAATGGGTTTTTATTTAAAGAAAATAAATTATGTGTGCCTCAAAGTTCCATATGCAAATTGCTTGTTAAAGAAGCATATGAAGGGGGTTTAATGGGACACTTTGGAGTAGCTAAAATTTTAGATGTTTTGCATGAGCATTTCTTTTGGCCTAAAATGAAGCATGATGTTGAAAAATATTGTGCTAATTGCATTACATGTTTGCAAGCTAAACCTCATGGTTTGTAGAACATTAGGACAGTTGTTGCATGCTATTATCAAAAAGAATTTGAAATCATGGGAAGAATGCTTACCTCATGTAGAGTTTGCATATAATAGGAGTGTGCATTCATCTACACATTATTCACCTTTTAAGATTGTTTATGGGTTTAATCCATTGACATCATTAGATTTATCTCCTTTACCTATGCATGAATATTCTAATCTTGATGGTACGAAGAAGGCATAACTTGTTAAACAATTTCATGAGAAGGTTTGGAAAAATATTGAGAAAAGGAATGCACAAACAACAATTCAACACAACAAAGGGCGAAAACTATTTGTGTTTGAGCCTAGTGATTGGGTTTGGTTATTTATGCACAAGGAGAGGTTTCCCTCCCACAAGCATTCAAAGCTTCATTAGCATGGAGAAGGACCATTTCAAGTTGTTGCAAGGATTAGTGGCAACACATATAAGTTTGATCTACCTAGTGAGTATAATGTTAGTGTCACTTTTAATGTCACTGATTTGAGTCTTTTTGATTTTGAAGGTGCTAATTCGAGGATGAATCCATTTAAAAAAAGGGGGAATGATGATAATCCTAATGCAATAAGGATGCTTAATCTAACAAATATTTAAGATCCTTTGACTTACTATGGAGGTCCAATCACAAGGGCACATACTAAGAAGATGAAGGAAGCATTACATATGCTAATTCAAAGAATTTGGGCTCAAAGTACAAATCTAAATCAATCTAATCCATTTGATGCACATGGAATTAATTTTGGTCCAAAGCTTATTCATTTGGTGCAAAATGAAGATTTAGGCCCAAGTAGCGTTTTTGGGTCCAATTTGGATGTATTAAGCTCAAAGGAGTACCTACACATATTTCAAGCCTAAGATGAAGCCCAAATATGTGTTATTTAGTTTAATTAGTATTTAAAATGAATTTTGGATTTGTTACTTATCCAAAACATTTTTAGAGTGTTTGTTTTTAGTGAAGAATACTTTTTTTTAGCTTAGTTTTCAAGCAAAATAATTCCTTATCTTTAAGGATTTATTTTCTTATCTTTTAAAGATTTATTATCCTTACCTTCTAAGGATTTTTTTTAGATTAGGTTTAGGATTAAGAATTCTTATTCTTATAAATAGCTTATTTTGTAGCCTATTTTGGGCTTTTTTTTTTATCAATCAAATCAAAGTGACGAATTTTGCTTCAAATTATTTGGAGTTTTATTCTTTGAACTTTCTAAACAAAATAGGTTGTTTGATAGTTCACTTGTCTTATCAATTAGAACATCCATATCTAATTATAGTGACTTCCTAATAGTTAGAGTTCTTAATTGTTAGATAATTAAGGGCTCTAGTTTCCATCCAATTTGTTTCTTGGATAATCTAAGTTGTGGGTATCAATAGATTATTGCAGGTTTTATTTATTAAATAAACTTAGTTCTCATCACTGAGTGTGGAACCTGGTGACATCTTCCTTGGCCTTTTGCATCAAGGACTCTCTTTTATTAAAAAGTGGATCATCTGTAGCCTTAGGCCTGAGTTTGACGTTAGCATGAAGCTGGACCTCCTTTTCCTTCTGCTTTCTCCCAGATGCCCTTTTTATATATAATCTTCTTTTATATGTATGAGTTAGTGGTTAAAAAAAATCATATGCTCCATCTTATACCATAGCTTATTTAATGGAATAGACTATGGCACCATAAACTCACTGTTGAATTTTAATGCATGCCTTTCATCCTTTCTTGACCTGAATTAATGATTGTTTCTAAATGCGTTTGGAGCAAGTCGCCTTTTGTCTGGTGCTAAAAATTTATTATGAGGATCTGGCCTCCAATAATTTTTAAACCTGTTTGGATTTATATTTGAAGGTTGAACCACCTTTTATTTTTCTTTGATTTTCTTTTTTAGATCTACCAATGTTCTTAAATCCATATTAATAGCTTTGATTGATGCCATTGAGGAAAGTGAATTTTTGTCTATCAACTCTATCTCCCTTTCTGCATTTAGGTTCATTTCCACCATTGGGAATTAAGTACAAGGAAAATGGCCTTGATGCATCAACATTTGATCTAAAGGAACCAGTGGTTGGCCTTGAAATATTGATTGTTCCTTAAATAAAATATCACCTCCTATGTTTGTCCTAGTCCCTAGGGATGTGGTTCTTAGCTCTAGGGAAAAGGCATTTATACTTGGGGATCTGGCATGCAGCCTCAGGGAATAAGTTCTTTCTATTGAGAAATGTTGCCCCCCGAGCATTTTCCTTCTTATTTATATATTCTTGGTTGCAATGCCAGGTTAGTCCTTTCATTAGTAACCAATTGAACTTCTAAAGCAATTTTTGCAGAATTGCCAGACTACTGTTAGGCCACCACTAGTTTAGATATAGTATCCTATTTAGATGCTTGCTTATTCATCTTGGAAAATGTTTGCATAACATCCTCTAATATTTTCTTAGAGAATGCATCACCTAAGCCACTACATCCTATAAAGCCTTCATTACTTCTGTAATAATAGCCTAGACATTAGTGCCCTTACAACTACCATTGATATTAATGGTATTCAAATTTTAGTATGGATAACCAAAAGGTGCCTCGATCTAAGAATGATCCTGAGTCACCAAGCCTTCATTCATTTATTTCTAGAAACCACCTGGTTTTACAGGTGAATTATTAGTCCTGTAACCAACTTTAAAAAATTTTTCCTTAAATATGTTCATCTTGTTGAAACATGCCCCTCCAAGCATGCCAAAAATTATTTCTCTAATTTTTTGTTTTTTAAGTACATGCCAAAAGATTGTTTGCAAGTGTGCTAGAGGATTAATTCCTCAAATAAAAACATAACTTCTTTTAAACATTTTGTAGGTTCCCAAACTCCTTTACCATAATTCATTTAGATTTCAAGCAGATCAAAAAAATTAATGGAAAATTGAGTTTCTTGAACAGTGAAATAAAATTGTATTAATCTAAAATTTAATAAGCTAAAAGATAATATTTGCTTTGAAATTAACAAGAAAAGTGTTGTCAACAAGAATTGAAAATTTGCTAAAGATAAAATTTGCTAATGATGATTATTATCTATGTTATGTCAATGATTGGTGTTGATGTTCTAATTTGTGTTCTTCCCTTGCTTTTATAGGCATCCTTCTTTGCAGACTACTTTTCTCTAATTTACTTTTCCATTTTAAGAATCTCTACTGTTCCCCAAATGTAGCCTTTTTCCCTAAGTTATGTCTTTAGACAGTTATCTCCATCTTTATAATATTCTTCCCCCTTAAGTTGCATTGGTTATGGCTATGAGTAAGGCTTTTAATTATTTTTGGGCTTTCATAAATTTTAATTAAATCAAATTTGGGTATTTATTTTAATGGCCTTCATATTTTAGCAAAAAATTTCAATTATGGCACAAATAATTAATTAAGACTATGCAGAAAAGTGAAGACCATGAAATAAGGTACCATTAACATAGCGAAGAATATTAAGAATTGTAGCAAAATGAGTACTGTGAGCAATCATGAACTGACTAACAATGTGAATTACATGAGCTATGTCCAGATGAGTGGTAGTGAGATAAATAAGACTTCCAACCAATTGCTTGTAGAGAGTAGGATTGTGCAAAATTGTTCCCTCTATAGGAGAGAGTTTAACATTAGCCTTAATAGGAGTATTGATAGTCTTATTATCTATCAAATTAGCATGAATGAGAAGATCAGTGGCATATTTTCCCTAAGACAAGTAATAGCATGTGTTGTGGGAAGAAACTTCCAAACTAAGTGATTAGGTTTCCGCAAGTATACGGATTCGTACAAGTAGTAATTAAATATCAATCCCACAGAGATTACAGATTGACTACAGTGATACTAGTTATGTTTGTTTGTTTAAACAACAAAAAAGGGTATTTTCAATTAAACTAAAAATTAAACTAAGACAAAATATAAAAATCATAATGAAATAACAATCACTTTAGAGAGCCAAGGTTCTTATTACTAATTCAACCTTTATTTAAGATAAATTAACTACTAAGCCATACCTAACCTTAATCCAATTTGAGGGTTTCTCAAGAATCATAGGCTTTCCTCCTAAGACAACCCTATGATTAACCAAGTAAATTGATGTTCTTAGATTTAAAGCTCTCGCCTACTAAGTGTTCGGTTAACCCAGTTTAAGAACCAACCCTTAATCAATATTAGTTGCTTAACTATTTCTCAACTAAAAAACATCTAAAAGGTTATTGTTTAAATCCAATACAACCTATCTCTCGATCAAGTTTTATTGTGTATATTCAATCAAAGGGTGATCAATCCTAAGAAGACATTAAGTTCAACAACAACCAAAGGATCTAGATTAATGGCTTAGGTTTAATTGTGATTAGCCCATGGTTGAATTGCAACAAGAACCCTAACTAAGAATTTAGCTACTCATGTTAATTGTAAGAGACAAAGAAGAAGAATAAAAGAAAATAAATATCATCATTAAATTAAAATTAAGAACGAATAAACATAATTGAATAAAAGAAACCCCCTGTTCAATAGGAAGCTTGATGTTCTTCAATTCTTATTCTCAAATCTCCAAACTAACAAAAATAAGAAAAATCCTTGTTTTCTCAAAACTGCTCTCAAAAAAATAAAAATCTATATATCTAAAAAGTGATGAATAATAATCTCCTAAAAGTGATGAATAATATTCTTTTCTTTTATTTCTAGTGGCTACCCTCTTCTAAAACCCTAATTACCAGCCCTAGGGTTACAGCCATGTGAAATCTCCATCTTGTCCCTCATGAGTCAGCAATTAAATTTGACTCCAAATTTTCCAATCACCAGGTCGCACGGCCGTGTGCATTTTGCGCACGACCATGCACATCCCTTCTTCAGCATTATTGCATATTGATCTCCATTGCTTTTCGAGCCCACTTCAAGTGCCCACGGCTCCTATGTAACCTTCCTCTCTTATTCTTTGACTTCCCTAAATACATAAAAATCAACCAAAAATAAACCAACTAATACATAAAAACAAAATAAACACACAAGACACGCATTAAGTACTTAACTAAATAAAAGAAACACAAACTTAACTGAAATTGCATTTTTCCTCACACAAAGACTACATAATGAAATGCACTTTTCACACTCATCACTAAGGACTTAACCTAGATGGCCAAGATCTTTCATCTTAAATTGCTTATTGAGAAATTGCTTGTTAAGAAATTGCTTCAACTCTGTAATTCCTTATAAATCATCACCAATAATAATCATATCATCCACATATAATAGCAAAAGAGTATAGCCTCTATTTATTTTTTGAAGAAATAAAGCATTATCATTGGCACTAGAAATAAACCTAAGCTTTTAAACTGTAGATCTAAATTTAGTAAACCATACTCGAGGAGCTTATTTAAAACCATGTAAGGCTTTGCAAAGTTAACAAACTTTACCATGTGGATGATTATAGCCAAGAGGAGGTTTCATGTAGACTTCTTCATAAAGATCACCAATAAAAAATGCATTCTTGACATCCATTTGAAATAATGGCCATTTCCGTACAGTTGGTACAATTATAAGACATCGAACATAGGTAAGGCAGGCTACTGGAGCAAAATTATCTTTATAGTCAATACCATACTCTTGAGTAAATCCTTTAGCCACAATCGAGCTTTATAAAGTTCTACTAATCCATTAGCATGAGTTTTAATCTTATACACCCATTTGCATCCTATAGTTTTTTTATTGACTAGAAGATAAACCATATCCTAAGTTTGAGTCTTTATCAAGGCTTGTAATTCTTCATTTATAGCTTTTTCCCATAGAGGATTAGTACTAGCTTCCTTATAAGAGGAAGGTTCATGTAAAGAAACAATAATAGAATAACAATGATAGTCATGAAGATAAGGAGGTGGTTAACGTACTCTAGGGGGAAGGTCATCTCTTAGAGTGGGTGCATGTGTAGAATCCTCAAATGAGCTAGATGTTATAGGGAGGGCAATAGATTGATTATTTATTTGACCTAGTTAGAGGAAAGAGAAGATGTCTCATGTATATTAAGAAATAATTCAACTGAAGGATTGTAAAAGAAAACAGAATTATTTTCAGACAATTGAAACTTAAAGATTATGGAAAACATTTTATATTCCCAAAAGGTAACATGACAAGAGATGCATAGGCATTTGGAGATGGGATCCCAACGTTTGTACCCTTTATGCTCAATCCCATACCCTAATAAGCAACATAGACATGCACAAGGTTCTAGTTTTGTGCTTTTATGTGGTTGTAAGAAGCCAAAATAAGCAAATCTAAAAACATGAAGAAGATTGATAATGTAACTAAGGAAGGAATAAGATTAATGATGTAAATATTTGTTAGAGCAGCTTTGCCCCAAAAATGTTTTAAACATGAAGCAAAATCAAAAGTGTGAGAATAATATCCAAAACATGTCTATGTTTTCGTTTAGCACACCATTTTGCTGAGAGGTACTAGGACAAGACTGATGATAACAATGTCTTATTGAGAAAGAAGACAAAGAAGTTTAGAATCTTTATACTCCATAACATTATCTATGCAAAGATTTTTAATAGTACAAGAAAATTAGGTCTTAACAAGAGTAGTAAAATTAGCATATATTTGAGGCAATTGAGAATAGTGTTTGAGAAAATATATCAAAGTAAATCAGGAGTAATCATCAAAAAATATCATAAAATAAATGGCACATACCATAGTGGCTATAAGAGATGGTCCCCAAATGTCAATATGCATAAGATAAAAAATAACAGAAGAAATGGAAGTACTATTATTAAAAGGTAAAGCATGATGTTTCCCAAGTTCAAAAGAAGCACAATCAAAATTTCATGTGTAATATTCCCTAAAACACCACTAAAACATAAGGACTTCAATTTAGAGAAAGAAACATGACCAAGATAAGAGTGCCAAGTAGATGAGGAGATAGTGGCAGCATATCTAAACATAGAGGTAGCTTAGGAAGCAACCTTAAGGAAGGTTAATTCAAACAAATGATTAACTCTATGGTCGATCCCAAGGATCAGTCTTATCTTTTAATCATATATATAACAACCATTTTGAGAAAAGTGTGAGTCAAGTCCAAGATCATAAAGTTGATTAACAAAGATAAGATTTAAAGAAAGCTTAGGAATAAGAAAAGTGCCAGGTAAGGATAAATTAGATGCAGAAATTTGACCAATATGACTGATAGATAAGCATGAATTATCAATAATATGTATAACAAGAGCATTGGGAAAAACATTCTTAGTTTTAAATAAATAGAATCTGCAATCTTATAATTATAACAACCATAGTCAAAGAACCATGAGGAAGATGTACCTTTAGTGATAGGTAAAATAAAGGAAGTAGAGGTACTGATAAAGGATTAGGCTAGCGCTTGTTTCAAGGTATCAATTATATTCAGCTTAGTTGCTTATTGAGAGTAAAGGAATCACCAAAAGGCATAACCTTAATGGTAGCAACAGCTGTAGTATGAGTAAAGGCCTTGCCAAACTTAAACTTTGATTGATTATTCTTTTTAGCTCCTTATTTAGATTGTAACTTATAACATTTAGAAATAAGAAGTCCTAGTTTATGACAGTACCTATAAGTCACTTTACTTTATAATGAAGAAGATGTAGAGGTAGCCAAGACTGTATCAATAGAGAGAGCATGTATATGAGAACTCATATTGGCTCGATGAGCCTCTTTATTCAATAATTTTGTAACTATAGTAGTAACATTGAGAAATGGATCCTTAAGATCTAGCAGACTCAAAATCATCATGTAAAGCCAAGGTAAATTGATAAACTTGAAATTCGTCTCTTTCTATAGCATAGAGTTCAACACCTCGATGATCATCCTGAATTGATATGAATAGAGATAATTGGTCCCATGCAATAGTCATCTCAGATAAAAATTCATTAATAGATTGACTTGCTTTTTTATACATATGACTGAGAGTACTATACAGATAAAATCAATGACAAGCATTGGTAATTGAATATATCATTTGGACAGTAATTCCCATACCTCTTTTACAATGCCATAATGCCTAAATTAATGCTAGATGGATGGAATGCATGTGTTTTGGAACCAAGTAAGAATTTGATAATTCTTATTGGGTTCATCTTTATTTTTTGTTGGTTTTGTCTCATCACTATTAATATAACATCACAATTTTTTGGTTCGAAGGAAATTTGACATCTTATAAGACTAAAGAACATAAATTTTACTATTAAGAATAGGATGTGAAACTTCATATTTCTCCATAGTTGGAATTTGTTGAATTAAATGACAAAAAAATAGGGTGCTAAAGTAAGATACGTGAAAGCTAAGCTAAAGAATAATAACTTTTCTGAAAAAAGAAAGAGAGAAAAAAAAAGGCTAAAATTGGCTTGTTACAACTTTGATAATGAAATAATGGCCAAACAATAAAGAGTTATATAGGCAAGCTAATGAAGCCCAGGCATCGAATGGTTTAGTAAAATAAGAAAAAAAAGGTCATGACTGGGTAAGCAGAATTATATGCCTAACCATCAATCAAAAATTGGAAGACAAATTAAAAGCCAATTATAGGTTTTGATACCATATTAAAGAAGAAAAAGAAGAAAGAATTTTTTGTATTCTGTGATATATTTTCAAGTTAAAATACAACCCTATATATACAAAATACTCAACTCAATGATGGTAAGCCCTTTAATCAAGGGATAATGACTATATATATATTAAATGTTGAGTACTAAAATCATTCAGCCAAAAAATTGACATGTACCTTTACTCATAATTCAGCATTCCATAATGCTTATATGTTGAATTCTGAAAATTCACAATATTTTTCCATCAAAAATATTTTAAAATAAAATACTTTTTTCCCTCTGTATTCGATCCTTCTCATATTCTTCTCCTGTAAATCACCTACCTAGGCAACAAAGGAGCTGCCCCTCATTCCTTCTTAATTTATTCCCTTTATAGCCTTCTCAATTTATTACCTTCTCAGTTTCAATACTAAAAAATTCCCCCTAATAATTGGATTCCTGCTACTATTATCATAATTTTGGTTTATTTATTTTATCAAGAAGAACAAGCGTATATCTAAAGGAAAGAAGGGAAGCAAGAAGAAGACGTGAGTTCATTCACCTAAATCCTTAATCTTTTTTAACCCTAAAGATTTTTTTAATTGAAATGGTTTTGTATCATATACTAAATTTGTGTTTATTTATGCTTATAGATTTCATATAATACATTTTTTAATTGAGCGTGCATGCATATGCTCCAGTTTATAAACTATTTGTATGCAAACGGGTTGCTTTTATTTTTTGTCTAATTGAGTTTTTTTTTTTTTGTTATCGAATTTCCAATCTCTTAGCTTCCCCCACAAGTAGCTTCTCCTTCTCCTTTTTTCTCTTTACTCTCAATTTATTATTATTCTTATTATTATGTTGCATCTTAATTTCTCATCATTCCATCTCCAAATCCACAATTGAATAGATTTTCTCATGATGGGTTAGTGATGAATTTTATTATATATACATGCGGGTGTAATCTAATTTCAATTTTTACTTTGATTTTGATGATTTTTCAATCCTTTCCATAAAAATAATCTTCTATGCCTAGAAAAATAGTTAGCTTTCCTTAAAATCATTCTAAATTCAACAATGGAGTTCAATACTACCTTGAATCCATTGAAGAGGTGAGTTCTATATTTTTCTAATATCAAGTTGCTTTGATGTGGTTATATCTTCTTTTAGTCTTGAAAATTATTTTCTTCATCTATTACATAAATAAAAATTGCTTTCTCATCATTCCATCTCCAAATCTGCAATTGAATAGATTTTCTCATGATGGGTTAGTGATGAATTTTATTATATATGTGTGTGGGCATAATCTAATTTCAATTTTTACTTGGATTTTGATTATTTTTTAGTCCCTTCCTAAAATTCAACTCTTCTGCCTAGAAAAATAGTTGGCTTTCCCCAAAATAGTATAAAATTCAATGGTGGAGTTCAACACTACCTTGAATCCATTAAAAGGTGAGTTCTATATTTTTCTAATATGAAATTGCTTTAATGTGCTTTTTTGTTCTTTTAGTCTTGAAAATTATTTTCTTCATCTATTTCATAAATAAAAACTACTACTAATTAAGCATATCTTGAGGCAAATTTTTTTCCAGGATTATTTTAGTGTGATCCTTATGATCCTGATAAAAAATAATCATGCCGCAAAATGTAGTAGTCGCACCTAAATACCAATTTGATATTTATGTGTGTAGATGAGTAGCTTTATTTTGAGTATATTCATATTACCATCATCGCATAAGTTACCATTAGTTACATTTGAAATTTACATATAATTTAGGCCATCATAATGTAATTTGGCATTAGAAGGGACATTTTGTTTATGAAAATTGTTTCCACTGTACCAATTCTTTGGTAATATTTTATTTCTGATTATATTTATTTTTCCTTTTATTTGCTATTTATTTTAGGGGCTTGGTTGGTTAGAAAAGTGTGTTCATTAATGACAAACGTGGAGTTGGATTTATGCACTGTGCTTTCCTAAGTATGGTTACTTCACTTAAGATAATTTTAACTTATTTATTATAATTCATGCACACCATTTTCAAATTATAATCTTTTTTTTTACTTTTGGTTAAATAAGTTTTTTTTTGTAGTGTTCGATGTTTTTGTTAATGAATTTAATAATTGTAAATATGAATTCAGGGTTTAGAACTTATTCAGATTAAGGTTTGATCATTTGAGGTGTGTCATTAATTAACTATTTTGGATTTTTATTCGAATAATGTTTAGATTCGAACAGAAAAAGAAAAAGATGAGGAAAAAAATTGATTTATGTTTCCTATTTGTGACTTAATTCTAACATTTATTATCGTTGACGGAAAGGATCAGTGTTAAGGTTGAAAAAAATATTCTCTTTTCAAATCATCGATCCTACTAAAGTCACTCAACTCTCTTGGCGTCCCAAGTAATTTTCTTTTTTCTTTTTTTAATTTAATCAATAATTTGGTTTAACATTATTATTAATTTTTCTAATTTTAATTTTTTCTCTCCTTTTTATACCACTTGGTGTCATTTGATTATGTATATGGTGATATTTTGAGTTACGATATTGTAGTTTTTTTTTCCTTTTTCTCCTTCCTCTAATTATTTTAATCTTTATCAATTTGATAAACCAAATTGATTTGGTTTATCAAGCCTTTATGAATAAATATATATAATTCAAAATAAAATTGCACATTAGAGTCCTAAACCAAAGGTAGCATTATGTTTTTTTTCTTTTTCATCACCTTCTCTTGCACTAATTCCACTAATAAAATATTATCAATTTAGATCTGATATTTTTTTAATGTTATTTTTAATCAATGCAAGCATCAATCATGTAATTTTTATGTATATTTTATTTGGATTTTTTTTATGTTTCAATGTTTGAATTTTGCTTTCTTCACAGCAGAATAAGTGCAGATAAACAAGCAACATATGTTTTGACCTTTTTGCCATGAATTCGAGAAGGTGAGTCCGATTGTAGTTTTGTTAATTTTTTTTATAAACATTAGGAACTTTGCTTCTCTGATCCGACCTATGCTGGATGCCAAATTTAGATCTGTATTTAACATTGTATGGCCTAGGGTTTGATATATCACTCCACATCTCAACGGATAACAAGCCTAAGAATTTGATTTACTAATATGCAAAAATTAAGAAAACCATATAAATTTGAATTTAACAGAAATCAAATCTAAGGATATTATAACACATAAACTAAATAAAATAGATCCCTCTTTTATTTAGTTTATGTTGTTATAATATCCCTAAATTTGATTCTGTTAGATTCAAATTGATATGGTTTTCTTAATTTTTGCATATTTAGTAAATAAAATTCTTAGGCTTGTTATTCATTGAGATGTGGAGTGATGAGTGTGATAAATGTATTATTTTGAGCACTCAATGTGTTAGAATTAGGTGTCATTCTAGTTGCATTTGTTATCTTTTGTTAAGTTTTTCTTTAGTTTAAATGTTTTGTGTTGCATGATTTGAGTTTGTGTTTATTTTTAGTATTTTGGGTTACTTTTGGTTATTTTTATGCATTTAAGTGTTAAAAGAATAGTGATGGAATGAGGCATAAGACTTCTAAAGGCTATGGAAGTGTCCAAGGAGCATTCAAGGAAAAATCTAGCAAGTTTAAGGCTTAGAAGAGAAGCATGGCTGTGTGCATTTTGCATATGGTCATGCCTGATTAAAAGTCAGACACATAGCCATGTGCACCCATGCACATGGCCATGCCTAATTAATGAATTCTTATGAAGACAGGCACACGACTGTGTGCCTAAACACTCACGATCGTTGCCCTACTGATAGCTTTTTGAAATTTGAATTTCAAAGTGTTGAAAAGAAGGATTTAATGATGTTTCGAAAAGGAACCATATCAATAAACTGGAGGCTAGGGTTTTATGTATGTGTAGCCTCTAGGAACAAAACATTAGACTCTACTTTTCTTATTTTAAATTTTTGAAAAGTTTTTTATCTTTCTTTTTATCATCAATGGCTAGACTTATTTATGTTGGCTTTTGGATATTGAGGAATAAGGATTGAAGAATAATAGCCTTCTACTATCAAGGGGGTTTTCTAAATACTTGTTATTATTCATTTCTATTTTGATTAATGATGATGTTTATTTTCTTTTATTCCTCTTGTGTGTCTTTTATTATCAACATGAATAGCTAAGTTCTTATTAGGGTTTTTATATCAATTTAACCATATAACAATTGTAATTAACCTAAACCATTCATCTTAATCCATTTGTTGCTGTTGAACTTAATTTCTCTATAGGATTGATCACCTCTTGATTAAATCTATACAATGAAACTTGATTGAGAGATAGGTTTCATTTGATACAAATAATAACCTATCAGATACTTTCTTTGTTAAGAGACATTAAAGCAAATAATATTAATTAAGGGTTAGAGCTTTAAACCAAGTTAACCAACACTTAGTAAGTGAGAGCTATAAATCTAAGATGTTAATTTACTTGGTTAATTGTAGGTTTGTCTTAGAGGAAAACCTAGGATTCCTTAAATCCCTTCAAATTGGATAAATGTTAGGTATGGCTTAGATACCAATTGATCTTTAGAAATAATTGAATTGATAATAAGAACCCTAGCTTTTTAAATTAATTGTTAATTATTACATATTTCCTTTGTTTGATTTTAGTTAATTTTAAAACACCATTTTTCATTGTTTAAACAAATAAAGCATAATTAGTATTACAATACTCAATTTACAATCTTTGTGGGATCAATATTTAATTACTACTTATACGATTATGTACACTTGCGGATTATGCATCAAGTTTTTAGTGCCGATGCTAAGGATTGCCGAAATTAATATTATTGAGAATTTTGTGTTGTTTGATTTAGACTTTCTTTAAGTGATTGTTTGCATGGTTTTTCAGGGATTTGAGTAGTGCATCGACACAACACGTGGTGCAAGCAGACGAGGAGCCTAGTTAATACCACTTGATCTAAAGCTAGAGAGGACAATTCGCAAAAGGAGGAAATAGAGTAGTAACAAAATGAATGGAGGAGAAGAGGAAAGAGATCCGCTTCCAGCTAAACGAGTAGCACACAATAGGCAAAATGGACAGAATGCCTAAAGAACTATGAGGGACTTTATGAGTCCCATGTCCAAGGTGATCAGAATCCAATTATGAGACTGATGGTAGCAGCAAACAACTTTGAAATCAAACCCGTCATGATCCAAAATTCACAGTTCAATGGGTTACATGACCCAATTTTTGGAATATTGCTCAACCTTTAAGATGAACAGAGTGCAGCCTAAAGTGATTTAGTTTATCCTTTTTCCATTTTCATTGATGGATAAGGCCAAGAGGTGGTTCATAAGCTTGCCACCAAACTCCATAACCACATGTCAAGAGCTTTACATAGCCTTCTTCAATAAGTACTTCCCACTAGCTAAAGTCTTGAAGATTAGGAATGAAATCAACTCTTTTTATCAAAGAGAGGATGAGAGCTTCTATAAATGTTGGGACATATTCAAAGATATTCAAAGATAGTGTCTACCACAGTTAATTCCTTCATGGGATTTGGTGCAGTCTTTCTATAAAGGAGTCAATCCAATAGTCTAAGTAAACATAGATGCATTTGCTGGAGGAACTATTATGTCAAAGACACTGAAGATGCTTTAGAGCCTTTTGAGGAGATGGCTAATAAACAAAGCCTATGGTCTAATAAGAGGGTTATTCCGAAGTGAGCAGGATCAATTGAAGTTGATAGCTTGACAATGCTAAATACAAAATTGGATGATTTATCTAAGAGGTTAGACAAAATGAGTGTTAATGCAATTTCTAACTTGTCTTCTTCTTATGAATTATGTCAGGGTGGTCATCCAATTATTGAATGTCAAATGATGCAAGGATTATTAATGGAGAATGTAAACTATGTGAATTACTTCAAGGGGCAGCAGAACCAAGTGCATGGAAATACCTACAATTCTAATTGGAGAAATCATCCTAATTTCTTCTAGAGGAATTAAGAAAACAACTAGTGGAGGCCACAAGCACCACTAGGTTTTGGAGGGCAAAATGCACAACATCACCAACCTAATTTTCAGCATGAAAAAGGTTCATCTTTAAGGACTTCTTTAGAGAGCAAGTTAGAGAAGTTCATGGATGTCATATCTATAAAAATAAACCAACAAGATGAAGCTATAAAGCGGTTGGAGGCCAGATTTGAGCAAATGTATCAAGACACTCAGCTTATGTTCAAGAATCATTCTTCCTATATCCATAATTTAAATATGCAAATGGGACAATTAGTAAACTCTTTGTCACTGAGAAATTAAGGTTCCTTGCCAAGCAACATTAAAAAGAATCCAAAAGAGTAGATAAAGGCTATTACCTTAAGAAGTGGAATAGAGATTCAAACCCCAAAAGCAACTGTGGAATATAAGAAGGAGAAGATGAAGGAAGAGGAGACGGAACAAAAAAATGAGTGGGTTGAAGTGCCAGTGGAAAAAGAACAGGAACTTAAGGATAAAAATATATAGAAACCAACACCACCACTAGTGAAGCCTTATAAACATTAAGTTTTATATCCTCAAAGGTTAAAGAAACATGAGCATGATTAGCAATTTGAAAAATTCTTGGAGTGGTTTAAGGCACTCCACATTATTATGCCTTTTGTGGAATGTCTTTCTCATATGCTAAAATATGCCAAGTTTCTAAAGGAGCTGATTTCTAATAAAAAGAAGTTATAGGAGCATGAGATAGTCACACTCACAAAGGAGTATAGTGTAATTATCTCAAATAAACTTCCTTTAAAAAGGAAGTATCTATGGAGTCTCACTATTTCATGTTATGTTGGAAATTTAAATTTTTAAAGAGCTTTATGTGATTTGGGAGCTTTAATTAATCTTATGCCTTGTTAGTAAATGCAGGAAAAATCATTTTTTCAGTTAATTTTGTAGTCCATAACTTTGAAGAGGATGAGGAGGTTCCATTAATCCTTGGTAGGCCTTTTCTTTACATTGTAAGAGCAATCATTGACATTTATGATGGAACTCTCACATTGAGAATAAGGGATGAAAGTTCTAAGATTAACATTTATCAAAGAATGAAATACCCTTATAATGAGGATTTTTGTATGAGAATAGATGTTATTAATGAATGTGTGAATGATTGTAAATTGGCTTTTGATAGGTTAAAGGAAGCCCTTATCTCAGCTCTAATAGTGATGGCACCAAATTGGAGTCTACCATTCGAGTTGATGTATGATGTGAGTGATCACATAATAAAAGCTATGCTTAGTCAAAGAAAGGAGAACAAACTACATGTGATATACTATGAAAGCCAAACATTGACTGATTTATAGCTAAATTATACTAGTACATAGAAGGAGATGTTGGCAGTCATTTTTGCTTTTGACAAGTTTATATCATATCTCCTTGGCTCTAAGGTTGTTATATACATAGATCATGCAACTTTAAAGTAGTTGATGAACAAGAAAGATTTCAAACTAAGGCTCATTAGATGGGTGTTGTTGTTATAAGAGTTTGACATTGAGATTAAAGACAAGAAGGGATCTGAAAATGTAGTAGCTGATCATCTATCAAGGTTGGACAAAGAGCAAGAAGAAGGGAATAGCTAAGAACCTATTAAGGAACTATTTCTAGATGACATGCTTTTAGCCATAGGGATCATGGGTGCTCCTTGGTTTGCTAACATAGCAAATTTTCTATCAAGTGGAGAAATGCCAGAAGAGTTCACTCCTCAATAAAAGAAGAAGTTGATTCCAAATTTTACATTTAGGATGAACCAATTTTATGGTAATTGTGTAATGATGGTATGGTGAGGAGATGTGTAGTAAATGAAGAAATTGGGTCAGTATTGCAACATTGTCATGGAATGGTCAATGGTGGACATTTTTTACCACAAAGAATATCTGCTGAGGTTCTTGAAGCAGGGTTCTATTAGCTTACATTTTTTCAAGATGCAAAAGAATTTGTGATTCATTGTGATGCATGTTAAAGGAGTGGTAACATTTCAAAGAAGGATGAAATGCTTCAATTTGGAATTTTAAAGATTAAAATATTTAACGTGTGGGGTATTGACTTTATGGGGCCATTTCCTTTATTAAAGGGTAACAAGTACATTCTTATTTGTGTGGACGATGTTTCCAAATGGGTAGAGGCCTAAGCATGCTTAACAAATGATGCAAGAGTTATTTGTAAGTTTTTAAAGAAGTTACTCTCTTGGTTTGGTATGCCTAAAGTAATCATAAGTGATGGGGAAACACATTTTTATAATAAAAACATGGAAACCTTATTTGCTCATTATAGAGTGAAGCACAGAGTAACTACACCTTATCACCCTCAAATAAGTGGATAAGTTAAAATGAGTAATAGGGAATTAAAGAAAATTTTAGAAAGAATAGTGAGCAAGTCAAGAAAAGAATAGGGCTTGACGATGCTTTGTGGGCATATAGAACAGCCTATAAAACACCTATTAGGGTGTCTCCTTTTAGGTTACTTCATAGCGAAGCATGTCATATTCCTATTAAAATTAAGCATAAGGGTTATTAGGTAGTAAAAGCCTTGAATTTTGATTTCAAACAGCTAGTTGAAAAAAGATTATTACAGTTGAGTGAGCTTGAAGAGATTAGAGAAGTTACCTATAAGAATTCAAGGAACGCACAAAGAGATGGCACGATGCAAAAGTAATGGTCAAAAAGTTTAAGGAAGGTGATCAAGTGTTGCTTTACAATTCAAGCCTTAGATTATTTTCTAGAAAATTGAAGAGTAGATGGTCAGGACCATTTACAATGACTTGATCACACCCTCATGGAGCTATAAAATTATGCAACACTATAGGAGACAAATTCAAAGTGAATGGGCAAAGATTAAAGCTATACCATGGAGGTACATTACAGAATTTCCATCAAGTTGCATACTTGAGGGAGTCAACTACGTGATCAACATGGTGGTCTAGCTCATGGACCCTTAAAAGAGTGCTTATTGGGGGATCAACCAAGATTGGTTTTATTTGGTTTTGTTTTAATCATTTTTTTTATGTTTTTACAATTTTATTATAGTTTTAATTTTTTTTTCATTCATATTTTAGGAAGTGAGAAAAGGAGGAGCTATAGATGAGGTTTTGTAAGTTAAATTTGTATGGAATAGTAGTTGATATAATGTGCAAGTCATTTATGTGATACATTGTGTACAAAATTATGATTGATACTTTGATTAGTGAATTGGTCAAGTTGTGCACCCTGTGGCACAGCCATGTGACCTAATTATTGTTCTTTACTATTAAGAACTACATTCAAGCATGGCCATATGCATTTCACACACAACCATGCCCATGTTAAAGTCAAAATTTTGCAACCAGGCATGGCCATGCTTATTTTTCGAATGGCCATATGCCTACCAAGCTTAAAACTTGCAACCATGCATGGCCATATATAAAATGTGCATGGCCATGTGCCTGTTATCAATAAATAATATGCCAGGAAGTCACACGGTTGTGCACCCTGACATGCATGGCCATGCATCCCTACTGTACATGACATGCACTCACTTTTAAGTGGAGCCCCTCCACTTTCCCAACATTCCCCACTTCCCAAACACTTAGGTTTTTTAACCTTAACCACCTTTCCCATTTCTCAAACCCTAGTATTCACAGTTCCCACAACCTTTCCCACTTCCCAAACTCTAAAACTCCTGAATTTTGACTACATTTTCTAATTCCTATCACCCCACCTCTTTTATATAAACATTAAACACTCTTCCAATTCCTCAAATCTTCTTATTATTCACTCATTCTTCTCTATTAACACTCTCTCAACTCTTCATCTCCTTCATATCACCATGGAAAGAGATCAAAGGAAGAAGAGCATTACAAAGAAGAAATCCACTCCTCCCAAAACAGCAAGGCTTGGTGAAAGCTCTAATAATACAGGTGGTGCTAATGAAGAAAGAGTGGTAAATTCCTTTCCTAATCAAATTTATTTTAAGTATAAAGGGCATAAGAAGAAATTTAAGCAAATGATGAATAGGAAGATTATCCCTAATAGATATGCTAGTGCTTCAGCTTTAAAGGAAATTGGGTTGTTTGATGAGGTAATGATGCATGTCAATAGGATAGGGTAGGGTGAATTTGTCATGATGCAATGTCCCATTTATGTTAGGCCTACTTGTAAGTTTCTCTCTTCATTTAGCTTTTAATGAACAAACTTCTATGCTCAAGTTTCAATTGGGAAATGAAGAATATAATTTAGGCTTATTTGAACTTAATTATGTATTTCATTTCCTAAGGATCAAAATACTAATGATGAGTATGATAGAGATGTATTTTGGAGGATAAAAATCAGGGAAAGGTAAGTTTTTTATGAGGCTAGGGCAGCAAAATAATCCCACATTCGATCGCCCACTTTGAAGTATTTGCATAAGCTCATGGCCCATTCCTTATTTCGAAGGAAAGAAGGGGATTTCATGGTTACCACCACCGAGTTAAACATTCTGTATTGCATGGTCAATTATAAGAAAATTGATATTTATCATGCTTTAGCTGAAAAATTGAGGGATATAGCTACAAAAGTAATAGGAACTATCAAAGTAGGAGGACTAGTTACCACTAGAACTACTCACCTAGGCTTCAACACTGAAAATATGCCATTTGAGAAGGTCAAGGGTCATTTCTTTATTGACATTAACATAATGGAAGCTATGGGTTTAGTCTGTGTTGACTAAAGAGGAAGAGCATTCCTTACCTAACCTACTCCGCTGGAAGAACCACAAGAAGAGGAGGAGGAGGAAGATCAAGAAGCTACCCTTAATATAGTCATAAAAAGCATGGACAACTTAGAACTTCAATTAGGAGTAATTTATTCAATGTTGCTGAGTTGAATACATTGGCACACTGATTGCACTTTAAAATGACAGGAATGAATCAAAATGTGAATTTGATCAACCATAATCTCACGACATTCTTCAATTCCCATAATTTTATTCCTCCACCCTATCCACCCACTCATGATAAAGTCGAAGAGGAAGAAGAAGGCTCCTCATCTGAGGATGAAGGAGAAGATTAAAGACTTTGTTTCAAATTGTTGTCTTATTCTAGCTTAAATAATGTTCTTTTAAGTTGTTTTCAATTTTATGTTTTATGGACTAATGTGTTTTATTTTGTGTTTGTTATGTTTTATTATGTTTGTCTAAATTGTTAAAATTTGTTTTGTTTTAGTAAGTTGTTTTAGGATTTAATTTTATTAATGTTAATTGTCTTTTATTTCATGTTTAATTTTTCTCTAATATGGATGACATGAGTTTATGATACTTGTTCTATAAAAATTGATGGCAATCATATTGATAAGAGTTAAACAAGCCAATTTCTCATGTTCAAATCATGTTTCAGGCACAACTGTACATATTTGGTGCACAGTTGTGCACCTTCAAAGCTCCAAATACATGAACCAAGCATAGTTGTGCACCTTTAGGTGCATAGCCATGTGACCTGATAAGCTTAAAATTGCAAAAACATGGCACATGGTCGTGCAGCCCAACACACATGGTCATGCGCCCGAATGAACATGGCTATTCAATTTTCATTTCTCACATTCCTTGTCCTATGCTCATGCAATGAGGACATTGCATATTTTAGGTGTGAGGGAGAGATTAAAATTTTTGAATTTTAAAATTTTCAGTTTTTTTTGTTAATTTTTTTATTTTATTTTATTTTCCTTATTATTTAAGGATTTTAGGAGAGCTTAATTTCCTATTGAAAGAGTCCTAGAGGGGGGGTGAATAGGACTATTGAACAAAAATGGGAAATTAAAGGAATTATTTGTAAGAAGTGAGTAAGAGTAGAGAAGGAAGAATGATGAACACAAATATTTAAGGAGTTCGGATTCTCAAATAATCCTACGTCTCCACCTAACTTATCCCCAAGTTAGGATTTTTTAATCACCCACAATATTATTAACAAGATTGAGAATACATAAGAGTTTTATGGCTCACTCTTACAACCTTACAATCTTGAGTTTTCAAGGCTCACTCAAAAACCAAATTCCCAAGTGTTTTAATGGCTCAACACTTAAACCAATTCCTTTAGAATAGAATCTCACTTCCCATTTTCTAAACCCAGAAAATAGAAGAATAACAATGTCTATTCTAATCACTCACCAACTCTCATAAGAGTTATACATAAAGAATTTGTTTGAAAGAAAGTTTTAGAGCTCAATTGAATGTTTAAGAAAATAATGAATGATGAACAAGTTTTCTTTTCCTTTCAATTGAATTCTAAGTTGTGTTTATATAGACAAACATTAAAAAATGTAGTTTTTGGATTTATCAATCATGTCTCCAACGTTTAGAATTGATTTTGAATCAATTCTTGAGTTTATGGCAGCTCAAGGGCTGCTCACAACCTCCTCACGAGTGAACAGTGCTCGTGAGGGGTGAAAATATAGCCGTTGTCTTTAAAAATTCCCATTGGAATGCTGTCATAGGTGCACTCATGAGCAGGTCATGAGCCACCAGCTCGTGAGGATCACTGCCATCTTTTGGCAAGAATGTGCTCTAAATGCTTCTTTGACGGACTACTCGTGATCACTTCTAAAGATGCTCATGAATGGGACTAAAGAAGATCGACTCAGATAAAAAATTCTTCATAAAAGTTGTAGATAATTGTCTTATCTTTCGATAAAACTTTTAATCACCTCATTTGGACATCTGTAGCTCAAGATATTGCTGAATTACCAAGAGCTGTGCAAACTAAAATGCAAGCTGCATATGATGACTTCGACTGAAGATTTCCATACCCAAATGAACTTTGATTTTGATGATCAAGTACAATTTGGAAATCTTAGGATGTCTACTTCAAAAGTTAAGGAGCTCATTTTCATATTTAAGAGCTCTAAATATGTCAAAAGTCTTCTTCAATCTCAGAGGTTCAAACAGCCCCAAAAGTTACTATTCACCCAAAAGTGTATATGCTTGGTATATGTTTGGTATATAATTCCCTACACACTTAATTGAAATTATTAGTATAACAATTGTTTGTCAAAGTCCAAAATTAGGAGTTTGATCATGCAAATGGTCAACAATCTCCCCCTTTTTGGCTTTGACAACCAATTTGAAAAGATGATAAATAATATGTGTGTGTGTGTAAAAAATAAATAACATGTATAAACATATTTAATAAAAATAGCTCCCCCTTTCAAATTAAACAAATGCAAAATAAGAAATAATTTTGCTCCCCCTTAACATGTACATAAATTCAATATTTATCATGTATCATAGCATATAAATGAATTATCATAGCATGTATAAGGGTTTAACAAATATATTCCTTTAACAAAAAAATATATTTCTTTATTTCTCCTCCTTTTTGGACATGATAAGAAATATAAATAAATTTCATCAAACTTCTTGTCAAAAATAAACATAACAAGTTATTAAACAACATGAAGGAAATAATTTCAAACATGAAATGCATCACAAAATAATATGTATGCTATATTAAAACATCACATGATCATATAGAGTTTAGTTATTCAATCATACATAATCATGTGGTACTTAGCATATCTTAAACATAATTATTTATCCCCTAAGCACATAGCTTCTTTAGCTTCTTCTCCCCCTTTGTCAAAGACAATAAAGAAAAGAGAGAGATATAAGGGGAAATTGACCTAAAGGAGCCAAAAATACTAAAGGGAATAAAAGATCAAGAACCAAAACAATGCAAGCAAAGATATTCAAAATCTTTATGAAATACATGTCATTCAATAGGAATAAGCTCAATTAATAGTCATAAATACAATGATGGTAAAGAGGTATACAAATAATTCTTTAGTCTTAAATATGGAAAATAAACAAAAAGGAAAATAAAAGTAAAAAGGAATTTAATCTTGTGAAGGAGGAGGAGGTGGCCACGAGCATTGAATATTATGATAGTCATACAATTGATGAATATCATATTCCATGTGATCCATTCTTTACTCAAAATGATCAAGTCTAGTATCTACTCGATCAAACCTTGTGTTAATATTTGACTCCACTATGGATAGGCGATCAAAGAAACCACCAACCCAAGCGGGCTCATCATCAACACTTTGAGAAGTGGAAGGTCTTTTTGCCCTTTTTCTTTGAGAAGGAGTTTGCTCTTGAGGTAATTCTTCTCCAATAGAAAGAGTGCCCAAAAGTTCAACATTTTGTTCTTGCTCTATATTAACATCTTCATCTTTTACTTCATCTTTCCAAAATCAACAATTTTGAACAAGTTTGAATTGTCTAGAATTTCTCAAGAGTTTATCATCAAGAAAAGATGAGCGTAATGAAGGAATATTTTTCAAATTAATCCCAAAGAAGATAGCAATTTTAGTGATAAAACCTCCTATACATAAGGCACCACTCACACTATCACTAGCTAACCAAAACCTCCATTGAAGTCATCTTCCAAGCTCAACATCTATACCCTCAACAAGACATCTAAGAAGAAAAAGATCATCAAAGGAGATAGTTTCATTACTCAAACCTCTAGCATGAAAAGAGTAGGTAATAAATCTATGTATGTACCAAAGAGATTTTGAAGCCAAACTAGATGCTTTAGTATGTCCGGCTTCAAAGATACTTGAATGAGGTTTAGAATGTTGAGACCAAAAGAGATTAGGGGACCAAGTTGAAGTAGGAGAAGCTAAACCTCCTTGTTTAAAATTGAAAATGTCATCAAAGGCTTGGGATGTAAGAAATCTATCTCTCCCACCCAATTTAAATCTCATGCTATTTAAAGGATTTTGCTCACTAAAAGAATGAGTTCTTAAACAATAGGAAGCAAGGAATTCATGAACTAAGGTAGGATAGGTAGGAAAATCATTGAAAGCAAAATCATATAAACCCATATTCTCAAGTAAATGTCTAACCTCATTGAAACACCCCATCTTTTCTAAGGTAGCTTAAGACATATATTTAGATGGTATGATTTTCCTTTCTTTGAAATGAGCAATTCTTTCCCTAAATTGAGATTGAGTGTATGTGAGAGGAGGTTGTTTCTTAGGTTGATCTTTAGTAGCTCTCCTAGAGGATGAAGCAGTACCTTGAGCAAATTTTGAGGCCATGATACAGGCAAAAAGGGCAAAAAAAAATAAAAATTGATAGAATTATGAGAATTGAAAGAATTTAGAAGGACTTAAAGAAATTTAGAGAATTTAGAGGAATTTGATTGAAGATATAAGTGTAAATGAGTAAAGGGGGTATTTACACACAAAAAATAACATAAACAATTCAAAAAAGTTAAGAAAAATTGCAGGTGACCGTTTGAAAAAGCAAGAAAAAATCAAACAAAATGAGAAAATCAAAAAAAAATAAAAAAAAATAATAAGAGGGAACCAAACCGAGCGGTTCATGAGCGGTCCGCTCGTGAGCGATACTGGTTCTTTTAGAACCGCTGCTCATGAGCAGTTTACGAGCAGTCTGCTCGTAACGCCCGGACTGCAATGGTCACGAGCTTAACGGCTCGTGATGAAAATTTCCAAACAGTCCTTATACTTTCAAATTTCTTGCAATTGAGTCCAAAAAAGCTGACAATTAGGTCCTTGACCATAAAATTAATTATATAATTAAAATAAATGAATCTTAAAACAAATAATTTTTGAAATAAATGAATAAATCAAAGAGAAAATTTTGCAAATAATAAAAAAAATTTTATTTTTATTATTTTATTTTTTAAAAAAAAAATGATATTAAAGACAAGCCAAAAATATATGAATTTAAAAAATTTACAGCTCAAGGTTTGTATCCAGAAAGTAAACCTAAAATAAACTGACAAAAAACAGTTATAAAACACACTTAACAACTCAAAACTTATATACGAAAAGTATACTGAAAATAAACTAAATAGAAACTGGTATAAAAAATAGATTAACAGCTTAAAATTTTGATACTGAAAGCATACTGAAAATAAACCAAACATAAACTGTCACGAAAATACACAAAAAAAATTTTGTTAAGGAGGAGGAATATTTATGCAAAATTAAAATAATTAATTAATTGAATTTAGCTCAATAATTAATTATTAATTTGCAAAATAGGAGGGCTTTTACAAAAATCGAATGAATCCATATAGATCCAAATCAAATAAACTTAGTACAAAGATCATGCAAATGGGAAATACAATATATCATGTATATGAAGTAAATTTGCTAAAGCAAATACTTTTAAAACAAAATATATACATGATATTGAGAATAATTTTTCTAAAGAACATGATCACATAAGAATCCAAACAACAATTCATCAATTTTGCAAATGATCAAGACAAGCTTGACCCATCAATCATACCAAGTTCATGCTTAATAAAATTCAATCTTTCCTCACAAAGAGGCTTGGTAAAGATGTCTACTAATTGATGTTTGGTATCAACAAAATCAAGAAAAATATCACCATTTTGCACATGATCACATAAGAAATGATGTCTAATATCAATATGCTTAGTTCTAGAATGCTGAATGGGATTCTTACTAAGGTTTATAGCATTTGTATTATCACAATTAATTGGAATGTGATTAATATCAATGCCATAGTCCAAAAGTTGTTGTTTTTGCCATAGAACTTGGGTGCAACAATAACTAGCCGCCACATATTCTGCTTCAGCGGTGGACAAGGCAACAGAAACTTATTTCTTACTAAACCAAGAAACTAAGCAATTTCCTAAAATTTGACAAGTTTCGGAAGTGCTTTTTTTATCTAGTAGGCTACCGGCAAAATCAGCATAACTAATCAAGTTTAAAGAAGAACTCCTAGGATACCAAAGTCCTAAATGCAATGTACCATAAAGATATTTAAAAATTCTTTTGATAGCATTTAAATGAGACTCTCTAGGACTTGATTGAAATCTAGCACACAAGCAAGTAGCAAACATGATATCAGGTCTACTAGCAGTTAAATAAAGAAGGGATCCGATCATACCTCTAAATCGCTTTTCATCAACCTGTTTGCCATTCTCATCCTTGTTGAGTTTGGTTGTAGTACTTATTGGAGTTTTGCTTAATTTAGCTCCATCCATTCCAAACTTCTTGAGAATGTCCCTTGCATATTTGGTTTGATTGATAAAAGTCCCATCTTTAAATTTCTTGATTTGAAGTCCAAGAAAGAACTTGAGTTCACCCATCATACTCATCTCAAATTCTCCTTGCATTAGTTTAGAAAATTCCTCACACAAGCAATGGTTAGTAGCACCAAAAATAATATCATCAACATAAATTTGAACAATTAATAAATCATGCTTGGATTTCTTTATGAAAAGAGTTGTGTCAACTTTTCCTTTAGAGAAACTTTTCTCTAATAAAAAGTTACTCAATCTTTCATACCAAGCTCTTGGAGCTTGTTTCAATCCATACAATGCTTTTGATAATTTAAAAACATGATTTGGAGAGTCAAAATTTTCAAAACCCGGAGGTTGTTCAACATATACCTCCTCTTCAATAAAACCATTTAAAAATGCACTTTTAACATCCATTTGATAAAGTTTAAAATCCATGTATGATGCAAATGCAAGTAACATCCTAATAGCTTCTAACCTTGCAACGGGGGCAAAGGTTTCATCATAATCAATTCCTTCCTCTTGATTATAACCTTTAGCTACTAGTCTAGCTTTGTTCCTAGTTATGACACCTTGTTCATTCATCTTATTTCTAAACACCCATTTGGTGCCAATAATAGGATGATGTTTAAGTCTAGGAACTAAGGTCCAAACCTTGTTTCTCTCAAATTGATTTAACTCTTCTTGCATAGCAAGGACCCAAAATTCATCACTCAAAGCATCATTAACATTTTTGGGCTCAATTTGAGAAATGAAAGCTAAATTAACAATAGATTTGAGTTTAGCTCTAGTAGCTACCCCTTTTGTAGTGTCACTTATAATAAGGTCTTGAGGATGAGCTTTCTTGAATTGCCAATCCTTTGGAATTTCATCCTTCAAGGTAGGTTGAGGTATCCCCTCATTTTCCTTCTTGCTTGGATCTTCAAGTTCCAAAGGCTTACTAGCATTTTCTTCTTGTATTTCCACAATCTCATTATCACCTACAAGATCATCAACACTACAAACATCCTTTCTAGGATCAAGTGAGTTTGATTCATCAAATACCACATGCATTGACTCTTCAACTACTACAGTTCTTTTATTAAAGACTCTATATGCTTTGCTAGAGTTGGAATAGCCTAGGAAAATTCCTTCATCGGCTTTGGAATCAAATTTCCCAAGATTATCCTTGGTGTTCAGTATAAAGCACTTGCATCCAAATACTCTTAGATATGAGATTTTGGGTTTTCTATTGTTCCATAGCTCATAAGATGTTTTATTTAAAATTGGTCTTTTGAAAACTCAGTTTGAAATATAACAAGATGTGTTAACAGCTTCCGCCCAAAAGTATAGAGGCAAATTATACTCATGAAGCATTATTCTAGCCATTTCCACATGAGTTCTATTTTTCCTTTCAACTACCCCATTTTGTTGAGGAGTTCTAGGTGATGAAAATGTGTGAGAAATACCATTTTCATTACAATAGTTTTTGAAAAATTCATTTTCAAATTCAGTTCCATGATCACTTATAATATATGAAATACAAAATCCTTTTTCTTTTTGAACTCTTTTTGAAAAATTTTCAAAAGCTTTAAATGCATCATTCTTATGAGCAAGAAAACACACCCAAGTGTATCTAGAGTAATCATCAAACAATACATAAGCATAGTGCATTCCACCAAGACTAGCAACTCTTGTTGGTCCAAAAAAATCCATATGTATAAGTTCAAGTGGTCTAGAAGTGGACACTACATTTTTTTGCTTAAATGAAGACTTAGATTGTTTTCCCTTTTGACAAGCATCACAAGGTTTATCCTTAGTGAATTCAAGCTTAGTTAAACCAATCACAAGTTCATGTTTACAAAGATCATTCAAAAGCTCAAAATTTGCATGTCCTAACCTTATATGCCATGTCCATGTGTCATGGGAAATTGACATTAAGCATTTTATATCTTTGTTATCAATTTTATTCAAATCAATAACATAAACATTATCTACTCTTTCACCACTAAAAATTACTTTATCTTCATCAAGACTACTAACAAAGCAATTTTTAGGATAGAAAGTCACCTTATTTCCCATATCACATAATTGACTTATACTTAGCAAATTATGTTTAAGACCATCAACAAACAACATATGATGTATAGATAAAGATTGAGGATTACCTATTTCTCCAATGCCAATAATTTTTCCTTTTGCATTGTCACCGAAAGTAACGTGTCCTCCATCCTTAGCATCAAGTTTGTTAAATTGCTCCTTGTCTCCCGTCATGTGCCTTGAACATCCACTATCGAGATACCATTTGCTTTTTGTTCTTGTGGATTTCAAGCACACCTACATAAAGTATTTTAAATGTTCTTTTGAACCCAAACCTTTCTTGGTCTAGGTTGGTTAGTTTCAAGATAATCCAAAGGAAGCAAATTCATGTGCAGTTTTCTATAAAAGCACACATTATTGGTATGTCCTTTGATCATACAATATGAACATACAACATTTTTAAATTTATTTCTCCTAGAATGAAATGCATTCCTAGTGTGTGCAGCATGCCTTTGGTGTTGTGTGTATCTCTTATTATTTTGTGACATTGAATGATACATACATTGGCAATGATTATGAGTATTTCAATAAGTGTGTGCAATAGGCTTATGTGCATTGTGTTGTGCAGCATACTTATTATAATTATGTCTAGTGTACATATAAGCATGCTTAGGTTGAGGTGCTCTAGTTTGAGACTTACCCCTTTGTGTTAATGAAGGGTTACTCTTATGAGACTTTGCCTTGCTATTTAACACATGAGATTTTTTAGCTTGAATCTCATTAAAGGTTGAAATAGTAGAATTATGTGAACCTTTAACAAAAGTAATATGTGATGAGGATGATGAAGACATTCCATTTTTATATCCAATTCCATGGGTATCTCCATGAAATTTTTGAGAGTCAAGAAGACTATCTAAAGTTTCTTTTCCTCTCTTAAATTTATCAATGGAATTTTTTAGTTTTAAGACTTCCTTAGAAAGCTTATGATTTTCATCATTTGCTTTCTTAAGTTGATCTTCTAAAGAATTAGAAGACTTAGCATTACTAACAAGTTTTTCATTTGAAGCAACAAGTTTAGCAAAATCAATTTTTAAACATTCAAAATCCTTACTTAAGCTAGCTAACTCATGTTTATATTTTTTCTTCTTAGATAACAAACTTTTGCATTTAGCAAGCAATTTGCTCATAATAGAGCTCTCATCATCATCATCATCATCATCGCCATATTCATCACAATCACTAAAGGAGGAGTAAGAAGTGGATGGTACCTCATTTTCGTTTTCAATGGCCATAAAGCAAAGATTGGCAACTTCTTGTTGTTCCTCTTCCTCTTCAAATTCGGAGGAGTCATCCCAAGTAGCTTTGAATGCCTTCTTCTTATCTTTTGCTCCCTTGCTCTTGAATTTGAGTTTGGGACATTCATTTCTAATGTGTCCTGATTTCTTGCATTCATAGCAAGTAACCTCTTTTAGTTTCTTCCTCCCATCTCCTTCAAACTTCTTGTTGAAGTCCCTCATTCTTGAGAAATTTTTCTTTCTTAAGAACTTCTTGAAGGTCCTAGTGAGCATGGCAATGTCACCATCTTCATCACTAGAATCTTTAATGCTTTCCTCTTCACTATCTTCTTGAAGAGCTTTTAGAGTAATGCTCCTTTTCTTTTATTCTTTCTCTTCTTGTTCTTCACCTCTTTGCTTGATGGTGAGCTCATGTGTCAAGAGCTTACCAATGAGCACATCGGTTGATAGAGTGGAGAGGTCTTGAGCTTCCTCAATTGAGGTAACACGAGATTCCCAATCCTTCTTAGGTAGGATTCTTAGAATCTTATTGTTTACCTCTTCCTTGGAGAAATGTTTTCCAAGTTTCTTGAGGGTTGTGAGGAGAGCATTGAGACGGTTTATCATCTCCGTGATTGATTCTTAAGGCTTCATTTTGAAGAGTTCATATTCATACATATGAAGTTGAACCTTCTTGCTTCTTACTTGAATGTTGCCTTCATAATGATTCTCCAAGGTCTCCCATATTTCTTTAGCTGAAATGCAATGTTGAAGCTTGCCTCCTTCTTCTCTTGTCATGGAGGAGACTAGAGTAATCATAGCCTTTTTATTTTTGTGATTTTCTTCCTTTTGATCAACACTCCATTGACTTCTTGCAAGTGTATTTACCACACCATCAATGATAATTGTAGGTGGTTCCCAACCTCTTAGGACAATATCCCAAATTTTGATGGAATCACAATCAAGATATAATTCCATTTTGAATTTCCAATTTGGACAATCACTACCATCAAAGAATGGTCTAAGAGAAGAGATGTTTTGTGATTCACTCCCCATGATCTTGTATTCTAGCAATGAAGTACCTAGAATTCAAGCTCTGATACCAATTGAAAGAGTCCTAGAGGGGGGGTGAATAGGACTATCGAACAAAAATGGGAAATTAAAGGAATTATTTGCAAGAAGTGAGTAAGAGTAGAGAAGGAAGAATGATGAACACAAATATTTAAGGAGTTTGGATTCTCAAATAATCTTACGTCTCCACCTAACTTATCCCCAAGTTAGGATTTTTTAATCACCCACAATCTTATTAACAAGATTGAGAATACACAAGAGTTTTATGGCTCACTCTTACAACCTTACAATCTTGAGTTTTCAAGGCTCACTCAAAAATCAAATTCCCAAGTGTTTTAATGGCTCAACACTTAAACCAATTCCTTTAGAATAGAATCTCACTTCCCATTTTCTAAACCCAGAAAATAGAAGAATAACAATGTCTATTCTAATCACTCACTAACTCTCACAAGAGTTATACACAAAGAATTTGTTTGAAAGAAAGTTTTAGAGCTCAATTGAATGTTTAAGAAAATAATGAATGATGAACAAGTTTTCTTTTCCTTTTAATTGAATTCTAAGTTGTGTTTATATAGAAAAACACTCAAAAATATAGTTTTTGGATGTATCAATCATGTCTCTAACGTTTAGAATTGATTTTGAATCAATTCTTGAGTTTATGGCAGCTCAAGGGCTGCTCACAACCTCCTCACAAGTGAACAGTGCTCGTGAGGGGTGAAAATATAGCCATTGTCTTTAAAAATTCCTGTTGGAATGATGTCATAGGTGTACTCATGAGCAGGTCATGAGCCATCAGCTCGTGAGGAGCACTGCCATCTTTTGGCAGGAATGTGCTCCAAATGCTTCTTTGACGGACTACTCGTGATCACTTATAAAGATGCTCATGAACGGGACTAAAGAAGATCTATTCAGATAAAAATTTCTTCATGAAAGTTGTAGATAATTGTCTTATCTTTCAATAAAACTTTGAATTACCTCATTTAGACATCTATAGCTCAAGATATTGCTGAATTACCAAGAGCTGTGCAAACTAAAATGCAAGTTACATATGCTAACTTCGACTGAAGATTTGCATACCCAAATGAACTTTTATCTTGATGATCAAGTACAATTTGGAAAGCTTAAGATGTATACTTCAAAAGTGAAGAAGCTCATTCTCACATTTAAGAGCTCTAAATATGTCAAAAGTCTTCTTCAATCTCAGAGGTTCAAACAGCCTGAAAAGTTACTATTCACCCAAAAGTGTATATGCTTGGTATATGTTTGGTATATAATTCCCTACACACTTAATTGAAATTATTAGTATAAAAATTGTTTGTCAAAGTCCAAAATTAGGAGTTTGATCATGCAAATGGTCAACACCTGTTTGATTCCTAATTCCTATTTGATAAAGGAAACTTTAACTTGATAATCTTTATTTTTCCTTTTTTGTAAAAATTACATATTAGTTCCTTTCTTTTTTGTTTTAGGAATAGAATTCTTTATAACCCTTTTTCTTACTTAAACCCTATTATTCTTATGTTTTGTTTTTGTTTTTGTTATTTTTCTCTTTTTCTATTTTATTTTTTCAGAGACACTAAACCAGTTATAGCCCAACATGATGTGTTCATTAAGCTCACAATAGAATTTTACACTACATTTAAGATTCTATATGCAAATCAAAGGGTCTTTTCATGTAGGTTCTTTGGAAAAGAATAGTATTTTGACTACAAAATCATGTATGATATCTTTGGGTTTCCTAAAGGAGGTGTTTGTCAACCTCCAATGGATTATAATATGAGTAGTTTTTAGCATGAAATCACTACGAGTGATAAAGTTTATGAAGGCCAAGTAATGATCAGTGGTTTAATTAAAGATCAATCATATTTAATTTTACATAAGTTCATGTTACACACCATTTTTAGTATAAAGGATAGCACTAAGGTTTCTCTAAATGAGTTATTTATTTTCTGGTATTTGAAAACTAACACAAAAGTGTGTAGCATATACTTTGTTTTATGTTCTATGTAGCATGTTGTGCAGGCTTGGAAAGCATTATTGTCATTAGGGCGTATTATCACTAGTTTGGCATTGTATTTTGCTCTATATGAATTTGCCAAACATAAACTAGAACCCCTAGAATCTGAATTCCTTGATGAAGACTACCTTATTCAAGCTAAAATTATCAAAGAATTCAATGAGCTTCATGATGTCATTTCAAGGAGATGCTACTTGTTATGCCAAACAGCAATGCAACATAGCGAAGTCCTTTTACTTCCTAGCACTCTAGAGCAAGAAGCTAATGGAAGTGAAAGCCAAGCAAGGAAGAGAGGGAGCACTGAAGGATAGAGTGAAGGAATCATGGAAAAAATCAAAGAGCTTATGGACATCTCTGACAATAGGATTAGGAATATGATCATGGACTTATTTCTTGAGATGGAGAAATTTGAGAGACATTGTAAAGTGAGGGCTAAAAGGTTCAAGCCTAAATTGATGAAATCTTTCACATATTTCCTCAAAGAAAAAGGTCTAAAATGATTAATAAGGCAACAAGAGATTCTATTACCATTCCATTCACTTCCCCACGAAGTGCATCAAAATGAGGGAAGTACATTGTTCTTTAGTCTTTGTTTATTTTTATTTTTTTCTACGTTTGTGTGTTTGTTTTACTTTAAGAGTCATGCATGTTTTGGTTTAATTTTTATGTTATTCATGCATTACTCTCATACTTGGATTGTTGTAATCTATTCACATATAGAGTCTTATTCATTAAAGTTTAGTTTTCTTGAAGAAATGCTTTAATCTTCCTTTAATGATTTGTTTAGAACTTTTTAAATTAGGAGAGTAATATATGGTTAGGAATTTTTACATTTTAATGAACCTAATGTTTACTTTTCTATTGAATAAATGAATTTAGGTGCTTGATGCTTGAGAAAAATGTTTGTAAGTTGGAATTTGAGTCTAACCTTAATATGGTTAAATTCTTATGTATTTTGGTTTTTTTAAAAAAAATGAGATGGAGCATAAAATGCACTCGTTAGGAGTTGAATTTGAAAAGAATCTCTTTAAATGCTTATACTACTTCAATGCTCTTTTTAGAATAAAAGTATCCAAAGGACCCTTTTTGGAGGTATCCGCACTGAGTAGTGCAGGAAAGATGGGGGATACTAAAATGAGGAAGACTTTGATTGAATAAAATTTTTAAAACCTTATATGTGCTTAATTTATAACTTCCTAAGTTTTAGAGTGATTCCTACTTGCTTTCATTTTTCTTGAGTGTCAATTATTTACTTTTATGATTTTAATAGAAAAGTATGCTCTTCACATGGTAACAATGCATTCTTGACCTTAGATTACTATTTTAATTTTGAGTTTTTAAGCTTTTTTATTAAAGGAAGATTGAGATAGTTAGTCAAATTAAAACTAGTTGATGAGCATGATTCTTTAGATGAAGATGATGTATTCAAGCTTTGCTTAAGGACAAGCAAACATTCAAGTATAGAGGAATTTAATGAGTGTGTGAAATATATTATTTTAATTACTCAATGTGTTAGAATTAGGTGTCATTCTAGTTGCATTTATTATCTTCTGTTAATTTTTCTTTAGTTTAAATTTTTGTGTTGCATGATTTGAGTTTGTGTTTATTTTTAGTATTTTGAATTACTTCTGGTTATTTTTATTATGCATTTAGGTGTTCAAATAATAGTGATGGAATGAGGCATAGGACTTTTGAAGGCTATGGAAGTGTCCAAGGAGCATTCAAGGAAAAATCTAGCAAGTTTTAGGCTTAAAAGAGACATATGGCTTGCACATGGCCATGCCTGATTGAAAGCCAAACACAGTCATGTGCACCCATATGCAAGGCCATGCCTGATTGATGAATTATTATGAAGACATGCACACGGCCATGTGCCTAAACACATATAGCCATGTGCCCTATCGGTAATTTTTTGAAATTTGAATTTTGAAGTGTTGAAAAGAGGGATTTGATGATTTTTCAAAAAGGAAACATATCAATACGCTGGAGGCTAGGGTTTTATGTATGTGTAGCCTTCATGAATAAAACATTAGACTCCATTTTTCTTATTCTAAATTTTTTACAAGTTTTTATCTTTCTTTTTATTATCAAAGACTAGACTTGTTTATGTTGGTTTTTAGAGATTGAGGAACAAGTATTGAAGAACATTAGCCTTCTACTATCATGGGGGTTTTCTGAATACTTGTTATTATTCATTTCTATTTTGACTAATGATGATGTTTATTTTCTTTTATTCATCTTCTTTGTCTTTTATTATTAATTTGAATAGCTAAGTTCTTATTAAGGTTCTTATATCAATTCAACCATGTAACAATTGCAATTAAACCTAAGCCATTAATCTCAATCCATTAGTTGTTGTTGAACTTAATGTCTTCATAGGATTGATCACCCGTTGATTGAATCTATACAATGAAACTTGATTGAGAGATAGGTTTCATTGGATACAAATAATAACCTATTAGATGCTCTCTTAGTTGAGAGACATTAAAGTAAATAATATTGATTAAGGGTTGAGCTTTAAACTGGGTTAACCAACACTTAGTAAATGAGAGCTATAAATCTAAAATGTTAATTTACTTGGTTAATTGTAGGTTTGTCTGAAAGGAAAGCCTAAGATTCCTTAGATGCCTTCAAATTGGATTAAGGTTAAGTATGGCTTAGGTACCAATTGATCTTTAGAAATGATTGAATTGATAATAAAAACCCTAGCTTTTTAAATTAATTGTTAATTATTACATATTTCCTTTGTTTGATTTTAGTTAATTTAAAATCCCACTTTTCGTTGTTTAAACAAAATAAGCAAAATTAGTATTACAATACTCAATTTGCAATCTCTGTGGGATTAATATTTAATTACTACTTGTATGATTCTGTATACTTACGAATTATGCATTATGTAATAGAATAGATTCAGCATATTTTGCATAAAATGCAACTTCGTTATAGAAAGCATGATAAATTAGTGGGTTTTTTAATGGAATGATTTCAGTTCTTATCCAAGAAATTTACTGTGACTTAACTCATTGCTACTTTACTTCCATGAGGGAACTTCCTTTTAGATATTGTTCTTTTACGCTTATTACCCATGAAACTTTGTTCTTTTATAAGTATCTTGAATTTAATGGTATTCAAGAAGACTTGCATCCATTCTTAATTTCCAAGAATATCCTTTTTATTACTTAAAAGTGATTATTACTGTCAAAAGCTTTAACTATGTGAGGAATTTATAAATTATGTGAGCTTTTATATTCATGTCTAACTTCACCATAAGCCAATTAGTTAGGTAGTTCATATTGGCTCAGGCAAAAGCTATTATCATTTACAGATACATCTTTGCTTTGTTTCATCTTGATTTTTTATAATTTACTATGTGTGGGGTTACCTTGTCCATCATATCTCTCCAATATGTGCCTAGGTCTTAGTATTGCTGACACTTGAGAAATTTATCTTTAGATACACTAATGAAGATTTATGCCATGATTTAAACCCAAACCGAAGACATTAACATGATGAGTAATGAATAGAATGAACATACTAACGACGACAATTAGAATTTGACTTTCAATTAAAATGTTATTCCATATAATTATCTCTTTAAGATAAACATAATTAAATCATAGTTCCTTTTATAATATAATTACTTAATTATTATATAAAAAGGTTAAATTTGAATCTAATATTTTTGTTTAAAATTTCTATAACAAAATTATAATTCTCAAATTAAAATTAATTATGTAATAAAATAATATCACCAATAAGATAATTCAAAGTTGTTTAAATTCTTATCTAATATAAAGTAGTGTGTAAATAAAAAGATGTTTAAAATCTGATCGAATATAAAGTTGTGTGTTATATCATTATTAGAATTTTAATTAAAAACAAAAAAAAAATAACTATATAGATAAGCCAACAAACACCTATAATAACTCATAAAAAAAATAAAATCCCATTCATCCACTATATCTTTTCTTTCAAAAAATCAAAATCAAGTTGCAAAAATTGTTGAACGTTGTTATAGGTGAACATCACAAAGTTTGGGAGCATTTGTTTTTCGCCTGGTAATTATCATGTTTACCATTATTTGCTTTTCTCATCCACCTCAATTTAAAACTTCCCATTATAATTTTTATATACTCACTGAATATATAGACTAACTCTCTTAGCCAATTCTCTTCAATATGAAGTCATCTAAATTATCATACTATGTACTCTGTATTTATATTAATCTAATGGATACTATACATACCATTTTTATGTATTTATTTCTATTATCATTAATTTTATTTAGTCTAAATTATTATTTTTAAATTTTTCATTTGTCATTTATTTATAATCTTATTACCAAACCAACTTATTATTATTATTATTTTTTAAACAGAAATAGAGATGAAACCAAATGTGATTACTTATCTTCAAGACCTCAAAAACAATCGAGAAGACTGAGCAATTCAAGTCAGAATTGGAAGATTATGGGAATCAATCCATATATATACAAAAGTATTACTTAGTTTAGATATGATTTTGATAGATGAAGAGGTAAGAAAAATAAAATTTATTAACAAGTACCCTTTTGAAATATCTTATTAATAATTTCATATATTATCATATCAGGAAACGATGGTTTGTGCGACAGTTCCAAAGAATTTGGTTTGAAAATTCAAAGACCATCTACAAGAAGGTCAAGTTTTTGTAATAAAAAACTTTATGGTAATAGACAAGATAGGAGACTACAAACCAATATCAACTGAATTTAAGATGTTGTTTATGGTCATTACAACCACAAAACTAATGGAAGAAAATATGCACACAATACCAAGACATAAATTTGAATTTGCAAAGTTCAATTCCTCATAAGAAAAGGTAAATCAAACATAGAATCTAACAGATAAAATAATAAAATAACATTTCTTTATCTCATTTCTGATAACTTTTTTGTAATGATTAAAGTTGATAATTTCAAATATTATACTTATCTATTACAGATATTATTAGAATTCTCTTAACAATTGTGAATAAAAAATCGATTGGCAAGAATAATAAAAAAATGAGAGAGCTTCAAATACTAATAAAATTGTAAGAAACAAATTTTAGATTGCAATTAAATATTAACTGTATATTAATTGTTTTATTTTTTTTTATCCAAAGTATATATTAATTCTTAAAATTACATGTTTGTGATTTTTCAGGGTAGAAAAAATAAAGGTTACACTTTGGGAGCTTGTCGGAGATGATATTGAATGGGATTTATTGCAAACAAACATAAGTTCATTATCAATTGTTATTACATCAACTTTGGTAACCAAATTCAGAGGTAATTCAAAATATTTAACTTTATAAAATACTACAATGACCAACCTTTAGCTGCCATTGGAAGATAAGTAAATTTTTCTTTTCATATTTTTTTGAGTGCTTAAATCAAAATGAAAAAAAAAAGGTTGATTGATTTCAAAATTATAGATAACGATGATGTAATTATTAAGCTATATAATAAATACCAATTTTTTTTAAAAAAATTGCAAAGTACTAGAAATCTTATAATTATAATAAAAAAAAGATACCTGCACCATAAATATCTCTTTGTCAGTATGTTTGCATTTGCACTACATAGGCCAATTTTCTAGCACTGAGCTTGTGATTTCATAATGTATATGGTGTATGTGGGATTTATATTAATCTAATGGATACATTACATACTATTTTTATTTATTTTAAATTAAATTGTTTCGTAGCATTGAAACATATAACTTTTTGCTTTTAGTTGTTCCTTGTTCTTTTCTTCTCTTCTGCCAAATGTACATGGCAAAAGTTATTGGATCACACATGCAATTTTCAAATTTCCACACTAATGTTTTGTGTCATTGTCGAGTGTGTGTGTGGGGTGGCAATTTTAGTTTGTGGCGTGGCAATTTTAGTTTGTGGCACCATAATGTTTTTTTTTAACCACACCATAATGGTTTTTTTTTTAAAAAATTATTTTTTGAAACATTCTCTATGGTACGATATTATGTTAGAATGCTATTTGTGAATTAATATCCTCATAACTATAATATATTTTGTTTAATTTTGTTAGGAAATGTTATAATTGCACATGATTGTTTTTAGTTATGCATTTTATACGTCAAATTTCATGAAATAAGCAGGACAATATACGAGCACAAGCTGATACGAACGTGGTTAACTTGTATCAAACTTGTATTCAATCTTGATAATCTTGCCAAGAATCATTCATAAATCAAACAAAAAGAAACTTTAATTCCCAATAAGACCCTTAAATAAACTGCACTTAAAAACCTTAATTATAAAGAATTAAAGGTTGTTTAATATAAACCTAAGATTAACAAAGTCAATTTTAAGTCTAAATTAAACTAGGTTTGAATATACCAAGCCTTCACTTGATAAATTCACAAAATTTCTTTTAAGAACAAAAGAAAAGGACTTTAACCTCATAAGAATTGAAATTTAATTGATAAAATTTGTTCAATTTCATTCTACAATGCTATGACCTTTATATAAGCATGTAAACATCTTAATCCTTAAAGGAATAGGTTTTCTTACTTATTCCTAAAGACACCTATAAAGGAAAATTCTTTACTAAATAGGATCCCTTCAAAAATATGATAACTAATGATAACTAAGCTTTGAAAAATCAAATTGACAACTCATGACAACTAAACAAACAACTAATGACAACTAAACAAACAACTAAACTTTGAAGCATGTCATGTCACATGTCAAGTAGGATGTTGACCTTTGACTTATTGACTTTGAATTTTACTTTGACTTATTGACTTTAACTTGGAATATCCTTGAATCTTCTCACATCTTGTAAAATATTCTTGAATCTTCCTTATTGACTTCAAAATAGAAAATAACCTAAAAATTCATCCAAACTTTGTACTTGACTTTATTAATGTGTAGACTTCACAAATTTACACTTTTGAAGATTAAATCACAAGCACAACTAAAATCTATTGCAATCTTCATATACCTGAGGCTAAAAAACTCATTAGCAGGTATGTCACTATATACAAAACATATATAAAAACATAATTCAATATTGTTTGAGGATTTTTCTTTTGAGGTACTAAAAGATCACTTTCAAGCATAAAAGAGACAACATGCATTTATGACATCAAGGACTCGACATCACTAGCTTTTGACTTTTTATTTCCATTAGAAAAATTTCCACTTTTTTCAACTTCTTCAAAACTCCCTCTATTTGTTCCATTCATGCTACCCATTCACAAGCTCTTATAGAATTTGAACTGAATCTATTTACTTCAATTCCATTTTCAATTTATACATACACTTTTAATTGATTATTTCTTTCATACTTCTCCACATTATAAGGTACTGAATTACTACAATAAAGAGAATTTTTTTTCAATTTTATTTATAATCTTTTGCAAGGCTATTGTCTATTTGAGTTGTAGATTTGCATAAGTTCCTTATTTACTCGTTTGCTTGTTTCTTGGATTTATCACTTGTGTCATGTTATGTTTATGGTATGATCATCTAAATCATTAAATTATAGTTACAAGTCTCTAGTTATTTGCATGTGAAATTATTTTACTTAAGATTTAAGAAGCCTAAAAGTTGTTATTTCATCTGCTAGTTAAGTGATGCCTCTTCAAAGAGGCGTTACCCCTTTGGCTTAATTAACCTTATGGCTTTCTTTTATAGGATTTATATATTTAAGGAGATTAATGTCTTGTTCATTTCAGGAATCTTGAGATGATTTCAATCATCAAGCTTTAATCCCTTTAACTGGCTTGTGGATTTATTTATTTTATAGTTTTTTTTGTTTATTTTCTGTTTATTATACCCTTTCTTGCATGTGCAAGAGTTGTAATCTATTCTCCTCCCTCCTTTTCTTCTCATGAAATTTTATCTTTATTTTATGAATAAAAGTTTATCCATGTGATAAATATTATAAGTCATATTAAAATTCGTGAATTTGAATTAATGTGCAAATTTAGACTAAAATATAAATTTGAAAATTGTTTGAAGTGAATTGTAATTTGCATGTTAATAAAGAAATAATTGAATAATTAAAAGTAATTAAATACAAAACACATGGAGGTCAATCGCAAGGTTGGATAGGCATTCCAAAAGCCCATACCTATTTTTTGAACATGTTCTCTAAAGACAGCTTTTAGGAACCTCAGTGGAATCCAATTGTTGTACAGTGTGTCCCAGGTTTCATCTGGGTGGCAACTCCTTCTCCAATTTGGGCTATAAGCCTATTTTGTATTTCCTAATGGGCCTTGAGCTCACACAGTGCAGTGGTCGCCAAACATTTAGGCACTCACTAAACCCCGCCATATACACTAATATTTCTATAAAATTTATTATCTTATTTAGGTGAAATAAAAAAAGATACAATGACTGATATTGTCTTACTATTAAGAGCTCTCCGGAAAATTTCTCGCAAAATAGCAAAAATTAGCATGGAAGATTTGCAAAATTTTCTACTAACGTAAGTAATGTTATTTTACTTACTTATTTATAAAACAATATATTTAATAAAATTAATTTTTCAATTTTTTTGTCACAGGTCAATGAAATTTTATATTGTAACAAAAACTTCAGGATTTCGTCAATATTAAAATCTTGAATTTCTTTATAAGTTCATAGCACACATAACAAGACAATAATATCATATGATACTACAATGCAAAAAAATAAATAAATAACAATGGCGCTCTATTTTAGAAGTATATGAATATTTTTTTTACAGGTTAAATAGTGAAAGGAGTCAAAACTCTTAAAAGATCATACTTACAAGGAAATATGTAAGCAACTTTTCCATATCCAATAATTGAGCATACATTTTATAATAATTAAGGAACATAAATTTTATTGCAAATGGCTGAAAACTTAGATTATGCAACAAAATTTGACAAAACTCACAAAATATTAAAAACTATGGTGTCAAATCCTCATTTTATCATAAGAAGAAGTTTCAAACAAATTTGTAAGGAAGATGGAGAAGGATATTGGAAACCAAAACTATAAGACCCAATAAATGAAGATTATATAGAGATAAAATGCAAATAATACATTACTGATGTTCACGTATTTAGAATTGTATTTTACTATTAAAAATCATTAATGTACAAATTTATTAAATATAGCTTATTTTCCTCTATTTAGTGAAATTTTTATTATTGATATTGATAACTCCGAATTGATTCTTTTGCTTGTGGAACCTGTATTGACAAGAAAATAGGTAAAGGGGTGGTGTTTCAACTATAAGGCCTCCAAAGCTTAAGTCAGTATTCGTATAAGGAAAAATATAATAAAGTGAATAAGTGGAATAGAATAGAGATAAAGAATAACTACTTGTATGATAATTGAGTGATGGCCTGATGATATGATGATGTTGAATGATAAGAATAAGGAGATAAGTGAATAACATGATATGTATTTATATAGAGAGATCATACATAAACCTCTTATGAATATGATCCCTTACACTTGTAGACTTGTTTTATCTAGGAGAGAAATAAACTTCCTTTTTTATTAGGAATCCTTATTTCTTTAGGACATTAAGATCATCTTCCTAGTTGAGCATTCTTTCCTCTTTAGGATAACCTTCCTTATTAGAATAAGATATTAATATGACGTATCAAAAGTCCCTCTGAAAGTTTGTTTGGATATTTATGTTTGAGATTTCTGGATTTCCAAGAATCACACGAATATGACTGATGCACTGAGATAAGAACCTTTTCTCAAAATCTCATATGTTTTTGAAAGATAACCTGAGGTGGCCAACCTCAATCATTAAACATTGAGATGCTTGGTGTATCAATTTTTAGAATCATTGTATCAAAATATCATACTCATAAATTGCCAGCTAGACTTAAAAGTGTAGAACCCGCAATAAAAGATGCTCAGTGTTATAGAAATGACTTAAAGGATTAACTCATTAGTATTATAGAAATGACCTAATAGAACCAGTCATCACTGGAGTGTTGATGCTCGGTGCTATAGAAGTACGGCCCGAGTGCCGTAAATTCTTAGTGCATTAAAGGTCCAGCCCGAGTGCCAAACCTCAGTACTATCGAAGTGACCTGAGGTGCCAACTTCAGTCATTGGAGTTAGATTCTTAGTGCATTAAAAGTGCAACCCAAGTTTCATAGATTCTCTATGCATTAGAAGCACAGCTTGAGTGTTGAACCTCAGTACTATAGAAGTGACTGAGGGTGCCAGCTTCAATCACTAAACTTAGATTCTTAGTGTATTAAAAGCATAGCACAAGTGTCGTAGATTCTCGGTGCATTAGAAGTGTGGCCTGAGTGTTGTAGGATGTTGCTCAATTTATGGATTTTAATAACTCTATTGATGGTAGTTGCCTGGTTAGAATAATGATTGGTGTTGATTCCGAGCATTATTAATATTAATGTTTGATTTTTTTGAGCATTGTTGTTTATAGTATTTTTGCAAAATGAAGGATGTTGTGATCCTAGTAGTGAGTATGATTCCTTTCAATATGAGCTCTATAATATAGGACAGTAATTTAATGAGAGTTTTTAAAATGATAGAATATGGGCTTTGAAGGACCAAAATTGGGGCTTGCTCAATTCAAGTCATAAGATGAGCATTGTAGTTCAGGTGAAAGGCTAAGATTTCCCCTCTTTTTAAATATATAAAGGACTGTGTGATGCTAGCTAGGGCATCTTAGAATTATGATTTAAGTTATACGACTATGTACAGGGTATAATTAACTTCATCCTTATACTGTCTTTGTTAAACATTCTCTGAAATTTTCATGAACAAGGATCTATTGTAGAGTAATATTTGTTTGAGTATATTCGATCTGACTTTCAGCAAGAGCCACCATTTATTATCTGAGCATGAATGAGTGCTTGTTTGCATTAATGTTACTTGACAGTATGTCTGATGTCTTTTGACAATTTCTACATATTGAGTGAGATTATCAAAATATCTAATTGTTTGAACTGATTGGTGCTTAAAGTAGTATCTTTAATAAATACATTTTCCTTATTTATAGTGATAGACAAAAGAACACCAGTTTTGGGATCATTTAATTGATCTCCATTAATGGTTAAACCTCATATAATAAATATATCAGTGTAATTAATGAACGTTTTGCATAAATAATAATTATGTATTTTAAGGACATGCATTTATGTGTAGATGTGTAAGCATACTTATGTGTCAAGCTATATTTATTCTATAAGAATAAAATGAAAATAAATAATTTAAATATTTGAGATAGAAACTTATCTCCTGATGTACGCTTGTCTCGCTCCTCAATCAACGAATATTTATGTTCATTTTGTGCTTTGCCTAAACGACTTTGAAAATACTGCCATGAATTTTGCTTATGTAGAATTGAATATTTAAGCTTTAATTTGGTGCTAGATATTGCCCAAGTTTGTGTGTATCCAATTCATTGGCATTTTATGTATATCTAGCTTCATAAAAATATATTATTTAAATATACTGCTCTGAGATTTAATAGCTAGATCAAGTTCCCAAAGGCCATGATTATTTTTGTTATTGATATTTTGAGTATCGACATTGAGGTGCTCAAAGTAGCATCTATACTTGTATGGTTTAACTCTTGGTTATAGTGCTCTTCTCCAGCCATTTGAGTAAACGAATATTTTGTTAACTTTTATGCAATTATTGTAAAGCACATGAAAAGAGTCGAGGACACTTATTGATTAACTTTTGAAAACGTTTATCTTTACTGAATATCCTAGTATTACTTTGGTGTTATGTAAGTGTGCCATCCGAGCTTGCATATTTAGACTTTAGATGTCTAAACTTTACATATCTGAGGAATCTCTTTCGGCATTGAAATAATGTCCGAACTTTATTTTAAATAATGACTTAGAAAGTTAGAATGAAATTCCTTCCAAGCTTTGATTTCACCTTGGGCTTTATAAGTTTTTAAGCCCATTTGAAATAGTAGGCCATAAATCAAATGTCTTTTATAGGATCCAACTTTGTTGACTTTATTGGAGATCTCATTCTGCTCAGTACAAATCTTCGGTAATATAAGTTTTTTTTTCTAAAGATATATTTCTTCATCTTCATAGGCTTCATCAGTAGTTGCATGAAACCTATCCCTTTTTAATTTCCTTACTAATGTCGATATTGCTCTTTTTACATTTAAGAATGAGCTTTGCTAGTTTGGACATTTGACGTCCTTGTCTTTCTCTTGTTGCTCTATGCTAAGATTCATTTATTTCATCTTCACTAGTTTGGCTAGGGAATAATTTCACTGAATCTTTAGTTTACTGCCCAATCTAGATGGATGCTACTACCCTTTCTTTTTCTATTTAATCACTTCGACTAAGTAGTTGACTACTGAATCTAACATTAAGCTCTGATTTTCGAGTATATGTGGAGCTTTATTGCATTTTACTTGGGCGTGAACGAATGCTGCCATTGATGCTTTGAATGATTTAGGCCTAATAAATTCAACTTGTATTAACAACTTGTGACTATTAGAATTAGATATATGCCCAGTTGTTGTTTTTTTTTAATAGAGGTCTGAAGACTTAATTTGTTCAATAGATTTAACACTAAGTATTCTTGTGCTTCTATTCACATTCTGGTATATTTTTTAAAACCATTCTTAATTCGAGTTTCTCAACTATACTATTCTAAGCTTCAAGCTTCTCCCAGGTTATTGGTTTTAGTACTTAAAGCTCGTTAAATCTGATCACCTTTCATGTAGCGATCTTAGGACAGAATAAGATGAACTCAACTAGTTGATGTCAGACTTTTATAAACCTAAATCTTCCAACTTCATAAAAATTAAATGTTAGTTCTTGATACCAATATGATTGGCATATATGTGTTAATTTCTATGCATAATAATCATGCATTCTTGGATGAATTTTTATATGTAAATATGTAATCATGCCTTTATAATATGGAATAATTATGAAGAAAACTTATCTATTAATGTACTCTGGAATTGATTAGTCCCATATTTGCTTGCCTTTATATATCTTTCTTCTATTGATAATGGGGCCATCGAGCTTCTTGTCCATGGGTATAAGATGAAACTTGCTTTTTCAATTTAAAAGACACAACTTCTAACTGAACTTTCCCTTCATCAGGTGATTATGGATGCTTCTTTTGCTTTCAGATTTATATCGTTCTAATGATTACTGCTCGTGTTTCTCTCTCTGGTGATGTTTAGTGTTTTTCATATTTTATGAATTCAGATGCTCGATTATCTTTCTAAAGACTAACTCTGGCATTTGACCATCTTATTATTCATTGGTTGTTGTCTGGTGTCCAAGCATTCATGAATTCGACGTATAGATAGCCGAAGTTCGTATAAAATGAACTCAGAACAATTCATACCCAGGTGTATATAATATAATAATTGAGAATCAGTCCCTGGTGTCTGACTATCTACAAGCTTCGATGCTCTAAAGCTTGATGCTCAGATGTTCAACATTCAATGCTTGACGAGAGTCGTTACTTGGATATCTAAAGCTTCGATATCAAAGACTCAAATACTAGGATGTCCGAGACTCTTTGGAGCTCAGTTCATGAAGTTGGTGTCCGATGAATGAATAGACGCTAATATGGAGTCTCGACTTTGTTTTCTTCTAACGTTGCTGTCACTTTTTTCAGTCTTCTTTTGGTATAAGTTGCCATGAACATGTTCCAAAATTGAATGTGCTTATCCTTCTTTTTTTCAGAATTATGGTTTTTTTTTTATTTGCAATTAAAGCACTTATCCTCCTCATTACCATCATCACCACTAGGAGCTTTGTTTTATTTATTATCTCTCTCAGCATACTATGAAGAGCCATTACTTATGCAAGATAAACATGACTTTATCCAACCTTTATATAACTTTATATCTTCCGTAAGCTTGGTTTCTTCATGTCTTTTAGAAGATAAATTTAACAAATCTGCATGCTCATGAATAATGAATAAAAGCTTGACAGTTTTATGTTGATGCTATCTCATATCGACATACTTGACTGTCCCCAACTATGCCATGAAGATCAACTTCTATCAAACATAATTTAAATGCTTTTGCATGATGGTTGTTACTTTTGCATGAAGAAATCATATCTCATGGTAACATAGATCTAGTAGCTTCTTTATCTCCCAAACTTTCCTTATCACTTATGGACTATGAAATCTCATCAACTAAATTTTATCAATGTGTCCATTATTTGTTAACATCAAGCCAGGTCTTGCTTCCAAAATTTCTTTAATCATATTTTAGCAAGAATTTGGTATTTATTTGATGTTGATCAAGCGATCTATGTGTAAGAGGGCAGTGACTATAGCGAGTAAATTCCACAATTTCCAAAGCTATTTGTTATGACAAGGTTGAATTTATGATAAGGTTCCAGCAAATGATGATAATTCATAATTGAATTCGGTTGTGTCTAGCTGTTGATTCTCTTATTTTGAAACAAACAATAAAAGCTAGGTTTCCATAAACAGCGTCATTTGATAACTCTGAATTAATATTTCTTACTTGTGGAACTTACATTAACGAATAGAATGAATAAAAAGGCTAGGTTTTCCTCATAAACACTTTGGAGCTTAAGTCAGTATTCGTATAGGAAAAATATAATAAAATTAATAAGTAGAATATAATAAAGATAAAGAATGACTGCTTGTATGATAATGGAATGATGACTTGATGATGTTGAATTATGAGAATGAGTAGATAAGAGAATGAGGAGATAAGCAAATGAATAAATGACATCAGATATATTTATAGGAAGAGATTATATATAAATCTTTTAGACATATGATTCCTTACTTTTGTAAGCTTGTCTTGTCTAGAAGAGAAATGAACTTTTTTCTTGATTAGAGATCCTTATTTCTTTATGACGTAGAAATCATCTTCTTAGTTGAATATTATTTCTGATTAAGATAACTTTCTTTATTAAAATAAGATAGTGATATATGATATCAATTATATTTATGTAAATATTTATAATAAAAATTAATTACATGTATAAAAACAGCCCGCTCAACAGCAAGAATAAGGATTTTTTAAAAAAAATAAATAAATAAACTGGAAAATAAGGAGTTCAATACAATATTTAAGGACAATTTGGTATTTATAAAGGAATTCGTTAAATTGACCTAAAAAACAAAAAGCTGCAAATGAGTAAATTTAATATGGACAAAAAAGTTGAGGGTGCAAATTTGACCCATATTCCGACAAGAGACGAAGGCTGTTAGTTGATAGAGTGGGATCCACAATGAGTAGACAGATTGTCAGAGTTTTCCAATTGCATAAGCAATTTTTTCTTTTTCTTTTTCTTTTTTTATAGTTTGTAAACCCAATTTTGAATATCAGTTGGTTGTGTCAGACTCCGCTTTTCAAAAAAAAAAAAAAAAAAAAAAGCCAGACTCCAATTTCACCTTTTGTTGGGTTTGCGTATAAATGTGACCTTTGGTTTGCTTGACCTCAGCTTCTCATGCCACGCAAACATGCGAAGGAAGGGAAGGGTAGGGTCGTAATGTAAATTTTGTGGCACTTATTTTATGAAGAAGAAAACAAAACAACCGCTTGGGTGACGACTGAGGAAATGGAGGAGATATCAGGACGCCATAATTATATACATACGCAATAGGTTAGTTGTATCTTTCTGGATTGCTTTGTTTTTGCAGTCATCGGCCGTCCAATACCACTCTTGTTTCTCATTCTCAAGAATTGGGATCTTTTGGGGCATAAGGTCGCTTGTTGCTTCACCCTTCCATCTTCATTGCAAATCTCTTAATTCTGTTGTTTTTGCTTTTTTGCTTTTTTTGGAATTTTTAATTGCTTTATTGCATCTTTGACGCCATGCGACGGCCTAATTTTGCATTGTTGTTTTTATTTTTACTTTTAATTATTTAATTTTTTCTGCAAATTCATTTCTGATTGATCCTCGCTATTCTATTTATTTTATTATGCTAATTTTGCTTGTTGCCTCGTCTTTAGATATTCTGTTTATATTCTTATCAGTGATTGTAATCTGTATCTTATTTGATATTTATTTTGTGGTGATTTTCTTTTTTGGGTTTTGGTTAGCAACCAAAAATGAATTTTATTGATCAAACACCAAGGAATTACAAAGAAAAATGATTACAGTAGGCAATTAAACCAATATAACGTGGAATTAATCAAAAGACTCTGCCTAGTTCCATAATTGAAACAACTACTGTACTATAAAACTTAAGCAAAAATGAGCTTTTGATTTTACGAAGAACTCTTCCAGGATTGGGCTGAACGTGCTGAAAGGTGACAGCATTTACAATATAGATGGCTGTCAGAAACCCCACTCCTTTTATTCTATTAATGTACCCCCTTTCCATTAGTCTTTTTAACTTGATTTTGTTAATGGGTCGCACATGAATACTTGGAGATTGTTCAAATACTTTATAGCATTAGGATGCTTCTTCAAGGTTCTGTCATTTAACTTTCTTTTTTAAATAATTACTTAGCATGAACTTAGGGTCCGTTTGGTTCATGCTCTAGAACCATAATCGGAACCGGAACCAGAATCATAATCAGAAATGGAATGAAAATTTGCAAAAGGTGTTTGGTTCACTAGGAATGGGAATGTGAATGGTAATCAACATCATTTAGCAATTAAATTTTTAAAAATATTTATTTATTAAAATATTTTTATATATTTTTAAAAAATTATAAAAATTATTTATTTATGATAATTATTTTTTATTCAAACATTTAATACATATTTTTATTAATTCATATGTTTTGTTTATAAATTTTAAAACATTTATGTTAATATTTGCATGTTTGGCCAATTTATAATTGGTTTGACTTGATTACCAAGAGAATCAAAACTCATTCCTTAATAATACAAGGAGAATAGTGATTCCCATTAATGGGGGAATTACATTCCTGTTCCCTTGCTGAATTTAGCCACTCAAAAAAAAAAAAAAAGGAATCGGAATTATCCATTTCAATTCTTCCTACTCTTATTTTTTACCAAACAAACGGACCCTTAGATAATCAACAATAGAAATTGTACTTGGTTTCACATATTTAGATGTGTTTCACATCCACTTTTTTGCAGGCTTTCAAGTAGAGAAGATAGAGAAGCAGAAGAAATGTTGTTTGAAGGGGAAATTTGATCACTTGTTTTTGTACAAAATCGGGAAATTTGATCACTTGTTTTTGTACAAAATCCATGGAAGCTTGTTTTGCCAATTAATCCTATTGATGGTTATTGCTACGAGACAGGTTTATGTTGTTGTCCTAAATTTGATTGTGTAAAGATAAGATAGTTTCTAAGGAAGGTGTTCCAAATCATTATTCTGAATTTGCCTTGGTGTTTGTTACCTTCTAAAGTTGTTAAGAGAGAAATTTAGGGACAGTCTAAAATGAGTACCATGGTGAGCTTGAAGTCCTTAAGAAATCCATATAAGATAAATCTTTGGGTTGGACTTGGACGAACATTGAACAGCTTTATGATGGAATCACATCAGCCTTGATAGGCACAAGGATTGTTAGCTTTCTTCTCTTCATATGCTTTTTATGGCTTTATTATGTTTAGTGGTTTTTGTTTGTTAGCCTGTAGCTGTTAGTTTTTAGCAGAATGATTTCCTAGCATGGCATTTCTTTTCTCCTATTTGCAGATAGCGAAAGGACAAGTGTTAGGAAGATGAGAGAGATCCCACATAAGTGTGGAAAAAGCTAAAAATCAGTAGAAAATATGAAATTGGTTGGTCATTGCTAGGCATATTGGTTGTGTTATATTGGTTGGTCAGTTGTGTTATATTGGTTGGTCATTGCTAGGCATGGATATCTAATGTGCTCATTCAGTATTTAAAGATGTTATGGTGTCTTCATTCTATCTAAATTTACTTAAATGTGTTTCTTTTGGATAGTATGGCTGCTGTTGCAATCTATTTACTTGAGTTAATCGCTATTTTTATTCTCTAAAATCTGGTATGCTCTTTGCAGATGCCCAAACTGAAGCTGCATTTTTAGACATGTTTTGAGCTAACGATATAATTTATACAGGATAAATGGGTGATGATGTTGAAAACAATGAAATATGTCCTAAGCCTGTTGGAAGATGGTCTGTCTTTTATTATGGTGTGGGTCACATGCTAAATGACATCACTGCTGCCTGTTGGTTTACTTATTTGTTATTGTTCTTAACAGATATTGGATTGTCCCCAAGGTATATATCTTCATGAATTATAAGTTCATAGAGTAGTTTTATATATTATCCTTGTTCATATATGGTTTATTCTTTCTATTTGGCTCATATATGTTACTTAATTTATGTTGCAGAGATGCTGCTGCTGTAATGCTTTCAGGTCAGGTGGCTGATGGATTTGCCACCATATTTGCAGGCGAACTGGTATTTGAAAACAATGCACTTAAGTCTTTGAGAATACCTATAATTGGTTAATTTTTCTTTCCATGTTCTTTTAGATCTGGTTTAACACATTGGTTTCTCTAGTACTAATTTGCTCAATCTATTGTCCCTTGAGTGTATTTTGGATTTTGTAAAGTTCTGTGGGCAAATATAGAGCTGCTTTTTTTTTCCTTTGATGAAGCCTCTTAGTTCAAACATATCGCTTCAGTTTGGACTTTGGAGATTGTCACTGTTGATGTATAAATAGAAAATGCTGGATGAGGAGAAATTTTGGTCCATATAACACAAGTTAACAGAGTATGTGTTGGAATTATTTTATGGCTAGGATAAAGTTTAGTGGCGTAATGTAAATTTCAAAGGTTAGATGCTTTCAATTTTCTTTCTTTCGTTCTTTTTTTTTTTCAAAGGTCAAGAATACAGCTAAATAAATGGCAACTGAAGAGTTATAGACTGGGCCGGGGCACTTGAAGCAATAGTGATCCTGGTATTCCAGCTAGCATAGTGAGTCCGTTTCTGAGGAGGGGTTGGCATTCTCTTGAATTTGGTCTCTGCCTATATTTTTGGTGGACTCATGGAAGTTAATTGTCTATAAGTTCAGTTGTAAAACTTCTGTTATGTATGAAAATATGTTTTATAGTAACAGGGAGAAAAAACTTATCCCTCGTGATAATTTTAAGTTCCCCATAAGATTTCATGCATAGACAGCATGCATGTCTTCAGATGTAGAAAATCAAATGGAGCACAAGCATTGTGTATACACTTATGCACATGTTTTTCAATTTGAAATTGATAATTGTCAGAAACTAGGCTGCATGTACATAGTTTATTAATAAATATTGATATAAAGAGAGCTTTTGTCCTCAATTTTAAATTGTTTTGAGTTTGTAAATTGATGAATAATTTTTTACTCTTTTATTTTTGGGGTAACTTCTTTTCCTTGTTTTCTAGAATTAATAATATTTTGAATGCTTTTACTTGATAGATAGACAGGTTTGGACATTTCAAAATATGGCATGCTGCAGGATCTGTTTTAGTTGCCATTTCATTCTCTTCTGTTTTCGGTGGTTGCTTACCTTGTAAAATATTGGCTACCAATTCGCCAACAATAGAGACAGTTTCTTATAGTGCTTTTGCTGCAATCTTCAATGTGGGTTGGGCTGCTACTCAAGTTTCTCACATGTAATGTCCAATATTTTAATATTTGCTATTTGCTAGGTGCATATCATTTTTTTTCAATTCTTGAAAGCAGAATGGAATGGAAGCAGTTGAATTTTCCATATACAAGCCTAATATTTCTATTCCTTCATTCTTTTCAACAACCTGTCAAAATCCTGATGTCTGGTTTTATTTTCTTTGCTTCATCTAAAGTATCATTTTCAAACTTCACCATATTTGTGTTTCTACTATATATATATATATATATATATATATATAAATATAGTAGAAGTACAAATCTCGTAATGGTGCTGTGAGAGAGCTTTGATATTTAAGATCTGCATTTAATTGCTGTTTTTTTTTTAAGGTCTATGGTGAATTGCATCTCACTAGATTCGACAAGCAGGGTGGTGATGGCAAGCTGTCGAAATGCTTTTACAATGGTCAAAATTTCTCTGATTGTTGATTTAATATATGCTCTTCATCATGTTGAATTTTGATGCTTATTTGATGTATGTTTATAGGTTGCCAATCTCAGCCTCTATGCTATTGCTCTAACAATATTCAGTGTAACTAAAGCAAAAACCCATGATGATATTGAAAATCAGGTATAAGTTCACTCTTGATATGGATTTCAATTCAACGCTTAAGAGCTTACTATTAGTGCTCTTTGTATTGTTTTCAAATGAGCAGTACCGATGGATTGCATACTTGTCAATTTTTGTTGGATGCTGCTTTGTTGGAATTTTTCTTCTTGGAACCAAGGAACCAAGGTATTGCCAGATGATAAGTGCATATAACCAATGAAAACATCTTTATACTTTTTGGTTAGGAAATATGTGTTTGCTCGTTACTAATTTGTATCACAGAAGAATCATGTTCACTATTCATGATTCTCATGCTTCATGTGCTGTCCGGAATTAATTGGACTAGTATACTTACCCATTTAAAGTAGGTTGAAGATAAGAGTACATGGAACTAATTATGCAAGGATATCATGGACTTACTGGTTCAAGAAAATTTTATACTATCAAGTTGGATTAGTCTATGTGCTTACCAGACTTGTACAAAATGTTTCACAGGTCAGCATACATTTTTTCAATCATATGGCACTTATTTCATTCTGTATTCTTTTTCTTGAATGTTAAGAAACGTAAATTTAATGTAAATTTTTTTTTTTTTTTTTTTTTTTGGGTTGGGGGGTGGGAAGTGTTCTGCAAAAAATTGAAATTCCTTCAAAGTAGTTTTAACATCAAGATGCTTCTTTTCCTCAGGCATATCTTGCATTCTATGTGATCAATGATTTGCAAATGGCCCATTCAGCTAAAGCTTTGGTAAGTGCACATTTCACTAGAATCAAAATGTAACATTTATTTGTTTGCTTATGGGCATATACTTAATTTGGATAATGCATGAAGCTGATATATTGTGTAATTGGTGCAAGTAGGTGCCTGCAATCATCTATATCAGCAGCTTTGTCGTATCTGTCATTATGCAGGTGCTCTTATATGCTGACTTCTTTGTATATAATCTTTGTTATATTCATTGCTTTTGTTGATATTAAGCTTTATTTATCCATAATATAGGAAATTTCTTGGACTGGACAACGCCTGAAAGCCTATTACTCTGCTGGTGGCATTCTTTGGATGTTTTGTGGTGCAAGCATCCTTCTTTTACCTAGTAGCATGAGCGCTTTTATGTATGTCACATCCATATTTATTGGGATAGCAAATGCTTTAATGACGGTATGATATCGGATCCTTTGTTGTTATCTCTGGTTTATGATTATAAATTTTAATCAATTGTACCTTTATGTTTTATAAAATATAACATTTAAGGATCTTGGTGTCCTAACTTTTTAAATTTTGATAATTTAATGTGCCAATTTTTATTTTTATTGTTTTTTTTTTATGGCAGATAGACATATGAACTTGTAAATAAATTACATAGATATATGAACTTGTAAATAAATTACAGTTTGATATATTTATCATGTCACCTTCAAGTTGTCATTCTTTATGTATTTAGTTATCAAGTCACATTATTTTATAATATGATGATATAATTTTATTTTAACAATTTAAATATAAAAAATTGAAAAATAATGTGAAATGCAATTGACAGATTAATACAATTCACTGTCATGTGAATTCTTGTGAATCATTTTAGATTTTTTGCTTATTTGAATTCTTGGTTAAAATGAACTAATTTTGTCTGACTGAATGAATGTTCTATTTTGAGTTCACTAACACTAGTTAACCTGCAATTTGAGAATTACCTGCTAAAGACACCCCATTGTAATTTATTTACAGGTGCAAAAATCTATTTGTTATTATAAAAAAAAAAAATTAGTTGGAACACCAAATTATCATAATTGAAAAAGTTTGAACGCTAACAATATAGTTATCCCTAAAATTTATGCCATATAAGCATTTATTGTTGCGTCCCTCTGTCTCATTTTTGTGTCTATATATGGTTGTAAACTCATAATAATAGTTTTGCAGTTGGAATTTCTTAATTATAGTGGAGATGCAATTCAAACGTGTTATTATCACTGTTATTATTCGTTTTTTTGGTGCTTGAGTGATATTTGATTGTGAACTGTTGGTTTCTAAGATATTGTGGAAACTCAAAAATCTAAATTGTTGTGGGAAAATGGGATAAGCTGTTGTACCTAACTCTTAAATGAATTATATAATTTTCAACGTATTTTAATTATATGGGATGGATTGACTAGTTCTTTCATGCTATCATATTTTTCAAGACATAACTTTTTTATGCTTTTGTGTGGTAGTTGCAAATGAAAAATACTGTTTGCTGTGTTTTGTTTGTTTGTTCTTCCCCTCATCTGTGCACATATTGACAGGTAACTGGAGTAAGCATGCAAAGTGTTCTAGTCGGTTTAGATCTCAATGGCTGCGCATTTGTTTGTGGATCACTAAGCTTCTTAGACAAGATTTCATGTGGGCTTGCGCTGTATGCTCTTCAGTCATTTCAAAGTAAGTTTCCTCATATTGCAAGGCTTGTTCTAACAAGTATTTTCTGTAGCAAAAGAAGGATAATGTGAAACAGGGATGTGCTTTTTTTTTTTTTTTGTGCTATAATGTTGCCAAATACTTCTCTTTTGCATCTTATTTATTTATGCTGTATCTAATTGCAAAACCTATTTACCATGCATTTTCATCCCAGGCTACTCACCAAAAGTCCAGAACACCCTTTCTGTAGATTATATCTCAGTCACAAGATATGGTGTGGGTCTGGTTCCTGCATTCTGTTCACTTGTTGGTGTGCTTGTAACGTATAGTATGAAACTTCATACGCCCTATTCCAAACCCTTGATGGAGCCACTTTTGGAGTAACAGTGCACTTAAAAGGCCTACTTGTGAATAGTGGCACTTTGCTGGAGCAATTTCTGCACCTCAAGTTTCTAACTTAACACAGCACCATGGCACAATAATTTCACGTTGCTAGAGGATAAAAGTTGTAATTCAGGTCAGTTTCACCAAGTTATGATTTAGTTTACTACATTTTTTTTTCCTGGAAGTAATAGTCCATATTTGTTGTATGCTCATTCATTGACAGTCATATACAATGTATATAGATGAATGGTATGAAGTCAATAGGACATTCAGTCATAGTACAAAAAGGAAGAAATTGAAATCAGCCTTGGATAACCATGGTATAGATATTGAAATCCACATCTTTGTTTCTTTGGGTGTTCCCTCACGTTGTTCCTTGCTATTTACCTCACTATTTTATCATGTTACTACGTACTTTTTGATATTTAAAAGTTATATTTTTTAATCCTTTTTTTTGTAATATTTTACTATTTACTACTTCTGTCTATATTTCCAACAGTGATAATGACATCTATGGTGTTTAAACTTTAAAAAGGTTTACAATGTGGTGGTTTAACTTTTTTTTTTCTTTTTTTTTAATAATTAAGTTTTGTAACCTGAAAAAAATGACAGCACGATGATCTAAACTTACTTTTTCTATCAAAAAAAAATTGTAGAAAAATAATAATATATTTGTTTTGTTAAAATAATAATAAATTTATTTAATAAGTATATATTGAGATACATTTATTTAAACCATTAATCATATTCTATTAAAATTTCAAGTGCATTATATGGTTACTTTATTTTTTACAATGTAAATTCTAATTTACTAATAATAAATCATTGGATGAGATAGTACACTCTAATTTTATGGTGATAAAAGCAAGGATTATTGCACCAATGATATCTCAACTTTGCATGTGTTTCCTTTTGTTATCAGATTTTTAATTTTTTTTCCTTTCAATTACTGAAATTCTATTTTTGTTTCAGGTTAAAGTACCTCAAACATATCTTATTAAATTTAGCATAACTGGCAACCGAAATAAGTATATTCAACACGAAAGCATTTTATTGAGCAGCATAATCATCTTGTGGACTTAGAAAACATTTTTGTTTTCTCATTTTCAATATTGATCTATTTAGTAATTTTGTTTTCTATGACCTACAAAATGATTAGGATGCTAACTAGAATGTGTACATGGTGAATATTACAAGAATATACTTATTTCGGCTATCACGTATGATAAATTTGATCGAATATATTCAAGATATTTTAACCTAAAATAAAAATAGAAATTCAATAATTAAAACTAAAAAATCTGTTACTGAAATGAAATATATAGTAAAGTTGAGATATATCATTGGTCCAATAAACTCTAAAGTTAAAGTACCATAGAATTTTTAAGATTTCAATTTCATTAAATTTATTAAAGGTCGTAAATTAAAAGGAATTCAATATAAAGAAACAAGTAAAAATTGGAAAAAAAAATTAAATTTTACTTTTCATTAACTAAGACATCTCCTAAATGATAATTGGTCAAATTTGTTGTGAATTTAAAGTTTCCACATCGCTCGCACATGGAATTGTGTGCGTGCTTATAAGCAAGGCCTGAAGCCTTTACTTGTGGACGTATTTTAAAGCCGTGAGGTTCTAAAGTACCAAAGCTCGTACACGGGATTATGTGCGAGCTTATAAGTAGGACCTGAAGTCTTTACTTGTGGACGCGTTTTAAAGTCGTGAGGTCTTGAAGTACCAAAGCGGACAATATTCACAAACTGTTTATAACACGTTATCAGCACGATGCTCGCGATGGGAGGGTGTGTTGTGAACCTGAAGTTCCCACATCGCTCGTACACGGGATTGTGTGCGTGCTTATAAGCAAGGTCTGAAGCCTTTACTTGTGGACGCATTTTAAAGCCTTGAGGTCCTGAAGTACCAAAGCTCACACACGGGATTGTGTGTGTGCTTATAAGTAAGACCTAAAGCTTTTACTTATGGACGCGTTTTAAAGCCGTGAGGTCCTGAAGTACCAAAGCGGACAATATCCACAAGCTGTTTATAACACGTTATCAGCACGATGCTCGCGATGGGAGGGTGTGTTGTGAATCTGAAGTTCCCACATCGCTCGCACACGGGATTGTGTGCATGCTTATAAGCAGGGCCTGAAGCCTTTACTTGTGGACACATTTTAAAGCCGTGAGGTCCTGAAGTACCAAAGCGGACAATATCCACAAGCTGTTTATATGAATTGCTTATTTTGTTATAGAATTAAACTTGAATTAAGTAGTATTTATTTAGAAAAAAAATATTTTATAGTAGAATGATATTAAAAGAATTTAGAGAGAGTTTTAAGAGAATTTGGTGAACAATAATATTGAAAGAATTTGGAGAGTAATCTATTCTTTTTCTTCTTCTACTTCTCATTAATGAATTTCAATCCCTTTATATAGAGATTTTCTTTTCACTATTTGAGAACTATTCTCTCACAAGCAATATATTGTTCATTCACAAGCAATATATTATTCATTCACATTCATAATACTCCCCCTTGAATAACAACAATATTTTGCAACTGCCTCGTTAAAACCTTGTTAAATAAAACTCAGTGGGAAAAACTGTAGCTTAAGAAAAAAGAGTACAGTGCATGATTTTCTCCCCCTCAAGTTGATATATATAATCTTCCTTCACATAGTATGCAGATGTCGCATTCCAATATCGTGAACGTGCTTTCTAAAGATTGTAGTTCAAAGTGCCTTTGTGAAAAGATCAGCTGAATTATGGCTAGACTGAATATACTTGATATCTATATGATTGTCTTTTATTAGCTCTTGAGTGTATGAAAAGAATCTTGGAGGTATATGTTTGGTTCTATCACTTTTGATATATCCTTCCCTTAATTGTGCAATGCATGCTGCATTATCTTCATATAAAATTGTTGGACTTTTGTTGACTGGAAAACCACAAGATTCTTCAATATGATGTGTCATTGATCTAAGCCACGCACACTCTCTACTTGCTTCATGTAGTGCAATAATTTCAAAATAATTTGAGGAAGTAGTGACAAGCGTTTGTTTTTTGGAACGCCAAGAAATTGCAGTTCCATTATTTGTGAACACATAGCCTGTTTGAGATTTCGCATTATGAGGATCAGATAAATGCCCTGCATCTAACCAATCAATTCTTGTTTTGAATTGTTAGAATAAAATAAACCCAAATCAACATTTCCTCGAAGGTATCGAAGTATATGTTTGACCCTTTTCCAATGTCTTTTTGTTGGAGCTTAACTGAACCTTGTTAATAAATTGACTGCAAAAGAAATGTTAGGTCTAGTACAATTAGCAAGATACATTAGAGCTCCAATGGCACTGAGATATGGAAATTCAGGATCAAGAATTTCTTCATTTTCTTCACAGGGTTGAAATGGATCAGTTTCAATATTGAGTGATCTAACAACCATTGGAGTACTTAAAGGATTTGCTTTATCCATATTAAAGCGTTTCAGATCTTTTCTGTATAATTTGATTGATGCACGAATATCCCACTGTGCATTTGCTCAATTTGTAAACCAAGGCAATACTTGATTTTTTCAAGATCTTTCATTTCAAATTCTTCGTTTAAGTATACTGTTACTTCATTGATCTCATTTTTTGTTCCAATGATATTCAAATCATCAACATATACAGCTATAATCACAAAATCGGATATTGTTTTCTTAATAAAAACGCATGGGCAAATAATATTACTCACATATCCTTTATTAATCAAATAATCACTTAAACGATTATACCACATGCGCCCAGATTGTTTTAACCCATATAAAGATCTCTGGAGCTTGATCGAATATATTTCTTTGAGTTTTGTACTTAATGCTTCAGGCATTTTAAATCCTTCAGGGATTTTCATATAAATGTCACTATCAAGTGATCATACAAATAAGCAGTCACAACATCCATAAGACGCATTTCTAATTTCTTAGAAACTACTATGCTAATCAGATACCTGACCGTAATTGCATTCATAACAGGAGAATACATTTCATCATAATCAATTCCTGGCCTTTGTGAAAAACCTTGAGCTACAAGTCTAGCTTTGTACCTTATTATTTCATTTTTCTCATTTCTCTTTCGTACAAAGACCCACTTGTATCCTACAGGTTTCACAATTTTAGGCATAGGAATAATTGGCCCAAAAACATTTTGTTTGTTTAGTGAGTCCAATTCAGCTTGCATAGCATCTTTCCATTTTATCCAATCATGTCTATTTTGACATTCCATGACTGATTTTGGTTCAGGATCATCTTTGTCATTTATGATTTCACATGCAACAGTATATGACAATGTTTCATGACTTTCTTTATTTTCTATTTCTTCAAGGATATTTTCCTCGCTACCAATATGATTATATACTCCTTTTTTCTTTTGAGGATTTTTATCCTTAGAACCAATTGGTCTAAGGATTTTTTCTTTATTGTCTTTATTCTCAGGTTTTATTTCTGGAATTTCAATACGAGCAGGAGCATTGGCTACTAGTATGTATGATTTAGTCACTCTTTTTGTATCAGTAAATGCATCTGGCAATTGATTGGCAATTGCTTGTAAGTGCACAATCTTTTGCACTTCTAATTCACATTGTTTTGTGTGAGGATCCAGATGCAATAATGATGGTTCATTCCATGAAATATCCCTTTTCCCTTCTTTCTCCTCTTTTCCTAATGTTGGGAAAACAACCTCATTAAATTGGCAATCAGCAAAACGTGTTGTAAAAACATCACCAATTAAAGGTTCAAGATATCTAATAATCAAGGATGTTTCAAACCCAAAATAAATTCTCAATCTTCGTTGAGGACCCATTTTTATGCGCTGAGGTGAGGCAACTGGTACATATACCGCATAACCAAAAATTCTAAGATGGGAAATATTTGGCTCTTGACCAAATGCCAATTGTAGTGGGGAGTATTTATGATATGCACTAGGTCTTATGCGAATTAATGAAGCAGCATGTAGGATTGCATGACCCCAAACTAAAATTGGAAGTTTTATTCTCATTATTAATGGTTTAGCAATAAGCTGAAGGCGTTTAATTAATGATTTAACTAAACCATTTTGAGTATGTACATGGGTAACAGGATGCTCAACAATGATCCCAGTAGACATACAATAATCATTGAATGCTTGAGATGTAAATTCACCAGTATTATCAAGTCTTACCCTCTTGATTGTATAATCAGTGAATTGTGCTCGTAATTTAATAATTTCAGCAAGCAACCTTGCAAATGCAATATTACGAGTTGATAATAGACAAACATGTGACCATCTACTAGATGCATCAATTGATACCATAAAATATCTAAATGGTCCACATGGTGGGTGAATTGGTCCACATATATCACCTTGAATTCTTTCAAGAAACATAGGTGATTCATTTTGAATTTTAGATGGTGAAGGTCTCAAGATTAATTTTCCGAGAGAACAAGTTGTACATGACATTTCATTTGATTGAGGAATTCTTTGCCCCTTCAAGGGATGCCTATGTGAATTCTCAATTATTCTTCGCATCATTACTGATCCAGGATGACATAATATGTCATGCCATAAATTTATTATTGAAGGATCATAAGATTTTTCTTTTATTGCCATATTTGATTCAATTACATGTATATACATGTAATGCAATGCAGTAGGGAGTTTTGGCAGTCTTTCCAATACTTGTATTTTTTCTGATTCATAGGAAACTATATTTAAATATTTGTTACCATTTATAGTAATGGATTGGGTATCACACCCATTTCGATATATGTCATCAAAACTCAATAAATTTCTTGTTGATTTTGGTGAAAACAAAACTTCATCAATTATAAACTTTGTTCCATTTGATAACATAAATTTAGCTTTGCCAATTCCTTCAATCAGATCTACAGGACCTGATATTGTTTTTACAATTGTCTTTGTGGGCTTTATTTCAGAGAAATAATCTCTATTTTTCAAGATAGTATATGTAGTACCACTATCTGGTATGCAGAGATCTCCAATATTGTCTTTATGTTAAGTACAATCCATATTAAACTTCAAAATAGATAAACACAAAATTAATCAATTAAGGTAAAAACATAAAATAATTGTAAAGTAGGACATTTTATTTAATTTGAAAATAACATACATAACAATAACATATTCTTCATAATAAAATAAGTAATGACAATATACTTAAAATTATAGATATCTCAATTTTCATTGTCAGTAAAATCATCAGTAAAATCAGAAACATCTAGATGAGTTGTATCATTAACATGAATATGATACTCATTGAAGTTTATTTCCTTTTCTTTACCTTTCAATGATGTCTTATAAAGTTGGCAAAGATGTGGTGGTATTCGACAAACTCATGACCAGTGTCCTTTACTACCACATCTGAAACACACAGTTTCAAACTTATGTTGAAGTCTTTCTTGAACACTACTGATGACTGATTTTAACTTCTTTTGAGGTTGAGTCTGAGTTTGTTGTGCAGTATTATTAGATTTATTTCCACAACCACGGCCAAAGAATTGACCTCTTCCACGTCCATGACCTCTATCTCTCCCACGTCCATGGCTATTGTAATTTTTATATCTGGAATAATTTGTAGCATTTGCTTTTGGAAATGCTATTGAGCCAGTGGGACGGGACTGATGATTTTTCATCAAGAGTTCATTATTTTTCTCAGCTACCAGTAGGCATAAAATTGGTTCAGAATATTTTTTAAATCTCTGCATCCTGTATTGTTGTTGCAGTGTAACATTTGATGCATGAAATGTGGAGTAAGTTTTCTCCAGCATATCCTCATTTGTGACTGTTTATCCACAGAATTTTAATTGTGATACTATTCTGAACATTGTAGAATTATAGTCACTCACTTTTTTGAAATCTTGAAAGCGTAAAATTCTATTCATCAGTGACTACTAGTAGTATTACATCTCTTTGATGATCATATCTGTCTTTTAGATCCTTCCAAAGAACACTTGGATCTTTGACAGTCAAATATTCACATTTTAATCCTTCATCAAGATGACGACGGAGAAAAATTATAGACTTGGCCTTATCTTGCAATGAGGTGTTATTATTTTCTTTTATGGTATCAATTAACCCCATTGATTGAAGATGCATTTCTACATCTAGAATCCAAGACATATAATTTTTTCCCGTGATGTCAAGAGCAACGAACTCAAACTTTGCTAGATTTGTCATTATGATAACTAATAATAAAAAAAATATAACTCAATTAGAATTCATAAATTTGATGACTACTAAAAAAAATCAAACATGATCAGAATTTACTAATTAATTATATCATGAATAAATATTGCAAAAAATAATAGTGGTACAAAAAATGATACAATAATATTTAAAACTATATCAAATAGAAAATCATCTTCCATATGAATTATTCCATATGAAATATGTAATAGTTTTAGGAATAATTCATATGGAAGATGATTTTCTATTTGATATAGTTTTAAGTATTATTGTATCATTTTTTGTACCACTATTATTTCTTACAATATTCATTCATGATAAAATTAATTAGTAAATTCTGATCATGTTTGATTTTTTTTAGTAGTCATCAAATTTATGAATTCCAATTGAGTTATATTTTTTTTATTATTAGTTATCATAATGACAAATCTAGCAAAGTTTGAGTTCGTTGCTCTTGACATCACGGGAAAAAATTATATGTCTTGGATTCTAGATGTAGAAATGCATCTTCAATCAATGGGGTTAATTGATACCATAAAAGAAAATAATAACACGTCATTGCAAGATAAGGCTAAGTCTATAATTTTTCTCCGTCGTCTTCTTGATGAAGGATTAAAATGTGAATATTTGACTGTTAAAGATCCAAGTGTTCTTTAGAAGGATCTAAAAGACAAATATGATCATCAAAGAGATGTAATGCTACTAGTAGTCACTGATGAATAGAGAGTTTTACGCTTTCAAGATTTCAAAAAAAGTGAGTGACTATAATTCTGCAATGTTCAGAATAGTATCACAATTAAAATTCTATGGATAAACAGTCACAGATGAGGATATACTGGAGAAAACTTACTCCACATTTCATGCATCAAATGTTACACTGCAACAACAATACAAGATGCAGAGATTTAAAAAATATTCTGAACTAATTTCATGCCTATTGGTAGTTGAGAAAAATAATGAACTCTTGATGAAAAATCATCAGTCCCGTCCCACTGGCTCAATAGCATTTCCAAAAGCAAATGCCACAAATTATTCCAGATATAAAAATTACAATAGCCATGGACGTGGGAGAGGTAGAGGTCGTGGACGTGAAAGAGGTCAATTCTTTGGCCGTGGTTATGGAAATAAATATAATAATACTCCACAACAAACTCAGACTCAACCTCAAAAGAAGTTAAAATCAGTCATCAGTAGTGTTCAAGAAAGACCTCAACATAAGTTTGAAACTATGTGTTTCAGATGTGGTAGTAAAGGACACTGGTCACGAGTTTGTCGAACACCACCACATCTTTGCCAACTTTATAAGGCATCATTGAAAGGTAAAGAAAAGGAAATAAACTTCAATGAGCATCATACTCATGTTAATGATACAACTCATCTAGATGTTTCTGATTTTATTGATGATTTTACTGATAATGGAAATTGAGACATCTATAATTTTAAGTATATTTTTTTCTGAAGAATATGTTATTATTATGTATGTTATTTTCAAATTAAATAAAATGTCCTACTTTACAATTATTTTATGTTTTTACCTTAATTAATTAATTTTGTGTTTATCTATTTTAAAGTTTAATATGGATTGTACTCAACATAAAGACAATATTGGAGATCTCTGCATACCAGATAGTGGTACTACACATACTATCTTAAAAAATAGAGATTATTTCTCTGAAATAAAGCCCACAAAGACAGTTGTAAAAACAATATCAGGTCCTGTAGATATGATTGAAGGAATTGACAAAGCTAAATTTATGTTACCAAATAGAACAAAGTTTATAATTGATGAAGCTTTGTTTTCACCAAAATCAACAAGAAATTTGTTGAGTTTTGATGACATATATCGAAATGGGTGTGATACCCAATCCATTACTATAAATGGTAACAAATATTTAAATATAGTTTCCTATGAATCAGAAAAAATACAAGTATTAGAAAGATTGCCAAAACTCCCTACTGGATTGCATTACATGTATATACATGTAATGCAATCAAATATACAGTAAAAGAAAAATCTTATGATCCTTCAATAATAAATTTATGGCATGACATATTAGGTCATCCTGGATCAGTAATGATGCGAAGGATAATTGAGAATTCACATGGGCATCCCTTGAAGGGGCAAAGAATTCCTCAATCAAATGAAATGTCATGTACAGCTTGTTCTCTCGGAAAATTAATCTTGAGACCATCACCATCTAAAATTCAAAATGAATCACCTATGTTTCTTGGAAGAATTCAAGGTGATATATGTGGGCCAATTCACCCACCATGTAGACCATTCAGATATTTTATGGTATTAATTGATGCATCTAGTAGATGGTTACATGTTTGTCTATTGTCAACTCGTAATGTTGCATTTATAAGGTTGTTTGCTGAAATTATTAAATTACGAGCACAATTCCCTGATTATACAATCAAGAGGGTAAAACTTGATAATGCTGGTGAATTTACATCTCAAGCATTCAATGATTATTATATGTCTACTGGGATCATTGTTGAGCATCTTGTTGCCCATGTACATACTTAAAATGGTTTAGCTGAATCATTGATTAAACGCCTTCAGCTTATTGCTAGACCATTAATAATGAGAACAAAGCTTCCCATTTCAGTTTGGGGTCATGCAATCCTACATGCTGCTTCATTAATTCGTATCAGACCTAGTGCATATCATAAATACTCCCCACTACAATTGGCATTTGGTCAAGAGCCAAATATTTCCCATCTCAGAATTTTTGGTTGTGCGGTATATGTACCAGTTGTGCCACCTCAGCGCACAAAAATGGGTCCTCAACGAAGATTGGGAATTTATGTTGGGTTTGAAACACCCTCGATTATTAGATATCTTGAACCTTGAATCTTTCATACCAAGCTCTTGGAATTTGTTTCAATTCATACAATGCTTTTGATAATTTAAAAACATGATTTGGAGAGTCAAAATTTTCAAAATCCAGAGGTTGTTTAACATATACCTCCTCTTCAATAAAACCATTTAAAAATGCACTTTTAACATCCATTTGATAAAGATTAAAATCAATGTATGATGCAAATGCAAGTAATATCCTAATAGCTTTTAACCTTGCAACGGGGGCAACGGTTTCATCATAATCAATTCCTTCCTCTTGATTATAACCTTTAGCTACTAGTCTAGCTTTGTTTCTAGTTATGACACATTGTTTATTCATCTTATTTCTAAACACCCATTTGGTGCCAATAATAGGATGATGTTTAGGTCTAGGAACCAAGGTCCAAACCTTGTTTCTCTCAAATTGATTTAACTCTTCTTGTATAGCAAGGACCCAAAATTCATCATTTAAAGCATCATCAACATTTTTGGGTTCAATTTGAGAAATGAAAGCTAAATTAACAATAGACTTAAGTTTAGCTCTAGTAGTTACCCCTTTTGTAGTGTCACCTATCATAAAGTCTTGAGGATGAGCTTTCTTGAATTGCTAATCCTTTGGAAGTTCATCCTTCAAGGTAGGTTGAGGTATCTCCTCATTTTCCTTCTTGCTTGGATCTTCAAGTTCCAAAGGCTTACTAACATTTTCTTCTTGTATTTCCACAATCTCATTATCACCTACAAAATCATCAACACTACAAATATCCTTTCTAGGATCAAGTGAGTTTGATTCATCAAATACCACATGCATTGACTCTTCAACTACTAGAGTTCTCTTATTAAAGACTTTATATTCTTTGCTAGAGATGGAATAGCCTAGGAAAATTCCTTCATCGGCTTTGGAATCAAATTTCCCAAGATTATCCTTGGTGTTCAATATAAAGCACTTGCATCCAAATACTCTTAGATATGAGATTTTGGGTTTTCTATTATTCCATAGCTTATAAGATGTTTTATTTAAAATTGGTCTTTTGAAAACTCGGTTTGAAATATAACAAGATGTGTTAACGGCTTCCGCCCAAAAGTATAGAGGCAAATTATACTCATGAAGCATTGTTCTAGCCATTTCCATAAGAGTTCTATTTTTCCTTTCAACTACCCCATTTTGTTGAGGAGTTTTAGGAGATGAAAATGTGTGAGAAATACCATTTTCATTACAATAGTTTTTAAAAAATTCATTTTCAAATTCAGTTCCATGATCACTTCTAATATATGAAATACAAAATCATTTTCCTTTTTGAACTCTTTTTGAAAAATTTTCAAAAGCTTTAAATGCATCATTCTTATGAGCAATAAATCACACCCAAGTGTATCTAGAGTAATCATCAACCAATACATAAGCATAGTGCATTCCACTAAGACTAGCAACTCTTGTTGGTCTAAACAAATCCATATATATAAGTTCAAGTGGTCTAGAAGTGGACACTACATTTTTTAGCTTAAATGAAGACTTAGATTGTTTTCCCTTTTGACAAGCATCACAAGGTTTATCCTTAGTGAATTCAAGCTTAGGTAAACCAAACATAAGTTCATGTTTACAAAGATCATTCAAAAGCTCAAAATTTGCATGTCCTAACCTTCTATGCCATGTCCATGAGTCATGGGAAATTGACATTAAGCATTTTATATCTTTGTTATCAATTTTATTCAAATCAATAACATAAACGTTATCTATTCTTTCACCACTAAAAATTACTTTGTCTTCATCAAGACTACTAACAAAGTAATTTTTAGGATAGAAAGTCACCTTATTTCTCATATCACATAATTGACTTATACTTAGCAAATTATGTTTAAGACCATCAACAAACAACACATGATGTATAAATAAAGATTGAGGATTACCTATTTCTCCAATGCTAATAATTTTTCCTTTTGCATTGTCACCGAAAGTAACGTGTCCTCTATCCTTAGCATCAAGTTTGTTGAATTGCTCCTTGTCTCCCATCATGTGCCTTGAACATCCACTATCGAGATACCACTTGCTTTTTGTTCTTGCGGATTTCAAGCACACCTACATAAAGTCTTTTAAATGTTCTTTTGAACCCAAACCTTTCTTGGTCTAGGTTGGTTAGTTTCAAGATAATCCAAATGAAGCAAATTCATGTGCAGTTTTTTATAAAAGCACACATTATTGGTATGTCCTTTGATCATGCAATATGAACATACAACATTTTTAAATTTATTTCTCCTAGAATGAAATGCTTTCCTAGTATGTGTAGCATGCCTTTGGTGTTGTGTGTATCTCTTAGTATTTTGTGACATTGAATGATATATACATTGGCAATGGTGATGAGCATTTCGATAAGTGTGTGCAATAGGCTTATGTGCATTGTGTTGTGCAACATACTTATTATAATTATGTCTAGTGTACATATAAGCATGCTTAGGTTGAGGTGCTCTAGTTTGTGGCTTACCCCTTTATGTTAATGAAAGGTTAATCTTATGAGACTTTACCTTGCTATTTAACACATGAGATTTTTTAGCTTGAATTTCATTAGAGGTTGAAGGAGTAGAATCATGTGAAGCTTTAACAAAAGTAATATGTGATGAGAATGATGAAAACATTCCATTTTTATGTCCAATTCCATGGGTATCTCCATGAAATTTTTGAGAGTCAAGAAGACTATCTAAAGTTTCTTTTCCTCTTTTAAATTTAGCAATGAAATTTTTTAATTCTAAGACTTCCTTAGAAAGCTTATGATTTTCATCATTTGCTTTCTTAAGTTGGTCTTCCAAAAAATTACAAGATTTAGCAATACTTACAAGTTTTTCATTTGATGCAACAAGTTTAGCAAAATCAATTTTCAAACATTCAAAATCCTTATTTAAGCTAGCTAACTCATGTTTATATTTTTTCTTCTTAGATAACAAACTTTTGCATTTAGCAAGCAATTTGCTCACAATAGAGCTCTCATCATCATCATCATTATCACAATATTCATCATAATCATCAAAGGAGGAGTAAGAAGTGGATGGTACCTCATTTTTGTTTTCAATGGCCATGAAGCAAAGATTGGCAACTTCTTATTCTTCACCTCTTTGCTTGATAGTGAGCTCATGTGTCAAGAGCTTACCAATGAGCACATCGGTTGATAGAGTGGAGAGGTCTTGAGCTTTCTCAATTGAGGTAACATGAGATTCCTAATCATTCTTAGGTAGGATTCTTAGAATCTTGTTGTTTACCTCTTCCTTGAAGAAATGTTTTCCAAGTTTCTTGAGGGTTGTGAGGAGAGCATTGAGACGGTTTGTCATCTCCGTGATTAATTCTTGAGGCTTCATTTTGAATAGTTCATATTCATACATATGAAGTTGAACTTTCTTGCTTCTCACTTGAATGTTGCCTTCATAGTGATTCTCTAAGGTCTCCCACATTTCTTTAGCTGAAATGCAATATTGAAGCTTGCCTCCTCCTTCTGTTGTCATGGAGGAGACTAGAGTAATCATAGCCTTTTTATTTTTGTGATTTTCTTCCTTTTTGATCAACACTCCATTGGCTTCTTGCAAGTGTAGTTACCACACCATCAATGATAGTTGTAGGTGGTTCCCAACCTCTTAGGACAATATCCCAAAGTTTGATGGAATCACAATCAAGATATAATTCCATTTTGAATTTCCAATGTGGATAGTCACTACCATTAAAGAATGGTCTAAGAGAAAAGATGTTTTGAGATTCACTCCCCATGATATTGTATTCTAGCAATGAAGTACCTAGAATCCAAGCTCTGATACCAATTGAAAGAGTCCTAGACCGAGGGGGGTGAATAGGACTATCGAACAAAAATGGAAAATTGAAGGAATTATTTGCAAGAAGTGAGTAAGAGTAGAGAAGTAAGAATGATGAACACAAATATTTAAGGAGTTCGGATTCTCAAATAATCCTACGTCTCCACCTAACTTATCCCCAAGTTAGGATTTTTTAATCACCCACAATCTTATTAACAAGATTGAGAATACACAAGAGTTTTATGGCTCACTCTTACAACCTTACAATCTTGAGTTTTCAAGGCTCACTTAATAACCAAATCCCCAAGTGTTTTAATGGCTAAACACTTAAACCAATTCCTTTAGAATAGAATCTCACTTCCCGTTTTCTAAACCCAGAAAATAGAAGAATAAGAATGTCTATTCTAATCACTCACCAACTCTCACAAGAGTTATACACAAAGAATTTTGATTGAAAGAAAGTTTTAGAGCTCAATTGAATGTTTAAGAAAATGATGAATGATGCACAAGTTTTCTTAACCTTTCAATTGAATTCTAAGTTGTGTTTATATAGACAAACACTCAAAAATGTAGTTTTTGGATGTATCAATCATGTCTCCAACGTTTAGAATTGATTTTGAATCAATTCTTGAGTTTATGGCAGCTCAAGGGCTGCTCACGACCTCCTCACGAGTGAACAGTGCTCGTGAGGGGTGAAAATATAGTCGTTGTCTTCAAAAATTCCCGTTGGAATGTTGTCAGAGGTGCGCTCATTAGCAGGTCACGAGCCACCAGCTCGTGGGCAGCACTGCCATCTTTTGGCAAGAATGTGCTCCAAATGCTTCTTTGACGGACTACTCGTGATCACTTCTAAAGATGCTCGTGAAAGGGACTGAAGACGATCGATTCAGACAAAATGTTCTTCACTAAAGTTGTAGATAATTGTCTTATCTTTCCATACAACTTTGAATCACCTCATTTGGACATCTGTAGCTCAAGATATTGCTGAATTACCAAGAGCTGTGCAAACTGAAATGCAAGCTGCATATGTTGACTTCGACTGAAGATTTGCATACCCAAATGAACTTGGATTTTGATGATCAAGTACCATTGGAGCTCTAATGTATCTTGCTAATTGTACTAGACCTGACATTTCTTTTGCAGTCAATTTATTAGCAAGGTTCAGTTCAGCTCTAACAAAAAGGCATTGGAAAATGGTCAAACATATACTTTGATACCTTCGAGGAAATGTTGATTTGGGTATATTTTATTCTAACAATTCAAAACAAGAATTGATTGGTTATGCAGATGCAGGGCATTTATCTGATCCTCATAAAGCGAAATCTCAAACAGGCTATGTGTTCACAAATAATGGAATTGCAATTTCTTAGCATTCCCAGAAACAAATGCTTGTCACTACTTCCTCAAATAATTCTGAAATTATTGCACTACATGAAGCAAGTAGCGAGTGTGTGTGGCTTAAATCAATGACACATCATATTGAAAAATCTTGTGGTTTTCCAGTCAACAAAAGTCCAACAATTTTATATGAAGATAATGCAGCATGCATTGCATAATTAAGGGAAGGATATATCAAAAGTGATAGAACCAAACATATACCTCCAAGATTCTTTTCATACACTCAAGAGCTAATAAAAGACAATCATATAGATATCAAGTATATTCAGTCTAGCCATAATTCAGCTGATCTTTTCATAAAGGCACTTCCAACTACAATCTTTAGAAAGCACGTTCACGATATTGGAATGCGACATCTGCATACTATGTGAAGGAAGATTATACATATCAACTTGAGGGGGAGAAAATCATGCATTGTACTCTTTTTCCTTAAGCTAAAATTTTTCCCACTAGGTTTTATTTAACAAGGTTTTAACGAGGTAGTTGCAAAATATTGTTATTCAAGGGGGAGTATTATGAATGTGAATGAACAATATATTGCTTGTGAATGAACAATATATTGCTTGTGAGAGAATAGTTCTCAAATAGTGAAAAGAAAATCTTTATATAAAGGGATTGAAATTCATTAATGAGAAGAAGAAAAAGAAAAAAAAAAGAATAGATTACTCTCCAAATTCTTTCAATATTATTGTTTACCAAATTCTCTTAAAACTCTCTCTAAATTCTCTTAATATCATTTTACTATAAAATATTTTTCTTCTAATTAAATACTACTAAATTCAAGTTTAGTTCTATAACAAAATAAACAATTCAATTCTTATTTCACAACACGTTATCAGCACGAAAAGCTCTCGATCAAAACAATAAGGTACATATTTCTTAAAATTTAATATTTATAAATATATTATTTTATTATATATTATCATGGATGGCTATACCTCTTACTAATTTATATATATTCATATTTATATTTATTTCTTCAATCTAACTTTATATTAATTGTTATTTTTTTTATTTTGTTTTACTAACTACACCATTGATGCAAAAATTGTTATAAATGGTTCTAACCTTATGGATGGCTATGCCTCCTACCAATTTATATTTTTTCATATTTATATTTTTTTTATTATTTATGTTAATGGAAGGCTATACCCCATTTTATATTAATGGATGATTTTGCCTCATATTTATACATATCATTATGTTAATTCATTTACTATAAATAATCATATCAACATTATTTATTAATTCTACTTTATATAATTTATTTCTCAATATGTTATATTGAAAAAAAAAATTCTAACGGCTATATATTACCAAAAGTAATATAACGGTAACAAACGACTATATTTTTCATTATAAATAGACAAGCTATAAATTTTATTTATTCACACAAATTCATATATATTCTCTTTCTCTCTTTACTCTAAATTGTAAATATGATTTGATATATTTATATTTGTGTTTTGATCATGACTATTATAATAGTTTTAGGAATAATTCATATGAAAGATGATTTTTTATTTGATATAATTTTAAGTATTATTGTATCATATTTTGTACCACTATTATTTCTTGCAATATTCATTTATGATATAATTAATTAGTAAATTCTGATTATGTTTGATTTTTTTTAGTAGTTATCAAATTTATGAATTCTAATTGAGTTATATTTTTTATTATTATTAGTTATCATAATGACAAATCTAGCAAAGCTTGAGTTCGTTGCTCTTGACATCACGGAAAAAAATTATATGTCTTGGATTCTAGATGTAGAAATGCATCTTCAATCAATGGGGTTAATTGATACCATAAAAGAAAATAATAACACCTCATTGCAAGATAAGACCAAGTCTATAATTTTTTTCCGTTGTCATCTTGATGAAGGATTAAAATGTAAATATTTGACTATCAAAGATCCAAGTGTTCTTTGGAAGCATCTAAAAGACAGATATGATCATCAAAGAGATGTAATACTACTAGTAGTCACTGATGAATGGAACGCTTTTAAGATTTCAAAAAAGTGAGTGATTATAATTCTGCAATGTTCAGAATAGTATCACAATTAAAATTCTGTGGACAGACAGTCACATATGAGGATATGCTGGAGAAAACTTACTCCACATTTCATGCATCAAATGTTACACTGCAACAACAATACAGGATGTAGAGATTTAAAAAATATTCTGAACTAATTTCATGTCTACTGGTAGCTGAAAAAAATAGTGAACTCTTGATGAAAAATCATCAGTCCCGTCCCATTAGCTCAATAGCATTTCCATAAGCAAATGCCACAAATTATTCCAGATATAAAAATTACAATAGTCATGGATGTGAGAGAGGTAGAGGTCGTGGACGTGGAAGAGATCAATTCTTTGGCCGTGGTTGTGGAAATAAATATAATAATACTCCATAACAAACTCAGACTCAACCTCAAAAGAAGTTAAAATCAGTCATCAGTAGTGTTCAAGAAAGACCTCAACATAAGTTTGAAACTGTGTGTTTCAGATGTGGTAGTAAAGGACACTGGTCACGAGTTTGTCGAACACCACCACATCTTTGCCAACTTTATAAGGCATCATTGAAAGGTAAAGAAAAGGAAATAAACTTCAATGAGCATCATACTCATGTTAATGATACAACTCATCTAGATGTTTCTGATTTTACTGACAATGGAAATTGAGACATCTATAATTTTAAGTATATTGTTATTACTTATTTTATTTTGAAGAATATGTTATTATTATGTATGTTATTTTCAAATTAAATAAAATGTCCTACTTTACAATTATTTTATGTTTTTACCTTAATTAATTAATTTTGTGTTTATCTATTTTGAAGTTTAATATGGATTGTACTCAACATAAAAATAATATTGGAGATCTCTGCATACCAGATAGTGGTACTACACATACTATCTTGAAAAATAGAGATTATTTCTCTGAAATAAAGCTCACAAAGGCAGTTGTAAAAACAATATCAGGTCCTGTAGATCTGATTGAAGGAATTGGCAAAGCTAAATTTATGTTACCAAATGGAACAAAGTTTATAATTGATGAAGCTTTGTTTTCACTAAAATCAACAAAAAATTTATTGAGTTTTAATGACATATATCGAAATGGGTGTGATACCCAATCCATTACTATAAATGGTAACAAATATTTAAATATAGTTTCCTATGAATCATGAAAAATACAAGTATTGGAAAAACTGTCAAACTCCCTACTGGATTGCATTACATGTATATACATGTAATTGAATCAAATATGGCAGTAAAAGAAAAATCTTATGATCCTTCAATAATAAATTTATGGCATGATAGATTAGATCATCCTGGATCAGTAATGATGCGAAGGATAATTGAGAATTCACATGGGCATCCCTTGAAGGGGCAAAGAATTCCTCAATCAAATGAAATGTCATGTACAGCTTATTCTCTCGAAAAATTAATCTTGAGACCTTCACCATCTAAAATTCAAAATGAATCACCTATGTTTCTTGAAAGAATTCAAGGTGATATATGTAGGCCAATTCACCCACCATATGGACCATTCAGATATTTTATGGTATTAATTAATGCATCTAGTAGATGGTCACATGTTTGTCTATTGTCAACTCATAATGTTGCATTTGCAAGGTTGCTTGCTGAAATTATTAAATTACGAGCACAATTCCCTGATTATACAATCAAGAGGGTAAGACTTGATAATGCTGGTGAATTTACATCTCAAGCATTCAATGATTATTGTATGTCTATTGGGATCATTGTTGAGCATCCTGTTGCCCATGTACATACTCAAAATGGTTTAGCTAAATCATTGATTAAACGCCTTCAGCTTATTGCTAGACCACTAATAATGAGAACAAAGCTTCCCATTTCAGTTTGGGGTCATGCAATCCTACATGCTTCTTCATTAATTCGCATAAGACCTAGTGCATATCATAAATACTCCCCACTACAATTGGCATTTGGTTAAGAGTCAAATATTTCCCATCTCAGAATTTTTGGTTATGCAGTATATGTACCAATTGCGCCACCTCAGCGCACAAAAATGGGTCCTCAACGAAGATTGAAAATTTATGTTGGGTTTGAAACACCCTCGATTATTAGATATCTTGAACCTTTAACTGGTGATGTTTTTATAACATGTTATCAGCACGATGCTCGCGATGGGAGGGTGTATTGTGAACCTGAAGTTCCCACATCGCTCGCACACGGGATTGTGTACGTGCTTATAAGCAGGGCCTGAAGCCTTTACTTGTGGACGCGTTTTAAAGCCGTGAGGTCCTGAAGTACCAAAGCGGACAATATCCTCAAGCTGTTTATAATAAAATTATGTTTTTAATATTTTCAATTTTAAATTTTTTATAAACTAAAAACTAATTATAAATCAAAATTATAATTAGATTAAAATAAAAAAAATTATTTAAATTTATTTACTTTCTAAACTAAAAATTATTATTACCTTGTTTAAGTTTAGGAGTTATAATGTCTTTTAGTTTTGAAATGATACATGGTTGAAGGGGAATTTGGTGTTCTATTAGATATACTTTATTGTTATGTTTTTACAGGTCTCACACTTGTTTGTTATAAGAAAAAAAAAATTAATACACTTAAATTGTCAAAATTTAGAAAGTCCAACACAACAAATGTTTATAATCCCTTTGAATTGAAGGAGCCTTTAAATTTGAAATAAAGAGTGGTATATTTAGCATTTGCTTTTTCCTTGCTCCGTATTTGAGTTTTCTCTCGCAAATGTATATAATCAAAGGAAACAAACAACCTCATTATATTTCAAAAAATTAGCAGTGAAAAATTATTCATATTATTATGCTATACCGTTGTTGTCGATGCACTTTTACCTCATATACTTAACAAAAATATGTATGTACATTTACCAAAAATATCATCACATCCGTTTGCATCAGCTAGTATTTATATAGCACAGAGTTCTTAAAATCTGCAATTACATTCATCAGGCATTTACCCTCTGTTGCAGTACAAAAAGTGTGGCGTGCAGAACATACAATCAAAATGAAAATGCACCAAGTAACCCTCAAAGTGTCGTGAACTGCATTGTGAATCATAAGTACTACATTGACCATATGCTAACCGCTACGTTCCAACAATACGACTTCATATTCTAGTCAACATATGTCACGACCCAAAACAGGGGCCATGACCGGCGCTAGGGAACGGGAATTCTTTCGAATCCGGAACCCGTAGCAAGCCTAAAAATAAAATAAATATGCAATAATAACAATAAAAATATATAATATGCAGCGGAAAATAAAAATCATAAATATTACAATATCATCCATAACAACTGGATATAATTCAAAACTCATCACATCACATATATAATCTCATAAATGTATAATCTTTATACAAATCCAGTTTTAACATAATACATCTCTTTAAAACAAATACATAAAATCCAATACTTTAATTTACAACTACTGAAAATCACAACTACTGCAGTGTCTAGATAAAATAACTAAGACTCAAGTAGACGATTTACATAAAGAAGCCGGGGCGGAAGAAATCCGGCGTATCGACCTGCTACTGAGGTCTGAGGAAGTTGACTCTCCTGAAAAATAGTCAACGGAGGGGAGTCAGACCTCACTGAGTGAATTACTATAGTATATATACATACACTCTAAGTGATAATGCATACAGTCAACAGTATATGAGTAATATGTATATATACAGGCAATTTCATACAGATGCAGAAAAATCATTTTATATATTTTGTCTGAAAATCAACTTTTATGAAGGATCACATAGAACCCTAGAATAACGCAACCTCAGAAAATAGTGTTAAACAACACTCTAGCCATACAGGCTCACTGATTCCAAATATATCCACTTAATCCATATGGACAGTAGACTGACCCCGAGACACTAAGTCAACCGAGCTCCAGCAGTCTGACTGCCAGTGTGATTGGCCCCGAGACACTTGGTCAACCGAGCTCCAGCAATCACACCCACAAACCACATCTCACATATATCAATAATCATAATCAAATCGATATCCACAAATAGTCAGTAATAAAGCCTAAATACTATAGGCGTACCGGTACGTACTCGGTCCTAGTGCTGCCCACTAGGTAGCACGTTCTATTGATATCCTTCATTCTTAAATATAAAACATTCATTCACAAAAATAAATGATGCATGGATATAAATGAAATAGCAATATAAACCATATATATACCGAAAATATACCAAACATAAACCTGGTATATTTTGAGTATATATATGTCAAATAAATCCAATCAAATCATGAATTAAACTAAAAATATATTTAAAAACATTTTAAATATATTTTATTTACAAAACATGCATATAATTTATTATATACCAAAAATATACTTGAATATAAATCATGTTATTTATGCATATTTAGTCAAAATAAAACATGCATTTTCTAAATCATGCATCCTAAGTATATATATATAATATAGTAACTCACCTAATGCGCTCCACGAGACAGGTCCGACGGGCCTGGTCCACTAACCCTCGGTCTCGGCGCAACTAAACAAGAAATAATTAATCGACATCAGAATAACCCTAACAGAAATCCTAGAATTAAATCTAGAGTATTCAACACAGAATCGGAAATTAGGGTTCGACTGGATATCACGTTTTACGAGAATTCTACCGAAAATCCGGCAGAACCTCCCCTGTAAAACGGACATCTCTCTACTCAAAAGAGTAGAGCCGACCCTGCAAAGAAATACACTTCAAAAATATAAACACCACAATCAATCACAACCCCTCGGTCGGACTCCAGACTACAATCTGTCGACCGGGGTCCACAAACACAGAATATATATTCAAATATACCAAAAATATCCTTAAATCATAAAAATACATTTCATACGTAGAAATTACAAAATAAATCTTGAAACACTGTAAAAACCGATTAAAACTCATTTTATTTGAAAAACCGTATATTATATATATAATTGAAAATAATTCCCGAAAAATAGTTTTAATTAGTTAAAAATACCAAATATTTTGTAGAAATCATTTTTATACCTTAAATAAATATTAAAACCAATTAAATTACATTTTTAGACAATTTAGGGTAAAATTACCAAAATACCCCTATATATATATATATACCTAAATTACTTCAAAAATTCACCAAAAATCATACAATTATCCAAAATTAATTTTCTCAACATTTTTATCAATAATTAAACTCAATTAACCAATTAAATTCAATTTAAAACACAATTAACTTAATTTTACAAAATCACATAAACTTCAATAATTAAAAATAAATACTTAGAAATTCATAAAAATTCCAAATAAATTCCTATAATTCATTTCAACACCTAATTCAACCATAAACTCCAATTTCATAATTTAAATAATTAATTTCCGAAAATTAGAAAATAATATTAAAATATTCAAAAATACCCAAAAATCCAAACAATCTCCAAAAATTCTGTAAAAATTCATACATGAAGATTAAACTACCAGGAACAACATTTGTGAAGGAAGTTTCCATGAATCATCCAAATCGAAGCTCAAAAAAATCAAAAACCAAAAGAGGCCGAAAACTTCAAATCAAAACCTAAGCAATTCTAGAGCATTTTAGCTCAAACCAAAGCTAGAATAACACTCACCGGAGCTCAAGGAGAAGATAGAGACCGGCGGTGTCGAAAACGGTGGCCGGAGGAGGGAGAAACGGCGGTGGGAAATATGGTGGTCGGCGCCCGCGGGAAGAAGAAGAAGAAGAAGAAGAAGAAGAAAAAGAAAAAGAAAGAAAAAGGAAAGAGAAAGAAAAAGAAAAAGAAAGAAAAAGGAAAAGAAAAAAAAGAAAAAAAATAAAGTAAATTAAAATAATTAAATATTAATAAATAATTAATAATAAAATAATAAATTTTAATAATTTAATAATAAATAAAATAATCAAATAATAATAAATAAATAATAAAATATTAGGGTAATAATAAACCCTAATTAAATAAATATACACACACAGACTTTATTTAATAATTTAAAAATATGTATGAGTTCATGCAAACCCGTAAATACATTTAAAATAATTAATAATACATTGTTTACGTGGAAATTTCCCCGAAAATGAAAGTCCCGGGAAAATTTTACGTAAAATACTGAAAATAATAGACAGTAATCAAAATAGGTTTAAAATACATATCAACTCATAAAAATATCGTATAATGCATGAAAATTATTGACACTGTATATCCCGGTACAGTGTAAAAATATTTAAAAAAAACACGGGATATTACAGTCTTCCCCCCTTACAAGAATTCGTCCCCGAATTCTAAAAACAAGATTACAGAATCAGGAAGGAAAGAGATACGGGTAAGAAGCTCGCATCTCAGCTTCAGTCTCCCACGTATGCTCTTCAACTCTGTCGCTACGCCACAAAACCTTGACCATCGGAATCTGCTTCGATCTCAACTGTCGAACTTGATAATCAACGATCGCCACAGGTTCTTCCACAAACGTCAAATCTTCATTCACTTCCACACTGTCAGGTTGCAACACGTGTGAAGGATCTGAGATATACTTCCTCAACATCGAGATATGAAATACTGGATGCACCTGTGACATACTCGGAGGCAAATCCAACCGATATGCAACAGTGCCAACTCTCTCCAGAATCTCAAACGGTCCAATATATCTCGGTGCTAACTTACCCTTCCTGCCAAATCTCATCACACCCTTCATCGGAGATACTTTCAGAAAAACGAAATCTCCAACCTGAAACTCCACATCTCTGCGCCTAGGATCCGCATAACTCTTCTGTCTGCTAACTGCGGTCTCTAACCTGCTCTTGATCACGGCGACTTTCTCTGCAGCATCCTGAACCATCTCTGGTCCAGTCAAAGCTCTCTCACCAATCTCATCCCAACTCAACGGGGATCTACACTTCCTTCCATACAACGCCTCGTATGGTGCCATGCCAATACTGCTATGGTAGCTGTTATTATATGCAAACTCCACAAGCGACAAATGATCATCCCAGCTACCTCCCAAATCCAAGACACACATCCTCAACATATCTTCCAGTGTCTGGATCGTCCTCTCAGACTGACCATCTGTCTGAGGATGAAAAGCAGTACTGAAATCCAACCTAGTGCCCATCGCTTCTTGCAACTTCTGCCAAAAATGAGAAGTAAACACCGAACCTCTGTCTGACACAATGGACACAGGTACTCCATGAAGGCACACAATATGCTTCACGTACAACTTCGTCAATCTAACAACTGAATATGTGGCTTTCACAGGCAAGAAATGTGCAGACTTCGTCAATCTGTCTACAATCACCCAGATGGAATCGTATCCATCCTTCGAACGAGGTAAACCGACCACAAAATCCATAGCTATCCTTTCCCACTTCCACTCGGGAATAGGAAGAGGCTGAAGCTTCCCAGAAGGCTTCTGATGTTCAGCTTTCACTTGCTGACACGTCAAGCACTTAGCAACATAATCAGCGACATCCTTCTTCAATCCATCCCACCAGTATAGATCTCTGATACTGTGGTACATCTTAGTAACACCAGGATGAACGCTGTAGGCTGTAGAATGTGCTTCCTCTAAAATCTCTTCTCTCAAATCATCCACATCAGGAACACACAATCTACCACTGATCCACAACACACCATCATCATCGAGTGTGAAATCAGTGAACTTCCCTGCTCTGACATTCTCCGCAAGCTCTTCCAGAATAGGATCTCGGCTCTGAGCTGCTTTAATCCTATCCCTTAGCACAGATCGTACTTTAAACTGAGCTAACAGTCCACCTGATCTACTGATCTTCATCATCAGACCTTGATCCACCATCAGATGCAATTCCTGGATCAATGGTCTCCTCTCCACACCGATGTGAGCAAGACTACCTGAAGACTTCCTACTCAAGGCATCTGCTACCACATTAGCTTTACCCGGATGGTAAAGAATCTCACAATCATAATCCTTCAACAGTTCCAACCATCTTCTCTGCCTCAAATTCAAATCTCGCTGCTGGAAAATGTACTTAAGGCTCTTGTGATCAGTAAATATCTCACAAGTCACCCCGTACAAATAATGTCTCCAAATCTTCAAAGCAAAAATCACTGCAGCCATCTCTAGATCATGTGTGGGATAGTTCTGCTCATGCTTCTTCAACTGCCTCGAAGCATAGGCTATCACTCTTCCATTCTGCATCAACACACAACCAAGACCAATTCTAGAGGCATCACAGTAAACTGTGAACTTATCCACACTATTAGGCAAAGCTAATACTGGCGCTGTGGTCAACTTCTCCTTCAACAACTGAAAACTATTCTCACAAGCTTCTGACCACTCGAATCTAACATTCTTCTGAGTCAAGCGAGTCATAGGGGCTGCTATCCTGGAAAAATCCTGCACAAACCGCCTATAATACCTGGCTAAACCCAGAAAACTCCGAATCTCAGTAACTGAAGTAGGTCTAGGCCACTCAGATACTGCTTCAACCTTTTGTGGATCAACCTGAATACCTTCTTTAGACACTACGTGTCCAAGAAAAGAAACACTCTCCATCCAGAAATCACACTTCGAGAATTTAGCATAAAGCTGATGATCTCTCAGTGTCTGTAGTACAATCCTCAAGTGATATACGTGCTCTTCCATACTCCTCGAATATACTAGTATATCATCAATGAAGACTACCACAAACTGATCCACATACGGTCGGAATACTCTGTTCATTAGGTCCATAAAAGCTGCTGGTGCATTAGTCAAACCAAAAGACATCACCAGAAACTCATAATGACCATATCGAGTGCGGAATGCTGTCTTAGGAATATCAGCTTCACTGATCCGCAGCTGATGATAACCTGACCTCAAGTCGACCTTAGAAAAGAACTGTGCACCCTGGAGCTGATCAAACAAATCATCTATCCTCGGGAGAGGATACTTGTTCTTCACTGTCACCTTATTCAACTCTCTATAGTCAATGCACAGTCTCAGGGTACCATCCTTCTTCTTCACAAACAAAACTGGTGCACCCCAAGGGGAAACACTAGGTCTGATAAAACCTTTCTCCAACAACTCTTGCAACTGCTCCTTCAACTCTCTCAACTCTGCAGGAGCCATACGATAGGGTGGCATAGATATAGGAGTAATACCTGGAACCACATCAATATAGAACTCAATCTCTCTATGAGGTGGTAAACCTGGCAACTCCTCGGGAAAAACATCAGGAAACTCACAAGCAACAGGAACATCTGTGAGTGACAACTTCTCCACTGACGTATCCCTAACCAATGCCAAAAACCCCTGACAACCTTTCCTCAACAACTTCCTAGCTGAAATAACAGAAATAAGATTCTGAGGTGCTGAACTCCTGTCACCAACAAACTTAAATTCTACTTCACCAGGAATTCTGAAAATCACCTCCTTATTCCTGCAATCAACCACGGCATAATGCTGGGATAACCAATCCATTCCCAAAATAACATCAAACTCCATCACATCCAACAAAATCAAATCAACGGGTAATTCTCTATCTCCCACGAGAACTGGACAACCAGAAAGAACAATATCGGTGTCCAAAGAATCACTCAGAGGAGTGGCAACAGACAAAGGAAAAGCCATCCTCGAAGCTTGCCAACAAGATTTAGAAGCAAAAACAGGAGAAACAAACGAATGCGTGGCACCCGGATCAAACAAAACCAAAGCATCCAGGTAACAAACAGAAAGAATACCTGCCACGACTGCATTAGATGCCTGAGCATCCTGCTGAGTCAGATGAAAAACTCTGGCCTGACCTCGACCTCCCTGCTGACTGGTAGAAGCCTGGCCAACACCTCTAGCACCTCCTCTAGTACCTCTACCACGACTCTGCTATGGAACAAACTGAGTAGAACTCTGATGCTGAGCTGGTGGTAACTGAAATGGCACGGGTGCTGCACTAGCAATCGACTGCTGTGGGAATCGTGGAATCTGCTGCTGCTGATATCCGGAATAAGGACACGATCTGGCAAAATGTCCTGTCTGTCCGCATCTGAAACATGTCAACGGTGTCAGATAACATGGTCCCTGATGGACTCTACCACAAGTCTGACAAACACTGGCCGTTGATCCAGAACTACGACCACTGCTGCTGCTCGAAGCACCTGACCCAAATCTGAATGATCTACGCTGACCTCCACGACCATGTCTACTGCTCCGATGCACTCGCTGCTGCTGTCTCTGACTCTGCTGAGTCGAACCTCGCTGCTGACTACTCGAACCAACATGAAAACTCGAATACGGAGTAGCCTGCAATCCACTCGACTGAACTCCCAACTGGTAATAATCAGGCATCGCTCCCTGCCTAACTAATCTCAGCTCAATCTCCTTAGCTAGCTCAATCACCGACTCGAGAGTAAGACCTGTTGTAGGCATACCAGCAAAAGCTGAACCCAAACCAGTAACATAGGTAGTAACAGCGAAATACTGATCTCGCATCAGATCCTCAGCATATCTACCCAGACGAAGAAACTCTCGGGTATACTCCTCTACTGATCGATCTCCACGAGAAATACTAGTCAATCGAAGACGATAGCTCAAACGAAGAGGCTCTAGACAAAATCTCCTCATGAATCGCTCTCGAAACTGAGCCCATGTCATCGTCATCATAAAGGGCTGGATCATCTGAATAAACCAATCCAAAGCTGGTCCCTCGACAGACAACTCAACGATCATGATCCTCTGGTACTCGGTATGAGCAGTCCGAGTCCTAGTCTCAATCGCATGCAGAAAATCTAAAGGATCAGAAGTACCATCAAAAGCAATCCTGCCAACTCTGGCATAGAACAAAGCTGCCTCAGGGTCAGACATACCCTGCTGATAGGCAGGCTGAACAACTGGAGGAACAGGAACATCAAACTCAGGCTCAACAGGCTCCTCGTCCTGTAACTCTCTCTGCCTACGGCGACCTGCCGCTCCTCGAGGTCTACCCCTGCCACGACCTCTACGCCTAACTGGCTGCTCAGGAGGTAAAACCTCATCCTGAAAAGACTCATCATCCTCGGCCTCAACGACCGGTGGAGCGACACGCGCTCGCCTCCTTATTCTGAAAAGACAAACGGAAAGATTCAGACAAAACAGACAACGGAGGAATAACGCTGAAAACTACAGCAAGGAATACTCATCAAGACATACTCGAACCTAATACACTGCAGTAGTCCAACAGAAAACACAACTTTAAAACTAGGGCCACAACTCACATAACTAAGCCCTGACACAGAACTCCACTCTGAAACGAACTTCGCTCTGATACCAACTTTGTCACGACCCAAAACAAGGGCCATGACCGGCGCTAGGGAACGGGAATTCTTTCGAATCCGGAACCCGTAGCAAGCCTAAAAATAAAATAAATATGCAATAATAACAATAAAAATATATAATATGCAGCGAAAAATAAAAATCATAAATATTACAATATCATCCATAACAACTGGATATAATTCAAAACTCATCACATCACATATATAATCTCATAAATGTATAATCTTTATACAAATCCAGTTTTAACATAATACATCTCTTTAAAACAAATACATAAAATCCAATACTTTAATTTACAACTACTGAAAATCACAACTACTGCAGTATCTAGATAAAATAAATAAGACTCAAGTAGACGATTTACATAAAGAAGCCGGGGCGGAAGAAATCCGGCGTATCGACCTGCTACTGAGGTCTGAGGAAGTTGACTCTCCTGAAAAATAGTCAACGGAGGGGAGTCAGACCTCACTGAGTGAATTACTATAGTATATATACATACACTCTAAGTGATAATGCATACAGTCAACAGTATATGAGTAATATGTATATATACAGGCAATTTCATACAGATGCAGAAAAATCATTTTATATATTTTGTCTGAAAATCAACTTTTATGAAGGATCACATAGAACCCTAGAATAACGCAACCTCAGAAAATAGTGTTAAACAACACTCTAGCCATACAGGCTCACTGATTCCAAATATATCCACTTAATCCATATGGACAGTAGACTGACCCCGAGACACTAAGTCAACCGAGCTCCAGCAGTCTGACTGCCAGTGTGATTGGCCCCGAGACACTTGGTCAACCGAGCTCCAGCAATCACACCCACAAACCACATCTCACATATATCAATAATCATAATCAAATCGATATCCACAAATAGTCAGTAATAAAGCCTAAATACTATAGGCGTACCGGTACGTACTCGGTCCTAGTGCTGCCCACTAGGTAGCACGTTCTATTGATATCCTTCATTCTTAAATATAAAACATTCATTCACAAAAATAAATGATGCATGGATATAAATGAAATAGCAATATAAACCATATATATACCGAAAATATACCAAACATAAACCTGGTATATTTTGAGTATATATATGTCAAATAAATCCAATCAAATCATGAATTAAACTAAAAATATATTTAAAAACATTTTAAATATATTTTATTTACAAAACATGCATATAATTTATTATATACCAAAAATATACTTGAATATAAATCATGTTATTTATGCATATTTAGTCAAAATAAAACATGCATTTTCTAAATCATGCATCCTAAGTATATATATATAATATAGTAACTCACCTAATGCGCTCCACGAGACAGGTCCGACGGGCCTGGTCCACTAACCCTCGGTCTCGGCGCAACTAAACAAGAAATAATTAATCGACATCAGAATAACCCTAACAGAAATCCTAGAATTAAATCTAGAGTATTCAACACAGAATCGGAAATTAGGGTTCGACTGGATATCACGTTTTACGAGAATTCTACCGAAAATCCGGCAGAACCTCCCCTGTAAAACGGACATCTCTCTACTCAAAAGAGTAGAGCCGACCCTGCAAAGAAATACACTTCAAAAATATAAACACCACAATCAATCACAACCCCTCGGTCGGACTCCAGACTACAATCTGTCGACCGGGGTCCACAAACACAGAATATATATTCAAATATACCAAAAATATCCTTAAATCATAAAAATACATTTCATACGTAGAAATTACAAAATAAATCTTGAAACACTGTAAAAACCGATTAAAACTCATTTTATTTGAAAAACCGTATATTATATATATAATTGAAAATAATTCCCGAAAAATAGTTTTAATTAGTTAAAAATACCAAATATTTTGTAGAAATCATTTTTATACCTTAAATAAATATTAAAACCAATTAAATTACATTTTTAGACAATTTAGGGTAAAATTACCAAAATACCCCTATATATATATATATACCTAAATTACTTCAAAAATTCACCAAAAATCATACAATTATCCAAAATTAATTTTCTCAACATTTTTATCAATAATTAAACTCAATTAACCAATTAAATTCAATTTAAAACACAATTAACTTAATTTTACAAAATCACATAAACTTCAATAATTAAAAATAAATACTTAGAAATTCATAAAAATTCCAAATAAATTCCTATAATTCATTTCAACACCTAATTCAACCATAAACTCCAATTTCATAATTTAAATAATTAATTTCCGAAAATTAGAAAATAATATTAAAATATTCAAAAATACCCAAAAATCCAAACAATCTCCAAAAATTCTGTAAAAATTCATACATGAAGATTAAACTACCAGGAACAACATTTGTGAAGGAAGTTTCCATGAATCATCCAAATCGAAGCTCAAAAAAATCAAAAACCAAAAGAGGCCGAAAACTTCAAATCAAAACCTAAGCAATTCTAGAGCATTTTAGCTCAAACCAAAGCTAGAATAACACTCACCGGAGCTCAAGGAGAAGATAGAGACCGGCGGTGTCGAAAACGGTGGCCGGAGGAGGGAGAAACGGCGGTGGGAAATATGGTGGTCGGCGCCCGCGGGAAGAAGAAGAAGAAGAAGAAGAAGAAGAAAAAGAAAAAGAAAGAAAAAGGAAAGAGAAAGAAAAAGAAAAAGAAAGAAAAAGGAAAAGAAAAAAAAGAAAAAAAATAAAGTAAATTAAAATAATTAAATATTAATAAATAATTAATAATAAAATAATAAATTTTAATAATTTAATAATAAATAAAATAATCAAATAATAATAAATAAATAATAAAATATTAAGGTAATAATAAACCCTAATTAAATAAATATACACACACAGACTTTATTTAATAATTTAAAAATATGTATGAGTTCATGCAAACCCGTAAATACATTTAAAATAATTAATAATACATTGTTTACGTGGAAATTTCCCCGAAAATGAAAGTCCCGGGAAAATTTTACGTAAAATACTGAAAATAATAGACAGTAATCAAAATAGGTTTAAAATACATATCAACTCATAAAAATATCGTATAATGCATGAAAATTATTGACACTGTATATCCCGGTACAGTGTAAAAATATTTAAAAAAAACACGGGATATTACAACATAGTTGTGACATATCCTTTTAGCGAATGATTTGTGTCTCAATGTAGTTCAATTCTTTCATTATCTTATATCCCAATTGGTTTATAGAGTGTGGATTCAAGTGTCAAATCTGTAAAATAACTAATTATGTTAGTTAGTAATATAATGCCATTGACATGTGAATGAGATGCATGAAAATTATTTCATCATCTTCATTCCACTCAACCTTAAGCAATACATATTAGGATAAACTCCCATGACAAATTACCATGGGTAATGAATCCTTTATTGATAACCCATTATGTTCATTTGACCCATACTATGCCCAATAATTAACTCATAAGTCAACCTCATTGGATGACGTAAGTTTACATCAAAGTATAGTAATCCTCCTATAAGATACTATGTCTCATGTCAAGTCTAAGGAACATAGTTTACACAACCATTCACATGAGTTATTATCCATAGACACATTAGCAAAGTGCTATATGGAAAATTCATTGCAGAACAATATTCAATGGAATCAATCTTTAATAAGCACTTATATATTAATCTTAGTATTTACTTACCTCAACATATGAGAAAAGTTGCTTAGTAATATAACAATATAATAGTTCCCCATCAGTAATTCAAATGGTAAAAGGTATAAATATCTTGTTTGAAGAGATCAATGAACGAACTGTCCATCTCTTTATTTCATCCCTCGTAATATTGGAATTTAACCATAAAGAACATTTAAAAATGTATATATTAACATGTTTAATATGCCCTTAGTCAATTGGCTATAAGGCCTACAATAACTTGTGATATACCTAGAGCAAATTTAAGTGAAAACAATTATTTACATAAATACATGGATGTAGTAAGAGACTATATTATTTAAATTTTTATTAATTTTGTATGCATATATCTGAATTTTTCTGTTACACATTTGAGTTTATAGTTGTTTTTATTTTCTAATATACACATTCATGATTGTAATTAAAAAAATAATAATCATAAAATAAAACAATTATATCAATGGTTATAATTAAATAAAAATTAATGTAACGATTTTTAATTTCATTTACTACACATATGTAATATAAAATTTATAAATTTAAATATGAGGTAAGTTAAATTAGAAAAGTTGAATGTGCCAAAACTTATTTATTATAATTCAAGGGCATAATATTATATTTGTCCTACATTTTCCTTTTCACAATTTAAATGTACATATGCAAATGGCGAGGGCAAAAAAAAAAAGTTATTATTTAACGTATACTGGAAGTTATTATTCCAGGTATGATCTATGGACCACGTACCTCATAATTAATGTTTCTAGAGTTTTTTTTTTTTAACCCAACGTATGGTGATTTGAGGATTAATTAGTTTATTATCTCAATTTTGGCCTTATACATTATTATATTTCTGTTATTCTTAAAATATAATATAATGATTTTAACATATATTCCGTTAAACTATTATGTTTATTCATTTAATTTATGATTAAATAAATCAAATTAAAAAAAATAATGTTTCTATTTAATATTGAACTTAACAATATATTAAATTGATCCACAATATTTTTTATTAGAATAAAAAAGATCTTTCTGAAGATTGTATTTGTAATTTTAAAAATTATTTACCTTATATTTAAAATAATTTTTGCATTATTTTTTCATGTAATATTTTAAACTTTATATAAAAACATTCATATTATTTCATAGCGGATATGATACAAAATTTATCTTCACGAAGTATTATCTTATTAATTTATATAAAAATAAAATAAAGATTGAATTGAAGCATCATATCTAAACTCTTACGTATTTGTATATCGCCATATAAAATTTTAGTTGATAATGCAAAATATGCAATATATGTACGTAGCTTAAGCTATACTATAAATTTTATAAAATAAAACGAATAATTTTCATATAAAATACAAAATACTATATTGTAAAATAAGATAAAAATTATTTATATAAAACATTTTAACTTTATTTTATTTTAAAATAAAAACATTTATTTTAATTATTATTCTATTTTAACAGTAATTCAAAGAGTTTATAGATTATAATATATGGAGTGAGTTTAGGTTGTTAAAAGCTGTTCTATGAAATGTAATAAGCAAAAAGCAAAGATGTGATGAGGTGGGGGTGTGCGTTGAGCAGCGTGGCAGGTGCTTTTTCTGCTTTCGAGTTAACACAGCACAACAGCATGCTCTTTCCTCTACTTTTGAACGCCTTTTCATCATTCGCTTTCATGTTCTTCAATTCCACAGTGTACAATCTTTAAACCATACTCTTATGCCTCCCTCTCTCTTTCCAACAGTACGTTTTCATGTTCTGCTCATTCTTATTCTGAATTTCTGGCGATCCAGTAGATCTTCTACATGGTATATCTATTCCCCGATCATCTGCACCCTTCTTTCTCAATTTACTTGATAAACACTTGTATTCATTCTTTTCATTCAATTATTCAGGGAACTCCTGTCAACATCGTAGTTGGATCGCACGTTTGGGCAGAGGATCTTGAGGATGCATGGATTGATGGTGAAGTTACAGAAATCAAAGGAACAGATGCTTCCATAATCACCAAAAATGGCAAAACGGTAAGCTGCACCCATTTTCCATTAAGCACACGTACTTTCACCAACTTATTTAGAAATTTTCAATTCCTTGATTACATACTTCAGATATCAATAAATGAATATAGATTTTTTTTATATATATTAATGTATTGAACTAAGTCAGATTTGCGTTTTAGGATCTAAATGATGATCTTCTTTTATATATATATATATACTTTTCCCCATAAGACATCTATTGCTTATGCTACTTAATCGGCAAACAAACAATAAGTTTATGCGAATGGTTAATGATTTTCATTTATCCCTTACTTTACATTTTTTTTTTTTGAAAAAAAAAATAACATTTTTAAGTTAACGCAAAAAAGTTGGTGGAGACAATTAAGGGTGAGTACCGGTTGGAAAAATTAGAAGATTTTAAATATTTAGAATTATATCAAATTTTGAGGATTTTAAAAATAAAATTCTTCAATATTAGTATCAAATTTTAAAATCTTCATTTGGTACAAAAATTTGAATCTTTCGAAATAAATAAGTATGATATGATTTAAAATGTAAATTTGTAAATTTATATTATTAATTAATTTTATATTTATTATCAATAAGGATGTAATTGAGTCAAATCAAGCTAAGTTTTGACTAATTCTGACTTGATTCATTTATAATTGAGCCGAACTCGAGCGGAATTTGTTATGCCACTTAATGTTCACAAGTTGTTCAAGAGCTTAAAGAAATTTTAAAAAATATAAAAAATTAAAAATAAATTTTTTACTAAATAAATTATAATATATTTTATAAAAAAATTATGACGTTATTCTAATAATATATTTTTTACAATAAAAATTATATATTACGTATATATAGTCAAATTATTAAACGTTAAAATTTTGAACTATCTTGCAAGCTTCTATTCAAATTTGTTCACGAATTTGACGAGCTGAGTTTTATATAGTTTGAGCTTAAAGTTTGGCCCATTTATTAAATGAACTTTTAATATACAAGTTTAAACGAGTTTTTATCGAGGTGATTATCAAGTTGCTTGTGAGCAGCTCGATTAATTTACACCCTAATTATCAACATACATACATACATATATATATATATATATATATATATATATATATATATATATATATATATATATATATATAGTGTACATTTAACCCTATATTATATATTTTTTCACAAATGGACTTGCCTTTTTCTTAATTACAGTTCTATCTAATCTAATATATATATATATATATATATATTTTTTTTTTTTTTATTCTTAAGTGTTTATGGTGAAAATTTATATAAATTAAGCAAACCCCAAATTAACCATTGGTTAAATGAAGTATAAAAAAAAAGGATAATAAATAAAGAAATAAAGTATCTTAATCATATAATTAGTAAAGTATTATCAATTTGTTTCATTAGCCTGAATTGGCGACATTTCCATTTCAAGAAATTGCTTCAACTGATCACATTTTTTTATCACATTTTTCCTGAGCAGTAAAGTAAAAAATAATCATGAAAAGAAAAAAAAAATTACATGAACAAATTGTGGTATATTGAAATTCACACTTCAAAATAAACCCCAAATTAATTTTTTTTAAAAAGAACGAACTCCGAAATAACAAAAACTATAAGAGGTAGTAACAAATTTGAACATAACAGGAAAAGTGAAATGTAAAAAGTAAGACCAAATGTAAACATATTGTTTATAGGGGCATATTTTCCTTCACCTCCTACATCAACTAAAGAATCCATCAAAAGCTAATAATAAAATAAAACAAACAATGATAAAACGTACGAAGTTGTAAAAAACAAAAAAACACCTCATATAATAAGAAGTTACCCTAAATACATCGCACAAATCTAATCACTCATCACCATGAGAATTCGAAAGTTGATGTCACAACCCGAAACTAAAGGTAATATGACTGATATAAGGGAGTGAAAATATATAAAATAATTGAAACCTATAATAAGTCTTAAGAAAAAAGTTATGACAATATATAGACATTAATAAAATGAAATATTTAAATAAAAATAAATAACACAAATAAATTAATATCTAAAACAATTTTTGATAAAAACATAATAATTAACTTTAGTATAAATCCTTAATACATATAATAATCTATAAAATACAACATTGTTCAGTTAACCATTATTAGTACTGCGATTGTCTAGATTTTAAATACATAATAATACATCTCATATAAATCTATATAAAATAGTCGGAAAAGAAAAAATTTAATGTAAAGTAGGCGAATTAATAAAAGACTCCCGGAATCTTAAAAAAATAATTGAGAGGAGTCGGACCTTATTAAGTAAGTTAATAAAAGAAATATATATAGTATGAAAATCTCCTTTAAAAATATAATTATGAAAATATATAATTTAAAATATTTGATTTATTGAAATCTCCCTTTTACCAAAATAAATAATTTGAAATCATAAAATACTATAAAAATATAATAAACTTTCTTAAATCATTTTTATATAAGAAAATTAGGTAAAACCCTAGCTCATAATTCTAATAATAGTCTTCCAGCTCTCTTATAATTCAAAACAGCTGGTTCCCGATAGTAAAGCATCCACTGAGCTACCAACCACACTCAAATCACTTAAATCAATGTTTACTGGCGATTTTCAAAAGTAAAGCATTACCAAGCTATCAGCCTCAGTAATATATAAATCACGCTCGAGAGTAAAGTATCACCGAACCAAATAACTTCCAACACCTAATCTCAAATTTACTGGTATGCACATAGTTTTGATGAAACCTATCAAGTAATATATTATGCCGTAGTTTATTTTAAAATAAATAAAAGTAAATAAAACAAGAAAGATTACAATAAAATAAAATAAACATAAAAGTAACTAATCATATGAAAATTTAATACAAACATGCATATATAACTATAGCAAATAATAGGATAATTTAATTCCAATATATATTCTTATAATTATATAATTCTTTAATAAATTTTCTCATTTATCAAAATCAATAAATTTATAATTAATATAAATTATCTTACATACAATTTAATTATTAACTTATAGGTTGAATATGCTCATTTGCGCAGTTGTGCTCAACCTCAACCTGCCGACTCGACTGGAGGAGCGGCTAAAGAAAAAAATAAACAAAAGGAAATTAAAAACGAAATTCCTATAAATTCTAGATTTCTAAGGAAATACTCGATTAAAAATACAACTCCACTAAAATTAACTGAGTATCATGTTTTACAAGAAATTTACCAAAAATTCGATAGATTCTCTTCTGTAAAACAAACATCTCTCTAGAAAAGTAAAGTAAATCATGCACAGAAAAATACTTCAAATACCAATAGCAACTCCAAATCCCGGGTTGGGCCATTGAACTATACTTTATATCCAACCAATAACCAATTTTACCAATCACAATTTATAAACAATAAAATTTCATTTAAACATCAAAATTAATTTATTTACGCAATAAAAGCATGAAAGACATTTATTTACAAAATAAATAATAAAATCCACATTAATAATCAAATTATATTATAAAAGTCATTAATTTAATTTTTGAAATTAAATAACATTTAATTACCAATAGTCATTTAAATTATTCAAGCAACCGAAAACTCATTTAAATCTTAAAAATCATAAATACAATTTTATTTGGATATTATTCTGATAATTACTAATAATTAGTTAAAAATAGAAATTAATTCAAAAAAATTATTTTAATATTATTTACTACTCAAAAATTATCCAAAACACAATAATTCACCATAATTTCAATTAAAATATAAAATTTACTAATTTTTCCAAAAATTTATTTTTGACATAAACATTTGGAAATTTGTAATAAAAATTCGGTACATAATTTTAATAAACTTCCTTAACAAAACTTGTTTAAAATAATTAATAGAATTTATTAGAAATATAAAAAAAAATTGGGCTTGGGAACAGTGTTATTAACAGTAACCCGAGACCTTGGAAATTCAAAAAATTCACAAAATTATTTTTAGAAACCTTACAATACCTACAACAATCTGTCATAAAGAACCAATATCAAATAAAATCAAATTGACATTCAATTTCACAATTTAACAAAAATATCCAAATTAAATTTTGCAAAATTGAAGTTATTATCAGTTGAATTTCTTAAAATTGATCGAGGATTATCAAAGCCCGAGTTAAGAGCTTCGATTCAAGTCCAAACTTGGCCGGATAACTCGCTGGAATCACACCAACCTTCTTCCTCACTTCTGACATTGAGATCGCATACGAGAAATAAAGGCGACTAATTACTGCTGCTACTGCTGGCGTGACGTCCGATAGAGCAACGAGGTGCAGGAGGCGGTTTGATGTGTTGTTGGTGGTGTGTGATGGTGGTTGTTGTCCAGTAAAGGAAGAAAACGAGAAGGGAAAAGAAAAGAAAATAAAAGAATAGAAAGGAAAGAAAGAGAAAAAGAAAAGACGGAGGAAGAAAAGCAGGGAAAAAAATAAAATAATAATAATAATAATAAAACATAAAAAAAATGAATTATGTAATTTATTAATATTCAAATAATTATGGTTTGAATTTACTCATTACAATTGTTATTACAGTTTAATAAAATAATATGAAAATAAAAAATAATTATTAATACTGTAAATTTTATAATTTAATTTATAAAAATTTAGAATATTACAGTGGAGATGTTAGAAGGTGCTAAATCAATTGGTGTGAGAGCTGCTACAAGGCTATATTATTATTATTATTATTATTATTATTATTATTATTATTAAAAATATTTTATTAATAATTTACTTATCATACTTTAAACATAAAATATATTAATTTTAATTATATTTTATTATACATATGTTACTTAATTATATTTTATTATATATATGTTATTTAATATATTTTAATTGTAACTGTTTCTTGTTAATTTAATTCCCTTTGGTAAAAAAAATAAAAAGCTTGTTATAAAGACAACAGAGAAAGTACCACACTGTTATATAAAATATGGTTATCAGGAAAGAGATATATGCGTATAAAAAAAAATTTGAAGTCCAGCCATAGAAGCAGAACAAATGATGAAAATTTTAAATTATTATATAGTAAAAGTACATTGTAATTTTATTCAAAATATCTTCAATTTATTACTTCTGTCAGAGCAACTGATTGACTTAGATTGAATTGAACTAAACAGGCTTTTTTTTTTTTTTTTTTTTTTTTTTTTTGAGAATTATACATAATAGTCATGCAATTTTGTTAGAAAAAATTAAAAATTACAAGAATAAAATTTTTTAATAATATCATTTTGGTCATTATATTTTTATTTTTCAATTAAAATCATCCTTTATGTTTATAGCATTAACATTTCCTAAAATTTTAAAAATTATACACTTTTTATATAATTAACATCGGTCATGAATCATATATATATATATATATATATATATATGTATATATATATATGTATATACACTATTGAAAATTTATAATATTTATAAAATAAAATAAATAAAAATATTATTGCATGTAGTCGTCTATCTCATAGTTAATATTCAATAAATTAATAATTCTATGAATAAGTTATATATATATATATATATATATATATATATATATTAATTTACTATAAGATTATCTTTAAAGATATAAATTCAAATGTATACTATTACTAATCAATTTTTATCATCGTCAAATAATTTAGATTTTCTCATATTTGAAAGATATAACAGACCTTCATCACGCTTGAAAAATATACAAGGTACAATTAAATAAGTTCAAGTGGAAAAAAAATTATTTTTAAGGTTTTTTAAGAATAAATGAATACTTATATAAAAGTATATCAATCATTTATTTTACATTATAAGTTAGATAACATATATTTTCGGGCAACTCTAGATAAATATGATAGATTTTATATGGGTGAACATGATTTATTATATTTCAATTACTAAATAGCTTATATGTTTTTTTTTTATTAGTTAAAAGTTTAATATGTATCATATCCTTTTAATTGTAACTTTTCATTTTAAGTATTTTTATAATTTTTAAAATTATATATGTTTATAATTTTATAATTTCTTAAAAATAAATGACCTACATTTCAATTAAAATAGTTTAAATATATATAATATTTAAATTTTTTTAATAAATTTAGTTGAGTTATTTTAGTAATTTTAAGAATTTAATAGTTGAAAATAGTATTATAAGTATTAAATATAAATATTTAAAATTACGAGAACTAAAGGGGATATTTTTAAACTATTGTTATCTCCTTCTGTCAAGTAATGGCTCAATGTGCTAAAAAATAAGCAAAATAAAAGTACGGTGGTAAAACGTCAAAAAACTTAAAGAGTACTTGGCCCTCGGAATTTTTTATTCCTATAAAAATATATTTTATCTATTATGGTGGACCAACGATGCATGGTGGATCAAAAATATCTATTTTAAATTTTAAATTTTAAAATATAACCATTTTTAACTCATAATTGTTAACCTATTATAATATATACGTTTTTAAAAGGTAAATTAGAAAAATCCTCCTATTATAAGTTAATAATATATGCATTTGAAATTCACATATTTATATTATTCATAAACAGTATATATGAAAAATAAAAATAATATAATTACATTATATGAAAACAATTTTGTAATTTGAAGAATAATATAATTAAAATAAATTTATAACTATGCAATGGATATTGATTACACTAAAGGAATTCAAGGTTATATATATTTATATGAGAGAAAAGGAGAGTTAAACTAAAAGAGGTGAGTTTATATTTTTCAAAAAATTAAGCAAAATATATTTTCAAAACACATAAATTTTTAATTTTGTTGCATCAAGCCCGTGTATTTTTATGCGCATATTAAGAACATTTTAAATATATTTTCTTGGTAAACTTATTTTAAGAGATTATATTACTAAAATCTAAAAAACAGTTTCTTGTTTTAATACAACTAAGTAATAACTTACAAATAAGTTATATCTTCTACATTAAATGATACTTTAATGAATTAATTTTAAAATGTTATTTTTTTATTTAAATGCATAGTTTTAAACATAAATATATTTTTATTTCAGATAAATTAATATTTTTTTTAATTAATATGTAAAGAATGTTTTAATTTTTATTTTATAATAAATAAATATAATGAAAAATTCATAAATTTTGTTTTAAACGAACTAGAATTTTAAAAATATTAATTTTTAGAGTCCTTGAAGCCCAAAGATTTTCTTAATTTCTTCCTCTTTTTATTTTTATTTTTATTTTTTATTTTCCCAGCGATACATGCATTCCCCATGTAGGTGAGATCCATAACAACTACACATAGAAAAATGCTCTAATGGTTTGGGCTTCAAGGACTCTTAAAATTTTTTATTTTTAGAGTCCTTGTAGCCCATAGAGATGAGCAAAGTTTTTTAATTATATAAACCAATAACACATTATTCATTTGAAGTTGCAAATAAATTTCATAAAATTTTATGAAGTTCATTTTATATTAAACACATTCTTAAAAATTTTAATCATTTAAAAAGAGAGAAATAATAACTTACAACAAATCTTATCATTTCAATAATATGAATATAAAATATAAATACTGAATTTTTTAAAAAAATCACAAACTTCTGATAATAAAATGTTAAAATCACAAAATGTCTATCCTAATGAAAGGAATTTCTATCTCACGGCTCAACCGCAGTAACCAAACTATGAAAGGAGCTTTTATCTCACCACTCAACTACATCGGAAATATGAACAGCTTAAACACAAATACACGGGTAAGGTGTAATCGAGGCAAAAACTCAAGCTTAAATTTAAATAAATAAGCTCAAACTTAATTCAAGTTTTAAAGTACTTAATCTCAAACTTGAGTACAAGCTCGAACTCAATCGAGTTTAATAGTAAAATTAATTTTTTATATGTATAAACATTTAAAAGACCTAATTTTTAAATTTATCTTAGTTAATTATTATAGTATAAGACTATTAATATTAATATTAAATTATTAAATTAATTTATATAAATATGTAATTATAAAATTAACATATGTAATAAAATAATAATTAATTTACAAAATATAAATATATAAACATTTATATAAATAATATTTATAAAAATATATATTAAGTATGATAAAATTTTGTGATATATTACAATGGATATAATTGATACCAACATTTATTTAGCCTAATGCTTAAGGGATTATAATAATACATGTAAGATTACGAATTCAATTTTCACCAACTGCTTGAAGGTCTATTTGGTTCAATTTTTTATAGTACCTGATAGTTAATAGCAGTTACAGATAACTAATAGAGTTGCAGATAGTTGATAACTATTAGTTAATAAATATAAATGGTTTAATAAAATTTTGTTTACTATTGTTGTTAATATATCAAATGACAATTAATGATACAATTTATTAATAAATATAATTTCATATATTTCTTATAATATTTTTTAGTTATATAAATTATTTAAAATAATATATTGCAATAAATAATAATTTATTGATTTTGATTTATATATTATTAAAATTGTTAATAGAAAATATTTAAAAATAAATTTAAAAATATAAATACTATTGTATAATTTTTAAAAAATATTTATAAGCATCAATATTGTAATGATAAATTATTAATTATAATTTAAAATAATATTAATTTGATTATGAACTATAAAAAAATTAATTACATATATTTAAGTTAAATGAAGTTATTTGTTATTAATTATTTCTAATAAGGGTAAAAGTCTAAATAAAATAAATACAAATCAGTTATCAATTAATGGAAAAAAGCTTCAAATTAAAATTTATCAAATTCATAGCTGTTTTGAATAAAAACAACTATCAGCTGTTGATTTTGGAATTTTACAAAACACCTAAATTATAAATTGATTGAGAAAAAATCTCTATTAAATATCTCAATCAGCTAAATCAAATGCACTCTAAGAATTATTATAAAGAATTAATATCAATATAATATAATTTTATAAAGATGTGAGGAGACACTTTTGTGTGAGGAGGTACTTTTGTGGGACTCATGTGAATGCTTCAGAGATTTTAAGTGACAAAATGAAATTCAGATTTTTTAATAAAAATTTGTGATAATTTTGGTTAGTGTGAGTATAATTAACCCGCCAAATTGTAATTATTGGAGAAAGAACTCCAAAATGAAAATTGCGTTGAGTTCATGGCATGCAGAAGGCATTGCAACATAATAATAATCTAAATTTTCATTCCTTAAATCCAAACTCCAGAAAGTTGCAAATATTTCTAGCATATATCCGAAAGATACAGAGGCCCCGCCAGCAGGAGTGGATGACATGACCAAATTGGCGTACCTGCATGAACCAGGAGTCTTATATAACCTTGCCTGTCGATTTGCTCTCAATGAGATATATGTAAGTGAAAAAATTTGATATTGAATTTTACTTTTTTAGGCTGGAAAAGAAAGAAAATATAAATTCTGATGGCACGTACGTCCTGGTATAAGCAGACTTATACCGGGAACATTCTAATAGCAGTGAATCCTTTCCAAAGACTGCCACATTTATATGACATTCACATGATGGAGCAATACAAGGGAGCTGCTTTTGGAGAGCTAAGTCCGCACCTTTTTGCTGTGGCAGATACTTGCTACAGGTATGTAAATAGAGCAAAACAAACTGCAATGACAATCATGTCGTATGAATTCAAAGGTATCATATTGTTAATAACCTAATATAATGATGTATACTTCAGAGCAATGATAAACGAACAGGAAAGCCAATCCATTTTGGTAAGTGGAGAGAGTGGAGCAGGTAAAACAGAGACAACAAAGATGCTTATGAGATACCTTGCATTCATGGGAGGCAGATCAAGCACCGAAGGAAGAACTGTGGAACAACAAGTTTTGGAGGTAAATCTGAAAATTATAACTATATTGTCTATTATGATGCTTCAACTAATAGAATGTTTTGAGTTATATTTCCGCTTTCCCAGTCGAATCCAGTCTTAGAAGCTTTTGGGAATGCTAAAACTGTGAAAAACAACAATTCAAGGTAAATTTTCCTCCTATCTCTCCTTTGTTAAATTGTCCTTCAAAATAAAAAAGACTTACAATTGTAAATCGATTGTTCATACCAGTCGTTTTGGGAAGTTTGTTGAGATTCAATTTGATAAGCTTGGAAAGATCTCTGGGGCTGCAGTTCGCACTTATCTTCTTGAAAGGTCACGTGTTTGCCAAGTTTCTGATCCAGAGAGAAACTACCATTGCTTCTACATGCTTTGTGCAGCACCACTAGAGGTAATTTCTCACATTGCTCTACATCAACCAAGTCACACACAAGGAAAGCTAATTCACTGATCTTCTATTTCAGGATGTGAAAAAATTTAAGTTGGGGGATGCAAAAACATTCCATTATCTAAACCAATCCAACTGCTACAAGGTAGCAAATGTGGATGATGCTAAAGAATATATGGAGACCAGAAATGCAATGGATATTGTAGGGATCGACCAGGATGAGCAGGTATTCATCTTTTGTATCAGTACAAAAGCAAATTACTTATTTTAACTACTGGCGGTTTCTCTTCTATAGGATGCAATATTCCGCGTAGTAGCTGCAATCCTCCATCTTGGAAATGTTGAATTCGTCAAAGGGAAAGATATTGACTCTTCCAAGCTTAAGGATAAGAAATCACACGACCATCTTCTAACGGCAGCAGAGCTACTAATGTTATTAGAATTCCAATATATTTTCACCATAATTAGAGAATAATTCTTTGCTAGTTAGATATTATTATTGATCTCGTTGTTTCAAAAACATTCTTTTAGGTGTGATGAGAAGGCATTGGAAGACTCACTTTGCAAGCGTGTCATTGTCACTCCTGATGGCAACATTACAAAACCCCTTGACCCAGAATTAGCAACCTTGAGCCGTGATGCCTTAGCAAAGACTGTATATTCTAGGCTCTTTGACTGGTAAGAAAATCGAAATATCACCTCTACCGTAATCTAATGTAAAGTAATCTAGCAATCTCTGCATGTGTAGCCTAGCCAACTTTGAGCTGCACAACTGTTGCTGCAGTTTGAATGATATCTTTGAAACGAACGCTGGTTCTATTTGTCAATAAGTGAACACGATGAGTTAACTATTGCAGGATTGTGGATAAGATCAACAGTTCCATAGGTCAAGATCCCAATGCAACAAGCATAATTGGAGTGCTTGACATCTATGGCTTTGAAAGCTTCAAAACTAATAGGTACTAACAAAAACCATATGTATTTCTAACAAATTGAAAATTCAGCAGGAAAATGTAATCTATTATCCAATGAATTTGGCAGTTTTGAGCAGCTTTGCATCAACCTCACAAATGAGAAGTTGCAACAGCATTTTAACCAGGTAGAGATGAATTCACAACCATAATTCAAACAAAGACATACATATATTCTCATGTACGTGTATCTTTATCCTCAGCATGTATTTAAGATGGAACAAGAAGAGTATACAAGAGAGGAAATAAACTGGAGTTATGTTGAGTTTGTTGATAACCAGGATGTTCTGGATCTTATTGAGAAGGTATTGATATACAAGATGACTGTAATATCCAAATAAAAAACAGTTCTCCTGGGGTCATAATATAAATTATATGGTTTTCTATTTTGCCTGCAGAAACCTGGAGGAATAATAGCCCTTCTTGATGAGGCCTGGTACATACCTTTCCTACTTTTAAGACACGTGTAGAGAGAGAAAGTGTTTACATTCTAAACAAAATATAACCTGTAATGCAGCATGTTTCCCAAGTCCACTCATGAAACATTTGCACAGAAGATGTACCAGACATATAAAGGACACAAACGCTTCAGCAAGCCAAAACTTGCTAGAACAGACTTCACAATCAATCATTATGCAGGAGATGTGTGCTATAATTTGAATTTTATTCTTGACTATCCAGCTAAAAGTTCCAAAATTGTTGGTTTCTCATTGTCGAGCCATTTGTAAACAGGTCACATATCAAGCCGACCAATTTCTTGACAAAAACAAAGACTATGTTGTAGCAGAACATCAAGCTTTATTAAATGCATCTAAGTGCCCTTTTGTTGCTAATCTTTTCCCACCACTTCCTGAAGAGACATCAAAGCAATCCAAGTTCTCCTCCATTGGCACGCGCTTCAAGGTTAGCTCTATTGCTGCACAGTAGCAATATTCTGTGTAATACATTACTGAGACAGTGGCTAACTCCTAGCTCAAATTTAATATGTAGCAACAATTACAAGCTTTAATGGAGACCCTCAACACAACAGAGCCACATTATATCAGATGTGTAAAGCCAAATACAGTTCTAAAGCCTGGAATCTTTGAAAATTTCAACGTATTAAACCAATTAAGATGTGGGGTAATATAAAATATTCTCTCATCTTATTTTGTAGGTGGGACTTTGATTTTTCATTATTCTTGTAGGTAAAACAACATCTTAAATTTATCCAAGTAACTATGCCAATGGATTTTATAACAGGGTGTGCTAGAGGCAATAAGGATAAGCTGTGCTGGGTATCCGACAAAAAGAACATTTGATGAATTCCTCGATCGATTTGGAATGCTTGATCCTGATGTTCTAGAAGGGTAAAAACACTAGAAATACTGATTGTTCTTGGCCTCATCCAATCAAGATTCAGCCTTATGAGATGAGATGAAAATCGATTGCATGAAAGGCTAATCTAGAACACTTATCAGCAGCAAAATTAACCTTGACTTCATATTTTAGAACTTTAATGTCAAATGTATCCTCTTAGCAGGTCTGACGAAAAATCAGCATGCATTGCCATCTTAGATAAGATGGGATTGAAGGGTTATCAGGTAGTTTTTTATAAAAAGGAAAATTAAAAGCTACAACATCTGAAAGATGACATTTTAGATTAACTTCTTAAATGCTACATTCAGATTGGGAAAGCAAAAGTGTTCCTTAGAGCTGGGCAAATGGCCGAATTAGATGCTCGAAGAACTGAAGTGTTGGCTACTTCTACTAGAAGAATCCAAAGGCAAATTCGAACACATCTAACCAGAAAAGAGTTCATTGCCTTACGGAAAGCTTCAATCCACATGCAGAAACTATGGAGAGGTTGCCTAACTTTTTACTAAAATAAATTCTATCTTGTGCCACATGATTCATATAGATTAGTCAATCTGACTGTAAATTAAACAAGTTGAGGATAGGTAGTCAATTTTGCATGTCATTTTGAGTTGTAAAGTCCAAAGAGTACTAAGAAAAAAGGTCTAAGCATAAAGGAGGGAAGTCATGACTGACTCAGAGCAAGTGTAAAACCTTTCTAGATAGAATGAGGAGGTCCAACTACCTAGCATATTCATAAAATGTTGAACGCTAAGGGAGAAAAATTTAATAAATGTCAGAAGACAGGGACAACTTCCTTTCAAATAGCATGCATTGATTCCCTTCACTAAAATTTTAAATTTAAAAATAGTTGTCTCAGACACCTAAAATCATAACAAATGCTTTCATTTATCTCAAAAATCAGATGTCATGTAGTTGGATTCCATACTTTTGAATTCTATGGACAAGCCAGTTTCATAGTCATAGTAGGACTTGGTTCCCACCAAATAAGCCACTTCTACCATTTTTATGTCATTGCGTAGCAATATAACTAACAATTTCTTTTGCTTTCCTCACACAGCACAACTTGCACGTAAGCTTTATGGACACATGAGGGAAGAAGCAGCCTCTATCCGTCTACAAAAACATGTACGTGCTCACACAGCAAGAAAACATTACATTAGCTTGCAGACATCAGCGGTATTTATTCAAACTGGACTGCGAGCAATGGCAGCCCGTAATGAATACAGATGTAGAAGAAGAACCAAGGCTGCAACTATAATTCAGGTAACAAAACCCCTTGGCTGGGCTATGCAAAATCATTCAGATGAACAATTTGACTAATATGCCTCAAATTCAACAGACTCAGTGGAGAAGAATCCAAGCTCTTTCTGCCTATAACCAGCAGAAGAAAGCAACCCTTACATTTCAATGTCTTTGGAGGGCCAGGATAGCCAGGAAGGAGCTTAGAAAGCTGAGGATGGTGGGTAGTACTAAATATAAGCAGTTTATTTCCTTTAAACTAGGATACATTTAATTAAATGAACACTAAAATTCACTAACATAATGGTGCAGGCTGCAAGAGAAACAGGGGCACTTAAAGAAGCTAAAGATAAATTAGAGAAGCGTGTTGAAGAGCTAACATGGCGGCTGGAATTTGAAAAACAACTGAGGGTAATACTACATACCTAATGCTTCAAAGTATTAAAAATTGGGTTTGGAGAACAATAGTTATTTAATCAATGTGAATGGCATTTGAATTAGAGTTTCCAAAAATTCATCACTTGTATATTAAAAATTTCAGCTGGGTAGTTGTATATTTGATGCCTGTCCTCATATAAGCTTGTGTCAATTAGTCATCTAGTATGTTGCAGAAAAAAATTCGGGCCTAGGCAATGTTAGTTTGGGATTTGGATGAGGAATTTTAAAGAAATTATAAATTTTGAGGAAATCTTTTTTGGTCCAACAAAAAGGAAAATTTCATGGTTTCTTCAAAATCCATCATCCACTGAAATCTCAAGGAACCAACTTAAGAGGTGGAGAGCATTAATAAACAAAGCTCTTACAAACTTTTATCTAGTTCCAATAATATCCCTCAAGACCTAGCCAAAAGCTTTTATTCCGAAGATAGCCCTGATATTATTTCTCATTTTATATTAACTTGGATTTTTGTCCAAGAATCCAAAATCAGCATTGAAAATGTCAAATTAATTAAGTTTGCACTTAAGTCTGTCAGAATAAATATTTTTGTAGATTGATCTTGAAGGAGCTAAAGGGCAAGAAATTGCAAAGCTACAAAATTCATTGCAAGAAATGCAAGGACAGCTGGATAAGGCCTATGTGACAATAATTCAGGAGAAAGAAGCAGCAAAGTTAGCTATAGAACAAGCTCTACCGATAATCAAGGAGGTACCTGTTGTGGATAATACCAAGCTGGAGTTGCTAAGGAATCAAAATGAAGAACTGGAGGTAACATCTTATGCAGTTCAGCATCATAGATTTATGAAGCAATTCATATTAATATACAGTGCATTGACTCAAATTGACATTAGGAATGACAACAGGACAGCTTGGGGCTATAGTTTACCTATCTTGTACCCTCCCCATTAAAAGTCAGGGCAAGGAGAGGATATGGAAAATACTAATAGACTGGGGTTGGGACGGGTATTGTTCATCCCCATCTAACATTCTATAAATTTTCTATTCATTAAAAATATTTTTTATATGCTTTTATCCATTATTTAATGCATATATTTTATATTTAAACTATATTAGGCACTGTTGAGAAATTTAGCATTTTGCCAAATTTGGAATTCACAGCAGCTAATTCAAACCTATCAGGCATAACAAAATCAAATGCTAAGAAAATGTCCTATCAAATAACTTAATGTCAGTTAACACACAAATTGAAGAGACAACATAAATGTACCAGAATTAGCCAAGGCAGGAAAAGGCGTACATGAATGCACACATATAGAATTATTTTTTTGATAAGTGATATTATATGTATCATAAATATCAGGATAAGCTAAGAGAGATGACAAAGAAAATGGAGGAATTTGAGGACAAGTGTGGCAAACTAGAAAAAGAAAGCAAATCAAGACTAAGAGAGGCAGAAGAAGCACAGCTGAAAACAAATCAACTTCAAGAGACCATTGAAAGGTAAATATAAAAAATTGTCACACAAGGATGTTTGTGTTCATCATTGTGGCTAACTAAGTCTATTTTATGGCTGTCAGATTAGAATTGGACTTGTCTAATCTTGAATCAGAGAATCAGGTTCTACGCCAACAGGCACTAGTTACATCAACTAAAGAGGACCTTTCTGAAGAATTAAATGTGTAAGTCAACATTACTAAATTTTCTATGCTTCCTAACTTTCTTTATGGGGTATAATGTGTTTCTCTTTTTGTCTTCTGACTGAAAAAGCTCAAGAAAGAAAAATTTCATGGTGAAATCCAATGATAATTAGCTACATTTATGGAAAAAAAATTGCATGTACGGTTAAGACTGTTTGGGATTTAGGCATATTTTGTTTTTGTTTGCTTTGAGTGGAAGTATGTTAAAAGAAAACATAAAAATGATGCTTTCCAAAGAAATAGGTTTCAGGACATCAAATGTTCTAAAACTCTGTTTGAAGTTTTGAAACCTTGCAAGGAAGAGTGTTGAAAGTTGAGCAAATAAATACAAATCTGAAATTTATCACTTCACAAAAACTACAATCGAGAAAAATCTTAAAATATCTTATAGTTTCTTGCTCATAAACCTGAATTTTGATGTTACCCTTGCTAAAAATTAACCATCAATGAACTATCTCAATTTATATTACTCTTGCACAATAGCTGATTCAGCAATTAGAGAGCACAATCTTTATTCATAACAGAAAAAAGAAATGATTTACAACATGAAATATGCATGGTCCTCTGTGTGTGTATGTGTGTATCCTCGAACCAACACACATGAACAATTCAAACAACAATGAAAAGACTATCAAAAAGCACATCATTGTCCAATCATGCTACATCACACTCCTCTGTGAGCCCCCAAAACACAGGCCTATGTGGCAGCCAAAAAAAGCACCTTGTCCCATAGTCGATTGAAGGACATATATCTTTAAAATGCAAGCATTTTTTATCATCTAGATGCCTTATAAAACCACTATAAACATACAATTCTTTTATGATTTCAAATCCTTCTGATGTAGAATCTACATTCTCACACCAAAAAGCAAATTTTATGAAATCAAAAACTTAATGTCCCTTGGAAGCTACAACCTTTATATAAAGAACAAAAATATAATAATTCCTATACCTATACCAATGAAGACTCTAATGAAGTAATAAATAAAATACTAAAAAGGATTCTAATTGTAAATACCTAAATATTCTCAACTATAATAGAATTTCCTAAAAATTAACTTCAATTTCATAAATACGAAGCACATTAGGAATGTACAAGAAAATTCTGAATTCCAAAATTAGGGAGCAAATCCTTGAGCTTAGACTTCCTTGGCTACACTTTTCTATCTATTAACACTATTTATACGTTGAAAGAATGATTCAAGTCTGTACTTTCGTAAAATAATTGTGACTATCCTGATCTCTTATATAAGACTACTATTGGAAAATTTTTGAAATTATTTTGTATGGATTAATTCCATTACGATGCAGTTAGATCGGAATGCAGAAAATAGGATTGGAGTATGGAAATCAATATGACTCACATTAATGAAATTCTAATGCCTTTTTTAATTACCAAAAAAAATTCCATTTTAATTTTTAGCTTTTCATTTTTCAGATAGAAAACATAAAGAAAAAAAATTGGTTGTGGTGGTTGAATAAATGAACATTGGACCTCCCTATTCTCCAACAGTACATCCTTTAATATAGAATCAGAAAACTACTTAAAAATTAGGTATAAATTGTAATAATCTGAAAAACTGTTGTCAAGCTTTCTGTTTGGAAATATTTCACTACCCAACATTAAATTCCATTTTTCATTTTCTTGAAGTAGATTCTGGAAACAGACAAAATTTTCCACAACTTAACAGCGACAAAATTTTCCACAACAGCGCCTAAGAATCTTTAGACTTACATTTCTCCTCAAGATCTGCTTTGGAGAAAAGTACTCTGGTCATGTTCTTATTTGTTTAGCTAGTCATTAGCCTAGATCTCAAGAAGCTGTTCCTATACATTGCATAATTTATGAAAGGAAAAAATTAATGAAAATATAGTGAATATTAACACATTAAAACATTTAAAAAATAAGTTAAAAAAAGCAGCTCTATAGTGTGGGTTAAAAAAATGAAGAGTTCCAACATTTACCACTTATAATTGAATTTAGCCAATAAAGAAGAAATAATTATATTACTTTAAGTAGTGTCTCCTGTGTAAAAAAAAATTACAAAACAATCTGCAAGTCTGTTCAAGGAGCAAAGTTGCACTGTCCATCAAAAGAGTCATTACTCCATTAAACAGAATACTAAACATGTAAAAAAGAAAACATCGCAGTAGTACCTCTAAAACCGTGCAATAAGACAACCCAGAGAAGGAAGATATTTCTAGATTGGAGAATCACTAATCCGCGAAGCCAATTAAGAAAATGAAAGTGGAGAAGCATAAGTCTTACTCCTACCAAGAAGACAACTTGGAGCATGTAAGTCTAGCAGAAGCAATCTCCAAGAATTTTGTTCAAAGAAAGAAAATGGAGCTTGATTTGACCAACGCTGAGCAGTATGGGCAGCAAGCAATATAGTGAGATGAAAAGGAAAAAAATAAAAAGAGATGAGAGATTGCTTCAAATGGAAGCATACAGGGAATTCCTCAAAAAATAAATTAAAAAAATTAGAGTACCTGGAAAATAAAGTTAGGAACGAGGGATGGTTGGCAACAATTTACAACACCCTTTTTAAAAGCTCAGCTTTATAATATTTATATATATCAATAGTTACTTGGATATTGTTAACTTCATCATAGACAGCTAAGAAATCAGCCTCTTAATTTGATTATTTAATTAAAACAAAATCCAGATACCTAAATAGCCTTAAAACTAACTAGTAATTACATCAATCAAGCTATAGTTCTCTGCTGTCCAAATGTCCTAAATGTCTTATTCTTTCAGCTGCAGTCCCCTTTGTAGTCAGATCTTTCAATTAACATTCCTTTAAGATCAAATTTCAATTTTGTTAGACCTAATATATTTCTTTACTCAAATTCAGTTTCCATTTTCTACGTTAACCATAAACCAAAATTCCCAATTTTATCACACCCTAGGTCCCTAACCCTTCACAAAGACACAAGTAGAGTACACACCTGTCCTATGTTGCATATGCATGACTGCTAAATGACTTTATTTTCCTTTAGTCAATATAAATATTATTGCCACAGCAGAGAAACTTCAATTCCTCAACTCCTCATTTCCTCATATATAGTTTAGCATGGTTGAATTGAACTATTTAACTATAATTTTAATCTGCAATGAGCTTTTTGAACAAAACTAGAAGTTCAAGATGAAACAAGTAATCTTTCTAAATTTTAAAAGTTAAACATGTGATGTCCAGCCTCAAGCATAAGATAAAAGATCTGGAATCAGAGAATGAGTTACTCCGCAAACAACCAGCTGTTTCAGAACAAATGGCGACTCCTGAAAGGATTTTGTCTCTAGTCCAGGTACACTACTCTGTACAGTTGTAACCATTGTCTAGCCATTTCATAATTTGGCATTAACCCTCTATTATGATGCAGAACTTTGTTAATGGACAACAAACAAAAGAAGAGCCTCAAGTGACAAAGGTACTGCCACCTTTGTTCCATATACATTTCTATAAAGTACCATTTAAAAATAAACAACTAATCATCTATTATTTTTAGATTCTAATTGGTGAATTTTGTTTCCAGGAGTCAAAACCTCTTGTCTCCCTGCTAACTAAACAAAGATCCTTAACAGACAGGCAGCAGGTAATCATCATCTGAAAGCTAAACTGCCGTGAGGGCAATCAATTAAGTTCATAAAACTATATTAACTTTTATCAGTTATAATATGTAGTCACTGAAGCATATCTACCTTTTCACAGGAAAACCATGACTTACTCATCAAGTGTCTTGTAGAAGATAAGCAGTTTGATAAGAACAGACCTGTTGCTACCTGTGTTGTGTACAAGTCACTTCTTCAATGGAGGTTGTTTGAAGCAGAGAAGACAAATATATTTGATAGGATTATTCAGACAATCAGATCCTGTATAGAGGTACCATCCTTCATCAATATAACAGTATTGACCATTGCTTACTACTAAAATTACAATCATTAAGTAGATCTTGAACACGCTCTGCAAGAGCTAATTTGTGGTCATATGAAGCTAAATAAAGGACTTCAAAGATAAACTTGATAACCAATTCAAGTCGTCTTATTTGAATCAATAAGAATTTTAAGCAAGAAATTAGTAATTACCCCAAAAAAAAAAAAAACACACTTTTCATTTATAAGAACATTGTCAGAGAATATAAATATATCCCACATCGGAAAAAAATAAAGAGTTAAAGTGGCTTATAAGTTATGGAGATTGGATCTTAACACAAGCCAATTAATTTTGTCTTAAATAGGTTCAACCCTATTTATAAGTTCACAAATGTGTATATAGGCCAACACTCTGTAGACCCATGAAGTTCTTAATATGGTATCCGAGTAGTGTTCCCACTTGTGAATTGCCCTCCTATAATGGGAAAAACATTTACCCCACAATGGAAAACACATAAAGAGTTAAAGTGACTTCTAAGTGATAGAGATTGGGTTTTAACTCAAACCAATTAGTTGTGTTCGATGGGCTCAAACACATTTATAAGTCCACAAGTGTGTATATGGGCTTAGGGGTGTGCAATAGTTGAACCGAATATAGCCAATAACTGAACCAGACCAAATTGAACTAATTTGGTTAATCAATTTACTTTTTGCTTTTTATTTATTCATTTAATACTTTTTTTAAAGTGTATTCTTAAATGATAGAACTAAAAAAATTATTTTTTATCTATAACATTAATATTTATGTATAATTTAAATTAATGTATGTATGTGTGTGTGTGTGTGTGTGTGTGTGTGTAGTTCAGTTAAACTTAAATTTTTTTGATGAAAACTGAAACCAAACTAAAATTCTTTCAGTTCAGTTTGATCAATTTTTCAGTTTCTCAGTTTGACTAAACCGTTGCTCACCCCTGTATAGGCCAACACTCTTTGGGCCCTTGGAGTTCTTAACAAACATAATAAAATAATTCATGATATCTTTCTGTATGAGAGAAAGAAGGGGGCTGCTACTTTTTAGTGAAGAAGACAGATGGTACCATCTCTCTTTCTTTCTTGTTCTTTCTATGATGAGGAACTACAAGTCCCAGATTGAGGCAAGAATGATAAGATAGGTGTAAAAAAAAGGTTCCATGACTAAAGATATCCAAGTTATAGAAAAATGGGAAGCAGCCTCTTTATGTATTTTGGGCATTTGACGTCCATTTGTCTCAAATCATGCGGACCAGCAAAAGTTTCAGATTTTGGTGCCATGCTTTTAACGTACAAAATGAAATTTTTATTAAGATATATAAGTAGAAATAGTTTTTATGGATTTAAGATCAATTAATAAAAATAATTTGAGTTTGTGCAGGTTGTTTTAATACGGAGCCAAGCCCAGAAACATAGGTTTGAGCTAGATTTGACCTTCAGAATACCATAATTTACAAATTGAAGCCTAAACATGCTAAACTTCAGCATGCTTTACTCTATGACAATGCTTAATTACATATGCACATCTTGTTAGTAGTTATTTAACACACTAAAAAGTTTTGATACTGATTTCTAAGCAATGTTCTTGAAGAGTCAAGATAACATCTGTAACCTGGCGTACTGGCTCTCAGCAACTTCTACACTTTTGTATCTTCTCCAAAGTACACTTAAGGCAAACAATACAGTGAAAGCATCTTCACAGCACAATCGTGCCTCACCTATCACATTATTTGGTAGAATGGCACAAGTAAGTTTTGCCTATTGAATTTGTTCAATATCACTTTTTCCCTATTTAAATTTGCAATTCTTAAATGTACAATAACATGGATTCCAGCCATCCACAATGGCAATGGGAATGTCAAGTGGGTATAGTGGAATGGTGGGAAGACCAAATGAGCAGTTAAAAGTTGAAGCTAAGTATCCAGCACTACTGTTTAAGCAACATTTAACAGCATGTGTTGAAAAAATATATGGGTTGATCCGTGATAGTGTCAAGAAAGAGATAAGCCCATTCTTGCATTTGTGCATACAGGTAAGCATGAAAATAACAAGACAATTTATTTAAAGACCAGAGGTCACAAAGTAATAATTTTTATACTTGTCGTCATATTGTTTTATTACCATTAACAGGCTCCAAGATCGACAAGAGCTAGATCAGTAAGAGGGTCATCTAAGAATATACATTCAAATATTGTTGCAAGACAACAAGCATCAAATATACACTGGCAAAGCATTGTTCATAAGCTAGAAAATACCTTGAGTATAATGTTAGAGAATAATGTAAGAAAAACAGATATACTGTTTACCAAAACATTCCCTGATTCTATATAAGAGTTGACATCGTCCACCATCTTTTGATTAACTTTGGGCAATTTTCAGGTCCCCCCTGTGTTCACAAGGAAAATTTTTAGTCAGGTTTTCTCATTCATAAATGTACAGCTCTTCAACAGGTAATACAAGGATCAACCCAAACCTAAAGTTAACCATAAATAATGAAATCAACTCTTGTTAATAATCAGTTTTTCCTCTAACTTCATGGCATACCAGCTTATTACTCCGACGTGAGTGCTGCTCATTTAGCAATGGAGAATACGTAAAGGCCGGTTTGCAGGATTTGGAACAATGGTGCCTAAATGTATCAGATCAGGTAAGCTAAATGCAGAATACATATAAAAAGTGGGAGAGAGTTAATAATGATTTTGCTATTTCACAGTTTGCAGGATCATCATGGGACGAACTCCAACACATAAGGGAAGCCGTGGGATTTCTGGTACATTTTATTGAATTTAAACAGGCAAATGCTTTTAATTTCAATATCCAGAATGTAACAGATAATATGGCTCATATCATATATGCAGGTTTTACATCAAAAAGCTCAAAAATCATTGGATGAGATCACAAACGAACTCTGCCCGGTACATGAACCAATCTAATAATGTGCATGATAAATGAAGCTTTAATGCAGTTGAGTTTAAATCTCCAATGTTGAAAATGTGAAGTAAGGCTCAATTTTAACTTATCCTTTAAATAACAGATGCTGAGCATTCCCCAAATATACCGCATTGGGACTATGTTCTGGGACGATAAATATGGAACGCAGGGATTATCTCCAGATGTAAGTCAACGAATTTTGCTTTAAAATTTGGAAGACAATTATTGAATCTTATAATGTACAAATATGGTGTTTGGAAATTGTAAAAACAACACAACAGGTGATCGGCAAGATGAGAACACTTATGGCAGAAGATTCAATAAGCATGCCAAATAATTATTCGTTCTTGCTCGACGTGGATGCAAGGTAACAATCACTGTCCACAAAGTGTTTAGTCAATCTAACAAAACAAAGGTAAAAAACTGTACCTACTGAACGCATTTCAATTATGTTCCAGCATACCCTTTTCAATGGAGGAGATGTGCCGCTCTTTTGGTGCAATCAGCCTATCCCACGTTGACCCACCACCGCTACTCCGCCACAGATCCGACTTCAATTTTCTATTCCAAACAGCGGATTCTCTTTAATTTTGCGCAGATGTGGGGTGAATCTATGTGTGATTTTTAAAAGCCTTCTGTTCCAATTTCCTTTTTTTTTTTTTTTTCTTTTTTGTTCCACCGGAAATGATTGTTCCAATTTCATTGCTTTTAGAGTTACAGCCAAATTCTTTTCATAGCCTCATTTCCTTCGGTTGCGAGAGGAAGATAATTTGTTTGTTTCTAATTATTACCAAACTTGTTAATGTCTCACGCGCGGGTTGTAATTTTATTATATAATGAAATATTTTAACAGTGCTACAAAGAAAATTTTACTTTATCAACGACCACTATTAAACATTCTCATTAATTTGGTAAAATTGAATTCTTTTCATTGCCTCATTTCATTCGGTTGCGGGAGGAAGATAATTTATTTGTTTGTAATTATTACCTAAGTAAACTAGTTAATGTCCGCAAGGGTTGTAATTTTGTGGAAAAAGTATAAAAAAATACGCTGTAACTTTAACCCTAATTACTTCTTTACATGTGATTTTAATCATAATAAATTAGTATCATATAAGACTTGAAACTACATACTACTTTTTCATACTTTTTTCTAATTTTATTATATAATGAAATATTTTAACAATGTAATATATGATTACTTAATTTTTTACCAAGTAAAATTTACTTTATTAATAATTAATGATTCAATACATTTTCATCCAATAGTAGTAAAGTTAAAGTAAAAATAAAATAAATAAAGTAAAAATTAAAGTCACCCCACATTTTTCCTATTTAACATATTATAAATTAGTAAATAAATTTTAAAATATATATATAAATAATTTGAATATGGTAAATTTAAATAAATAAAATATGTAATCACACCATTACCATTGAAACAATTACAAATAAATAACTTTCTAAGTTTACTAACATTTATAAAAATAAAATTTTCTTTTAGTAAACTATTCTTATTAAAAATTTTAAGCAACAAATAATATCAAATTATTATTTAACTGTAATTTAATATGATAGAAATGAAAAGTAAGACTACTTACTTAAATTATTCTCTTAAAATTACAATATATATAGATGCCATTTTAGAACTTAGTTAATTTTTTTGATCAATATTTTAGAAATCTAATAATTTTAATAATTTTTGTTAATTTTTAACACAATTGGATAATATAGAACCAATTTTTTTTGAACAAAATACAACTTTTTATTTTTTCAATAATAATAATCATAGGTAATAAAATATAAAACACAAACGGAAACTAACTGCAATGTTCAATTTGCATTTTTTACAGACTACAAATAATATATATATATATATTTTAAAATTGTTTTAACATAATTAATTAAGTAATTTTAATAAATTATAAATTATAAATTAATCAAACATAAAAGTTATAACTTAAAATCTTATCTTAATAATTTAGATGACTTGTAATGATTAGATTAATCTTCACTACTAGAGAAAACTGATATCCTTATTGAATTGGTTAAAATTTGCAAATAAACCAACAGGGTAAAACTGAACTAGAACCAGCCACATCCTGGTTTAAAGTTGGTTTTGGTTTAGTCGGGTCCAAATTGGTTCAATTTATTTGGTTCATTCAGTTCAACAAGTTAATTGTCTTTTTTTATTTTTCAGTTTGGAATCGGAACTTCTAGTTTTTATTCCATGGGGTGTGGCCCTAAACCACTCCCTTTTATATATATATATATATATATATATACATACACACACACCCTGTGATTTCACACATTTTTACTTAAAAGGCGTGTGGTATTTTTTGTGACAAAAAGTTGTCCTGTGATTCAATTTATTAGTAGTTAGAGACAATTGATATTAACACCATGCCATGGGCAAAATTGAAATTTCATACTGGTTAGAAATTTTAGCCTCTATTTGAAAATAAATGAAATCATAAGGTAACTATTTGTATTTTTTTTCATGATTTTGTTTTATAATAAATTAACTTGTTTTATTTAAGAATATTTATTTAAACTTATGAAAGAAATATGAAGAGATGAATCATTTTTTATTTTTTATTATTTGATGTTTTTTTATTTTTAATATTTTTGAGATTATTAATATATCTTTAATTCAGTTTGGATTATTAAACTTGCTCCTCAACTTCATGCTTTATGGCGAGCTGGTTTTCTTGCCACTTTTTGGAGCATTTGACGTTCTCGCAAAAGGGCTGCTTTTCATTTTGAATATCAGGCCCTTCTATTGCAATTTGCTTTATTTGCAAAGCTGTGAAAAAGGTAGAGATTTTTAAATGTGGATATATGCACAATTATATTTTAGATTTGTCAGTCCTTTCTAGATTTTGTATTATAGGAATCTTAAAGCTTGCACCTATGATTTTTTCGGTTAGCTGGATCCCTCCTCCTTTAAGTTGGCTTAAAATTAATTCTAACGTTGTTGTTAGAGGTTCCCCTAGCCTCTCAGGTGCTGGACGTGTGATTAGAGGTTGCTTTGGTCATGCAATAGCCTCGTTTGCTGCTCTACTTGGTGTTCACTTCACATTTAAAGCTAAGCTAATTACAATAATGACAAGTTATGGATGTAGCAAAGGACTCCAATGATGAAAGTGTCTTCGATACTTAATCTTTAAACAATTCTAAGGGCTTTTAAAGGAAGAATTTAATGTTATCAGGGACTAAATTGCAAAGTTCTTTTTAGGACCTAATTGCAAAATTTAAATTTTTCTAGGGGCCTTTTTATAATTAAATGTTAAAAAAAGGTGCATGTCAGAATTCCATAATTCCGACTGGAATTAAAACAATTTTGATCGGAATTGCACAATCTCGGTCGGAATTGAATTCTTCTGTTCTTTCCTATTTCTAATTACTTCCAATTTAGTGTTTTAATTAGTTTAAACTTCTTTATTAATTCAATCCTAATTGGTTTAAACTTCCTAATTAATTCAATCCTAATTGGTTTAAAATTTCTAAATAAACTTTAGGAATGAGAATCACATTAGGATTAGGGTTAGACTTCCTAGTTCCACTATAAAAGGGAGAGAGGGAGCTTAGAAAAAAGGGAGGAAGAGCAGAGGAGGAGCATAGAAAAGAAAATAAAAAGAAGGGGAAGAGACGGGGAGAACAAGAAGAAAAATCGTGATTTTTTCTTGAATATTTTATAAAAATTTCTTTTGATTCATCAATTAATTCAAGACTCGTGAAAAATTTTTAAGGAGAAAGATTCAAAGATTTATCAAGAATGGTGAATCATAAATCTGAGGAGCACCCTAAATCATCCATAAGCATATCATATTCTTCTTTTCTTCTTTTATTTATTTATTTTTTTGATTATTTTACATTATTATTCTTATGGAGGAAAACACATGGTGATTATGTGAGGGAGATGAATTTCATTAGGAGTTTGCAGAAGATTATGAACAAAGCCCCATAGAGACTTAGTTTCTAGGGTTTTATTGTTATTTTTATTATCTTTATTTTATTTATTATTTTTTTATTTTTATTCTATTAATTGTTTTATGAATTAATATAATAGCCCCAATAGTGAGAATAGTAATAAAATTATGTGTGTGGTTGTATGTTTATTTTGATTAAATTGGTTAGTAAAATTAGGTTTCTAATTATGCAATTATTTAAAATCAATGGAGGAAGTAGATTAATTTAGGTTGCATGTTAATAAAAGTAGGGTTTTAGTAAGGATTAATTTAATTATTTGTTTGATCTTTTTTAATTGTTTTCTTGTATTTTTATTTGTTTTTGGGTTTTGTTCATTATTTTTATATGTTTTGGCCTTTAAGCCCACTTTAGGTCTTAATCTATTTATTTAAGGTTAGGTAATTCTTTTAGCCCATATCACTTAATAATTAATTAGGTTTAATTAATTAAAATATATTTTTAGGCCCATAATTAATTAGATTTTAGATTAGAAATATCTTTAGGCCCATTTAGTTAATTAGACATAGGCCCACCTAATTTAGTTTAATTAATTTAGACTTAGCTCACTTAATTTAAGCCTTCTTTCATAATTTGTAGATTTAAGATCATTATTTAATTAAAACATGTAGAATTAGGCCCATTAATTTAAATATTCCATAATTTGTAGATATAGGCCCATATTTAGAATTAAAATTAGTAGACTTAAGTTCGTTTAATTAAAATAAAAAGGAATTAGGTCTTTAGGTTCACTTATAATTTAAAACATGTAGACTTTAACTCATTTATTTAAAATCCATATAGATTAGACTAACTTAGGGATTATGTGATTTATTGAATGCATTATTTACTTGTATATTTCTTGACTAGTTTGCCTTGGAGTTTATTGTTTTGGGTTTATATGAAATTGCATGTAAATAGAGAATAAGATAATAATTCATAAAGTAATTCTAAATGAACACAAGACTGAAAGAAGTTGGTATTCCGTATCCAGAATCTCCTGGTTGTGGTGCTAGCTTTCTTTTAGGGAATCAAGTACCACCTTTTCGATTTGTCCTAGTTATTACCCTAGGTGGCGACTCCTCATCTCCATGCTATGTCTTTGTGACAGTGGTTAGTGTGTTCTCTAGAGCCCTGAGCTCAAACAGTGATACGATTGCTAAAATCTTAGACGCGCTCTAAACCCCGCCGTCTATAGTGGCCACTCCACTGGGGATAAGAGATACTAATTCTACTTGTGTTCTTTATAATTATTTTATTAATTATTATTTTATTCTTGCATTCATTCTGCATGTCCCTATTAACCGATGGCATTGGTTTATGTTTCCATGATTCCACTAGCTTCATGGGATTGTAGATCGGCTAACCATCACTCTTAGCCTTAACTCAGTCCAAGAAAGATTACCGGGTTCATCTAACCAAAGCCTGTAACCCAAGTCCTCAAGGGGGGGTAGTCTTCTCTCGAGTTTGCAAAGGATGTTGGGCCCCTCTGACCTTGGCTTGTAACTCAAAGTCCATAATGGAGAGCATCTTGCTAAAGGAACCTTAACCTTTTTACCGGACCTTAACCACATATAATGGCTTAGTTATTTCCCCTAGGATCTACCCAAATTGCTTGTGAATATTGTCATGAGGTATTTCTATCTGTAAAGGCCCAAGCCCATACTTTTGAAACCCGTTTAGGTTGATAAAGATTGGGCTAATCTTTTACGCCTAGAAATGTTGTTTCTGTGCTTCTATTGCTTTGAGAGATTTGGCATGTGTGTCAGTCCCTGATATCCCCTGTTGATATTAAGACTAAGACAAAAAATCCTAGGAAAAGAGACTCACCATCGAATACATGTGCGGGAGTGAAAGAGTCCTAAAGTGGGGGTGAATAGGACTATCAAACACAAATGGAAAATTAAAGGAATTATTTGCAAGAAGTGAGTAAGAGTAGAGAGGGAAGAATGATGAACACAAATATTTAAGGAGTTCAGATTCACAAATAATCCTTCGTCTCCATCTAACTTATCCCTAAGTTAGGATTTTTTAATCACCCATAATCTCATTAATAAGATTGAGAATACACAAGAGTTTTATGGGTCACTCTTACAACCTTACAATCTTGAGTTTTCAAGGCTCACTCAAAAACCAAATTCCCAAGTGTTTTAATGGCTAAACACTTAAACCAATTCCTTTAGAATAGAATCTCACTTCTCATTTTCTAAACCAAGAAAATAGAAGAATAAGAATGTCTGTTCTAATCACTCACCAACTCTCACAAGAGTTATACACAAAGAATTTGATTAAAAGAAAGTTTTAGAGCTTAATTAAATGTTTAAGAAAATGATGAATGATGCACAAGTTTTCTTAACCTTTCAATTGAATTCTAAGTTGTGTTTATATTGATAAACACTCTAAAATGTAGTTTTTGGATGTATCAATCATGTCTCCAATGTTTAGAATTGATTTTGAATTAATTTTTGGACTTATGGCAGCTTAAAGGTTGCTCACGAGTGCCTCATGAGTGAACAGTGCTCGTGAGGGGTGAAATTATAGCCGTTGCATTTAAAAATTCAAGTGTATATGCTTGGTATATGTTTGGTATATAATTCCCTACACACTTAATTGAAATTATTAGTATAAAAATTGTTTGTCAAAGTCCAGAATTAGGAGTTTGATCATGCAAATGGTCAACAGGGAGGGATAAGGTTGGAAGGATGTATGTATACCTAACTTGTTATTTGCTACTTATTGCATAGCACGTGCATCATGCATACATGCATACATGCATCATACTAACCATTTTTCTTACAGCCATCATAGATTTGTCTAGGTCTTCCTATGTTTAGAGTTGAAAAGGTGGCAGACTAGTGAGAACTGATTCAAGCCCCCAATCGATCGCGAAAGAGATCCTTAGTAGACTGGAAAAGAGCCCCATTAATCCTCTTTATTTGGAAGATACGCAACCTGAATGAACTGAAAGAATGGAACAATAAGTGGGAGGAAATTGGACCCTCGAAGATGTCAAAGGAGCACTAATGGATGATATGAGAGCAATGATGCAAGATGAGTTAAGACAAGCTCTAACCGAACTAATGCCACCACCTACTGCTGTTGTACCACCCGTCGTGGCCAACCCACCTGCTATGGGTCCACTACCTGTTAACAATGACAATGTCTAAGAAATGAAACTCGAGGATATTGAGAGTTACATGGTTGAAAAAGTGAAAAAGGAGTCACTTGAGCAAGTTCAAGAGTTGGAATCCAGACAAATAAAGGTATTAACTTAGAAGATGTCTAAGATGGAAGAGTTGAGGAGGGGACAAGGCTTAGGGTACTTGTTTGACTTTGATGATGTGATGCAATTTGAGGAAGATAGGCTACCTAACAAATTCAAAATGCCACAGCTATAGAAGTTTGATGGTACTGGGGACCTGAGGATTCATCTCAGTCAATACAAAACTACTATGAGTACCAATAAGGCTCCTTTGACCGTGGTTACTAAGCTGTTTATGTTGTCCTTGGAAGGTATGGCCATTAACTGGTATCATGGATTAGAGAAGTCTATCTGAGCAAATTGGAGAGAGTTGTGCACTACTTTTCTAAAGCAATACGACTATAATACTAGGCTTAAGGTGTCTATAAGAGATTTGGAACTAACCAAGCAAAAGCCCAACGAATCATTTTCAGATTTTCTGACTAGGTTCATGAATAAGGCAGGAATGATGAAGACCAAATTGGCAGAGAAGGACCAGGTTAGAATGATAGTCCGAACATGTCACCTAACCTAGTAGAGAGGTTGCAAATGATGAACTCCAAGACGTTCGTGGACCTTTATGATGATGGGTTACAGGCTGAAGAGATCGAAAATGAGAAAAAGAAGGCCACTAGGAACACTGGAGTGAGAAATTACCCAACTGGGGGCACGCAGCAAGGAAATACCAATCGAGTCATAGGAGTTCATGCCATCCAACAACCTAGGAGATTCTCAAATTTTAACTAACCCTTATCTAAAGTCCTAGACCGTCTCATTCAAAAAGGCCTCCTTAGACCCTTAACCCAGACCACTAAACCCAAACCTTCTTGGTTTTGATCAAAATAGTTATTATAAATTTCATCAAGTCGCTGGTCACTCTACTAACTCTTGCATGTGTCTTAAACATAAAATCCAAAACCTCATAGACTTTGGAAAGATCACAAACCCTAAAAAATCAAGCCCAAACCTAAATACCCAAAATAATCCTTTCCCAAATTATCGAAATGTAACACCCCCAACCACCATGATTAACTTAGGAGCGAGCAAAGAAGATGTGCTAAACTCTCTTGAGGATCTAAGCCTTAAAACTATTAAGAAATCTCCTAATACTCCCAAAAGCGTGGAAGTGGTAGAAGACTTACTGGGACAACCCTCAGGCAAGTTCGATTATAAGGTGTTTTACTCCAAACCACCTTCTTTTGACATATCCATTGATACAATCGAGCCTACAAGATGGGGTGAGGAGTTCGATGATGAAAAGTTACTAGTCGAGGTATAGAAAGAAGGGAAGAAAGATCAGACTATAGGAATGATTGATATTTGGTATAGTTTGGATGAGGAAGGCACTGAAGGGTATGATGTATGGGTAGATAATCCTGAAGTCAACCATGTTACCAGAAGCGAGAAAGGTTATAAGCCAGCAGAGAAAGCCATTGAGAGGGAAGAAGCTATTGAAGGAGAAGACTCAAATGAACAAGGTGAGGACTTGATTCTCGAACAACTCAAGAAAGCAAAGGCTAATGTAAGCATTTGGGAGCTCTTGATGCATTTGAGCAGCCACAGAAGAGCCCTAGTTAAGGCCTTGACTAAGATGAACATTGAAACTGTAGCAACTCCTGAAGCAATGGTGGCCAAGGTTACTGAGAAAAAGCACGGGGTCATTACTTTCTCGGATGAGGATTTACCTATGGAAGGAAGGAACCATAATAAAGCACCATTCATCCTAGCTGAAGTAAGAGGGAAGAGGACTAATTATGTGATGGTGGATGATGGGTCTGCAATTAATGTTTGTCCACTATAGATCCTACCCAATTTAGGTGTGAAGGTGGAGGATTTGGCAAAATCAGACCTTGTAATAAGGGCTTATGATGATAGCATAAGGAGTGTAGAAGGAACCTTTGTGGCTTCTGTGAAGACTGGACCTATAGAGGCAATGGTGGAATTCACTCTACTAGATATTCCTATCACTTATACCCTTCTTCTGGGTAAACCTTGGTATCATGTCTTGGGAGGAGTGCCTTCGACTGTGCATCAAAAGGTGAAATTCCTACTTGATGGGGAAGTGGTGACTATAGATGCTAGTATGGGCAAAATGGTGTCTGTAGTTATTGATATTCAGAAACAGGTAATCACTCCCCCAGGTTATCAGGTGGCCATGATTTCAGAGGGAGTCACAATGGATCCAAGTATTATGAACATGATCAAGAAGATGAATTACCGACCAGGACAAGGACTAGGGAAAAATGAACAAGGAATCCCATAACTACCAGATTTCAAAACCCAGAATGACACAAGAGGATTGGGCTATAGTGGAGCTGGGTTCAACAACAAAGGGACAAGAAGAAGGTTTTTCAATGAAAACGGCCTAGGGAGTGTGGGACCCCTGAAAGGTAACTTTATCAAGCAAGGAAAGGAGAAGTTCTACCAGGGTGAAAAGGAGCCTGTCCAAGTAGCTGGTGTGGATGTTCTCGGATTTGAAATTTTTAAAGAATAGATAGTTAAAAAGCTGGTGTAAGACAACAAGGACAAGGTAATGAAGACAGTTACTGAAAAGATGAAAACTGAAGACATTGAAGAACTGCTTTGTCTGCCACCCAATAAAGAACCATCATAGGAATTAACTAGTATCATTAATAATAGTTTTACTGATGTTTTTTATAAAGAAACTGATGTAATAATGTTCGATTTGTTTGAGGACAAAAACTTTATTTCCTTTATGGTCAATGATATAAATTCTGGTTTGGCTTACTTGTGTGATGTCGATTCTGATGGTCTTGTGCATTTTAATAATGATCATTCATGCATGTTTGAAATTAATTCTATTCAATTAGATTCATTAAACATGGGCACAAATGAACAACCAAAACACATTTCTATATCACATGACTTAACTCCTGAAGAGAGGGAAAAGTTTGAGAGAATATTAATAAAAAGAAAGGTAGTATTTGCTTGGTCCTATGAGGATATGCTAAGGTTAGATAGGGGAATTGCAGAGCATCACATTCTAACATATCCTGAAGCTAAACCTGTTAAGTAGAAACTTCGTAGGTTAAGGCTCAAGTGGACAAAAAAGATAAGGAAAGAAGATACCCAGACGAAGCAACTTCCAAAGATAGATATGCTCTTCGTGTTCTTACATGTCATTATGCAAGTCATGATGGGATATTATACATAAGGATGCCGAATGGAATATAATTAGATGTCTCAAGAAGGATGAAGTAGAGCAAGTGATGAGAGAGATTCATGCAGGAGTTTATGGATCACATATGAATGGGATAATTTTGGCAAAGAAGATTACTCGGCAAGGGTACTATTAGGGGAGTATAGAAAAGGACTGCATCCAAATAGTAAGAGAATGCCATTAATGTCAAATACATGGGAACCTCAATCTCCTTCCCTTTACAATTTTAAAAAGTTTAACATCTTCATGGCCCTTTGCAGCTTGGGGAATAGATATAATAGGGGAAGTAAAACCAACTGCTTCAAACGGGCATAAATATATAGTGGTCATAATCGATTACTTTTCAAGATGGGTAGAAGTAGAATCCTTTGGCACCTTAAAAGCTAGGTAGTTGGCAAAGTTTATTGAGAAGAACCTCATTTATAGGTATGGGGTCCCACATCATGTTGTGATAGACAATAGAGTTTAGTTTCAGATAGAAACTGCTGAGTTGTTACAAAGATACAAGATTGAGCATCATAAGTCTTCACCTTATCGACCTCAGGCTAATGGAGCAGTAGAAGCAGCTAATAAGAATATAAAGAAGATTCTCTCTAAGATGGTGAAGACACATAAGGACTGGTTCGAACACCTTCCTTTTGCTTTGTGGGGATACAGAACTACAACACGTATGGCTATGGGACAAACTTCGTTCTCATTAGTATATGGTTATGAAGCAGTTCTACCCATAGAGACATAAATTAAATCCTTGAGGGTGGTTATGGAAGTGAAAATTCCTGAGAGTGAATGGATGCAAAAGAGGTTTGATTACCTTGTATCACTAGATGAGAAAAGGATGGATGCTTTATTCCACACTTAGATTTATCAGAGAAGAATAGTAAGAGCATTCAACAAAAAGGTTAAGCTAGGAAAGATAAAAGTAGGAGATATGGTATTAAAGCACGCAAGGGCAATGGTGTTTGACCCGAGAGGAAAATTCAAATTGAATTAGGAAAGACCGTACTTAGTCAATACAATCTTGCCTAGGGGAGCTGCAAAAATATCAAATGTAGAAGGGAATAAGTTCATTGAGCCAATTAACCCAGATCGCCTTAAGAAATACTACCTTTGAAAAAAGAAAGAAAGAGAGTCCAATAACTAGAAAACCTAAAAAGGCTGGTTAGGTAAAAGTTAGGACATTCCTACTGTTCAGAAAACCCGTAAAGGGCTGATCAGCTAAAAGTTAGGGAAATGAAAATGAGAGGAAAAATGTTCAGTTAGAAAATTTGAAAGGACTAGTTGATAACAGGAGTTGTTTCATGTGATATAATACATGTACTCATTTTTGCCCTGGATAATGAAATGAATTGAAAAGATATTTTTATTAAATATTGCGTATTCTATCTTTATTAAAAAACACAAAGACTTGAAGAAAAATAAAACATAAGAAACCAGACTTATGAGACCACTACTTGTGTTTTTGTTTCTTTCTTGACTCATTTAATAATATTTGAGTCCTTTTGTATTTAATAAGTTTTGGTGATTCTGTAGATTACATAGTAACCCAAGTCTTGTAGTTGTCATCAGTAGTCAAGTCAGCATTCAGGCACATATTGTGTTCCAAAGCTCTATGAGGCTACAAGTTCTTTACCTTGTCCAAGAAATTTTGTCTCAAGAGGAAACCTTTGAAGTTGGTTATAATAGCAACAATGAATTGAGGGTGACCATACTAATGGCAGAGGTGTAAAGGAGAAAGAAAGGTTAAAAAGTATAATATGGGAATAGGGACACAGTTGTCATACAAGTTAATGGTCATGAATTTTAATCTCCACCAAGGACAAATCCAAGTAATCTCAGTATTAGCGATGCCTTTCATCCAATCAACCCATTGATCCGTAGTGTGCTTATCCTTTATTTTCAGAGGATGAGATTGCAGATGATGAGGTTGATAAATTAAAGCATTAGGAGGAGCATCAAGTAGACTCAATTTCACCTGTAACCAAATCTAAAAATAAAAAAAAATAAAAAAAGGAGCTAAGCTGAAAACTTGAAAGGGCGACTAAGTAAAAAAAAAAGGTTGCATACCTGAAGGAGAAGCAGACTGCCTGAGAGTTGGTTTTGAACTTTGAAATTATCTAACCCAATGATAGTTTCAGTAAGTATAACAGGCACGGGATTAGCTCCAGTTTCTACTTGTTCCAAGATACTGATAATTCTTACATCAGCATCTCCCTGAGAAGATACTAGCAAAAACTGAGCATATAGGCAGAAGGTGACAGTTCTAATCCAAGTAGCACTGGTTTTGTCCCTAGCTTCATAAGAGGAAATCAGAAAAGGAAAACTGATGGTTTCATCATTATGTGCATGTATGTAGATAATATCTAGGGGCATATCAAAGAATGTTATTAACCTGTTAGGAACTCAATTTCAAGGTCTGGGAGAGCAAGGGTAGTAGTTGAACTTAGTGAACATCCCAGAATAGCAGCAAAGTCCTCTATAAGGGGACATAGCTCTTGTCCATTGAATATAAATACGTGATCCTTAACATCTTAGAAAGTGGCAGCAGCGTGTATGAAATTATTATCTATCTTCAGATGTTGAAAGGACTTAGATGGTTTGGCATGAAAGGGCGAAATTTTATTACAATCATCTCCATTAAGGGTTTTGAGAAGTTTCCTCACCAAAATAAGTGTGGCTTATGTCATGATGGAGGCGAAGAGTGGAGTGAATGCAGTATATTCGTCTTATGGTTTTTGTTCTTATATAGGCCGCAAATCAAATATAGAAAGGATTAGGATTGTGTTTGGACTAAATTCGCATCAGAGAAGGAAAAAAACCAGAATCAGAGCTGAGATTTCTGATTTGAAATCCATAATTCCAATTGGAATTCTAAATTTTTGATCAGAAATCTAGGACATCGATAAAAAAAAAGTGGGAAATTATAGCTTGATCTAAAATAAAGGTCAATAGTGCATAAAAGAAGACAGTCCTGAAATATCTCAAAGTAAAGTCACACTAATACAATTCCTAAAGAAAGTCAGTCCTTTTGAGCTCCAGTGTTCGGCCAAGGACTCCACTCTCTATCTCGATCGTCCCTCTGATCTAAGGGCATAAAAGTCCCGGCATCGTGTCCATCGAAACTAAGACTAGCAAGCTGTCGTTGGAGCCTCTCATTCTCATGCTCCAGATCCCCAGCATAATTCTATTGCATTAGAAAATAGTTAGAACCATGTATAACATGCATACATTTGCATATTTATTGTGAATACTATCCCTCCAAGTGTCTGTAATCTGTATAGTAAATAATCTCTAAGAAGAGGTGATTCCATACAAATACTCCACTTGTGTCCTAGGGACCTGTAAAATAAATTTTACTAACTCAGCAACAAGTGCAGGTTTGTGTAGGGTTGGCTAGAGAGCAAGTCGAACTTACATGTGAAGCATCAGGGGGTGAGAAGCTAGGAATCTGAGCTGTATCAAAATACATGTGTCGCTCAATAGGAGTCTGTACCATAGGAGCCTAATAATACATCGGCCTATCAAATGGGGGAACATCACCCAAAACAATACCTAAGGGATCCTCACCATGAGCAGTCTCACCATGAGGAATAGGCTCGACCTCCTACTCAGTCTCCTCAGTACCATCCTTAGTCTCCTCCATAACAGCATCAAGGACTTCCTCAAACTATACAGAGAATCAAATGTCAATAATGATGAGAGAATTAAAGTAAAGTAGTGAGAAAGAGCATACCTCATATGGGTCTGTAGGAACTTCCTCTAAGAGGTTCTCTCGAATATACTCCCAATAATGACGAGAACGCTCAAGCATCGTCGAAGTAGCATATCCCTCAAGAGCAGCTCTAAGCTCAGGCCCAGTCATGCTGCTACTCCGTAACATCGAGGGAGGAATAGAAGAAGGGACACGTCTCCTAGAAGGCCCCATATGCTAGTGATAAACAGGCTCACCAAGATACCACGTCTGGCAGCTATAACCAGGAAGCAAAACTCTCATAGTCTCAAGTCTCACAGCTGTAGTCATAAACTCATATCGCTGAATGTCTTCAACACCAGTTAACCAATTTGATCTAACTTATGAACTCATTCATTTAAAATTAAATTTGTTAGACTTCTGCAATTGATGAAATACTAAAAGTTAAAACTTTCTTACTAGGTCCCACTCTAAGGAGTTCAGCTAATCCCGATAAGTCTGCAAATCATGCTTAATGCTAGCAAGATGAGAAGAACCCCATCTCTGCATCAAGGGAAGACTCCTGTCGGAGTTGATAGCACTGAAACCTCAAATCACTCCAGTCTCAATACCCCAAATTTGAAAAAGGAAAAATGAAGGAAATAAAGAAGGGAAGGTGAAAGTAAGTAAAAAAAAAGTTAAAAAAAAAAAGGATAAGAAGCATACATGCAAGACATGCCAGAAATTGTACATCGTCACAGCACCTCTATAAATAATATCCAATCTATAGTAGAGGTAAGCGAGTGCTACAGACCCCCAATCCAAAGTAGAGACCCTAGAAAGATCCTGAAGAGGGCCAAGAAGAGCGATGCTAACCTCATGACCAGTCTCACAAAAGAGGGTAGTGCTGAGCAGAATCAATAAGAAAAATCTCGCCTTTTGAAGAATCTAGCAAGGTGTAGTGGTAGGTAGTCTCCTGAAACCCTATACAAGGGAGGAAAGATGCACGTTCTTCTTATTCTTCCATGTCGGAACAAACTAGAGTAGGTCATAAATGTAATAACTCCTAGCATCCTCCGGAAGAGTGCAGTAATGGACATCAAAAGGAACCGGGGTACCTCCAAATGCAATCATGATAATGGCAGAAAAACTAATCGGTGAAATGGTTAGCTCACCCACTCATGTGTGAAAGGTGTGAGTAGTGTCCATCCATCTCTCGATAAGCATAAAAAGGGAATATTGATCTGACCTACCTCGAGCAGTTGGTAAGGCAGCAACAAAGCGTCGAAAGCCGGATGCCCAGGCATGCTGTGCTACCTCTCCAAATAAGTCATGGAACAACTCTCATGCCAAGTGAAAGTAGCCTGAGAATTTTAGGGGTTTCTAAACAATGCAAAAACAACAAGATCATTTTTTTCCTAAATTTTTGATTTTTTTTACTTCACCTTTAAAAAAAAAATCAAATTGGAAGTCTAGATTTCTGATTGGAAATCTAGAATTTCGATCGGATTTCCTGATTTCCAGTTAAAAATTTGAGAAATCCGATCAAAAATTTAGGATTTCAATCTGGAAATTTAGACCTCTGATGAAAATCCCAGTGAAATTTAACACATTTTGATTTTAATTTATCAAATTTTCATGATTTACATCAACTTTTTCTATTAAATTGCATGCATATAAACATTAATTTCATATACTAAAATTAATATGTTTATTGCAGAATTGAAATAGGGATAAGAAATTTGCCTCATTTTCAGCCTGAGAACATTTGTGGAGGTGCAAATGGGTTAATGGAAATATCTCTTCATCTTCATGGACCCCTAAATCATTTTATGAAAATGTGGACATAAAGTGAAGGGATTGACTACCTAGAACTGCTCCCGCATAGTCTATGTTGTGGGTGGGCCATAGGATCAGACGGATCCAAAATCGGATGTCGGATAAAAGTTTAATTGAAAAGAGAAAATTTGAAAATCAAGAGAAATGAAAAGGAAAAAAAAGAGAAGAAGAATAGGAAAAAGAGAATGTGAATCAGAAAAAGAAAAGGATGAAATATATAAAGGGGAAAATATCCTATTTGGTCCTTCAACTTTCATTTACATTTAGGTCCATTTGATTCTTTGCAATCTAGTCCTAAATTTTAAAGCTTATAGTTTAACAATAGATTATACGACTGAGTGTAATCAGCATTACACGACCGAGTGTGATGCCTCTTTTTAAAATAGACAATATGACCGAGTGTAGTTAGCATTGTATGACCGAGTGCAATGTATCCTCAATTGATTATACGACTAAGTATAATCAGCATCACACGACCAAGTGTGATGTTTCTTATCAAAATATACTATACGATCGAGTATAGTCAGCATTGTACGACCGAGTGCAATGTATCTTCAATCGATTATATGACCGAGTATAATCAGCATCATATGACCAAGTATGATGTTTCTTATCAAAACAGACTATACGACCGAGTGCAATGTATCCTCAATTGATTATACGACCGAGTATAATCAGCATCACATGACCAAGTGTGATGCATGATGCCTCTTTTTAAAATAAACTATATGACTGAGTGTAGTCATCATTGTACGACTGAGTGCAATGTATCCTCAATCGATTATATAATCGAGTATAATCAGCATCATACGACCAAGTGTGATGTTTCTTATCAAAACAGACTATACGACCGAGTGTAATTAGTATTGTACGACCGAGTGCAATTATCTTCAATTAATTATATGACCGAGTATAATCAGCATCATATGACTGAGTGTGATGTTTCTTATCAAAACAGACTATATGACCGAGTGTAGTTAGCATTGTACAACTGAGTGCAATGTATCGTCAATCAATTATACGACCAAGTATAATCAGCATCATATGACCAAGTATGATGTTTCTTGTCAAAACAGACTATACGACCGAGTGTAGTAAGCATTGTACGACCGAGTACAATGTATCCTCAATCGATTATATGACCGAGTATAATCAGCATCATACGACCGCGTATGATGTTTCTTGATAAAACAGACTATATGACCGAGTGTAGTTAGCATTGTATAATCAAGTGCAATGTATCCTCAATCAATTATATGACCGAGTATAATCAGCATCATACAACCGAGTATGATGTTTCTTATTAAAACAGACTATATAACCGAGTGTAGTCAATAGTGTATGACCGAGTGCAATGTATCCTCAATCGATTATACGAACGAGTATAATCGGCATCATATGACCGAGTATGATGTAATTTTTTCTAATGTTATACGTCCGAGTATAGTCAAACATTGTATGATAGAGTACAATGTGGTTCATTCACCCAAGGTTATATGACCGAGTATAATCAATATCATACGACCAAGTATGATATGTCATTTGAAACGCTGTATGTCCGAGTATAGCAAATTCACCAGCAGAAGCCTCAAGGAGTATAGGCAAGTATCCTAAATTTTAATTTAGAAATTGGGTGCTATTTTGCTTTGCCATAATTTGTCAAGCAAACAACGACAAATGGGGGCAACTGTAGACACCTAATTTCGAGATGACAAGTTATAGATGTAACAAAGGACTCCAATAATGAAAGTGTCTTCGATACTTAATCTTTAAACAATTTTAAGGGCTTTTAAAGGAAGAATTTAATGTTATCAAGGAATAAATCACAAAGTTCTTTTTAGGACCTAATTGCAAAATTTAAAATTTTCTAGGGGTCTTTTTATAATTAAATGTTAAAAAAAAGGTGCGTGTCGGAATTCCATAATTCTGACCGGAATTACAATAATTCCGATTGGGATTGTACAATTCTAATCGAAATTGCACAATCCCGGTCGGAATTGAATTCTTCCATTCTTTCCTCTTTCTAATTACTTCTAATGTAGTGTTTTAATTGGTTTAAACTTCCTAGTTAATTCAATCCTAATTGGTTTAAACTTCCTAATTAATTCAATTCTAATTGGTTTAAAATTCCTATATACACTTTAGGAATGAGAATCATATTAGGATTAGGGTTAGACTTCCTATTTCCACTATAAAAGGGAGAGAGGGAGCTTAGAAAAAGGGGAGGAAGAGCAAAGGAGGAGCGTAGAAAAGAAAATAAAAAGAAGGGGAAGAGACGGGGAGAATAAGAAGAAAAATCGTGATTTTTTCTTGAATATTTTACAAAAATTTCTTTTGATTCATCAAATAATTCAAGACTCGTGAAGAATTTTTAAGGAGAAAGATTCAAATATTTATCAAGAACGGTAAATCACAAATCTGAGGAGCACCCTAAATCATCCATAAGCACATCATATTCTTCTATTCTTCTTTTATTTATTTATTTTTTTGATTATTTTACATTATTATTCTTGTTATTTTATTATAATTTATTCATTAATTATTATTTTATTTTATGTTTTGTGGTGATTATAGAGGAAAATGCATGGTGATCATGTGAGGGAGATGAATTTCATTAAGAGTTTGCAGAAGATTATGAACAAAGCCCCGTAGAGACTTAGTTTCTAGAGTTTTATTTTTATTTTTGTTATCTTTATTTTATTTATTATTTTATTTATTTTTATTCGATTAATTGTTTTATGAATTAATGTAATAGCCCAGTAGTGGGAATAGTAATAAAATTATGTCTGTGGTTGTATGTTTATTTTGATTAATTTGGTTAGTAAAATTAGGTTTCTAATTAGGTAATTATTTAAAATCAATGGAGGAAGTAGATTAATTTAGGTTGCATGTTAATAAAATTAGGGTTTTAGTAAGGATTAATTTAATTATTTGTTTAATCTTATTTAATTATTTTCTTGTATTTTTATTGGTTTTTGGGTTTTGTTCATTAATTCTGTGTGTTTTGGGCCTTAAGCCCACTTTAGGTCTTAATCAATTTATTTAAGGTTAGGTAATTCTTTTAGCCCATATCACTTAATAATTAATTAGGTTTAATTAATGAAAATATATTTTTAGGCCCATAATTAATTAGATTTTAGATTAGAAATATCCTTAGGCCCATTTAGTTAATTAGACATAGACCCACCTAATTTAGTTTAATTAATTTGGATTTAGCTCACTTAATTTAAGCATTCTTTCATAATTTGTAGATTTAAGATCATTATTTAATTAAAACATGTAGAATTAGGCCCATTAATTTAAATATTCCATAATTTGTAGGTATAGGCCCATATTTAGAATTAAAATTAGTAGACTTAAGTTCATTTAATTAAAATCAAAAGGAATTAGGTCTTTAGGTTCACTTATAATTTAAAACATGTAGACTTTAACTCATTTATTTAAAATCCATGTAGATTAGACTAACTTAGGGATTGTGTGATTTATTGAATGCATTGTTTACTTGTATATTTCTTGACTAGTTTGCCTTGGAGTTTATTGTTTTGGGTTTATATGAAATTGCATGTAAATAGAGAATAAGATAATAATTCATAAAGTAATTTTAAATGAACACAAAACTGAAAGAAGTTGGTATTCCGTATCCAGAATCTCCTGGTTGTGGTGCTAGCTTTCTTTTAGGGAATCGAGTACCACCTTTTCGATTTTTCCTAGTTATTACCCTGGGTGGCGACTCCTCATCTCCATGCCATGTCTTTGTGACATTGGTTAGTGTGTTCTCTAGAGCCCTGAGCTCAAACAGTGACACGGTTGCTAAAATCTTGGATGTGCATTAAACCCCGCCGTCTACAGTCGGTTCAAAAATTTTTTTTGAACTATGAACTGGTAGTTCAATAGTTTCAAACTGGATTTTATATATATATATATATATATATTACTCATAATGAATGGGGGAAAAATTCCTTCTCAGTCACTCACATTCCCTCATAAAATGCATTTTATATCCAACAAAAATCTATTCTATAATTTATTTTATCCTGTTAAAAATAATTTTAGAATGTGTCAAAATACAAAATTTATTATGTAATTCCATGGTGGTTTCTTGTCAGTGAACTAAAATAATACTACTATAATGATAATCACTTATAGTATAATGATAATCACTTATGACAATTATCCTTGTAGTAATCTCATATTAGTTATATTATCATTATTCAAATATGTACCTATGAGTTCACTTAATATTTCATAGGCATTATTAATAAAACATAATTATTAGTCAACTTTATACAAGTCTTCATTCATTATTGTTCCAATAATAATTATCGACTAGGGATAATTTAGAATAAAATTCAAATTTCACTTAAGAGTTTTACTATCAAGTTATATACTTAATAACCTTAGGCAGAATTAACTATTCAAGGTTTATTAAAATTAACAAATAATAATGAAAATTCCTCTTTATTAATAAATGAAAATATGAAAAAGTCAAAACATGACCATTATGTAATTGCCCTTGAGCACATTATTGACAAGAATCTTTACATGCATGAGTTGCTTATTTTACACTTAAAGTGAAAAAGTAAGTGGACAATCTTCACATGCATGAGGTAACTTATGTTTCATTTAAGTCCAAGTGAGTGGAGGATCTTTATTAATGAAAATTATTCTCTCACATATACGCTAAGTTAGTAGATATTCTCTACACCACTTACCACTTCACATTAGAGAAATTTAAAACACAAGAGACAGTTTTCAAGAATTGAATCTTCTTTTTCTTCTTTCTTTCTAAGTGTAGTGAGTTTGTGAGTGAAATACAGGAGTTGTGTTTTATACACTAGCCTATAGTCATCATGTATAAAGTTTAGGTTGTGCAAGAGTTATGCAATTATAATGCTACATCCATTCATCCATTGAAGGTAATAAGTCATACATCATTCAAGTTAATGAAGGAGCTATAACAAGTTTTTAGGTCACCAAAGGAGGAGCTTACAAGTAAAACTCCATAAAAGGCTTAAAGTTGTTATGGTGATTCTCATGTATTTCGAGCTATAGAGGCTTCACACTTAGGAAGCTAGAAGCTTGTAAATTTGCACTAACTGTATCCTAAAACTTGTCGAGCATGCTATCACAATTTGGAGTTTATAAGAGATACTAAACTCTTAGATACATGTCTATTGACTTGCTACATGTTTTAGTTGTTGGTGAATCTTTGTTAAATGTTATCCATTTAAGCATGCATGCATTTAGTTGTGTAAATTATATGCGATATAATTTTGAGCTATTTGGGATTTTTACCATTTATGCAAGTGTTACATGCTAGAATTTTTTTTTGAAATTGACTCTAATCATATGCATGTTCACACCATGATTTTGCTCAAAATCTAGTGCATGTAATCGATTCCTTCATCCATATGGTTAAGGATTAGGTTCCTTGGATACAACATGTTTGTAATGTAAACATGACATACCTAGATGAACTATAAGGTTTAACAAGTTAACCAAACATGTCATGATCATAAGAATTATGACATTTGAAACATATGACTAAATATGGTATATCTAGTTTAGGTCTTAAGGATCAAACAACATATAACAAATGTACCATAATATGTTGAATTTGACTAGTTTTAACCATTTTATTTTGATTGGGTATATCAAGTCTAAAAAGAGCTAGCTCAACTTTAGTCCACTAGGTATATTATATGCAAGTTACCAAAGACTTAACTGTATCAAGGCATAACATGTAAACATAAATTAAGCAAACATATTCAAAATAGGGTTTAATCCTAATAGAAATTACTATGGCCATTACTTGGATAAGTTAGGATAAAGTCAAAGGTTCCTTTAGTAAGATGTCCTCCATTATAGACTTGAGTTACAAGTTAAGGTCAGAGGGGTCTAACAACTTTTGCAAACTTGAGAGAAAATTGCCCCTTAAGGAATTAGATTACAAACTTTGGTTAGATGAGCCCAACAAATTCTCTTGGACCAAATCAAGGCTAAAGGTGACAACATCAAACTAATCAACCCATAAGTTGAGTGGAGTTATAGTGAATCATAATTTGACATCATTAGGGCTATTAGGTTAGGTACACATGCAATAAGTGTCGTGATGCAAGTTGATCCAAAATAGTATACACAATTGGAGTAATTAATTTATTGAATGTGAGAAGTGTCATGATGTAAGTCATTCTTGAATGTTTAGAATAGTTTTCTTGTGCTTTATTTTTTCTTATATTAAATAGGTTGTCATATTACTTTTAAAAATAATAATAAAAAAAGTGTCAACACAAAGAGAGAGTTTCATTTGATGAGGAGTGCTTGAGTTAGAGTGAGAGAGAGAGAGAGGGTTTTCTTTTAACTTCTTTTTAATTTTCAAAGATGGCATTAAGATTTGATGGAAAATCTTTTTTAAAAAAGAGAACGATATGATCTTAGAGGTTTAAAACCTAAAAATAAATAAGATTGTATTTTGGACTTCAAGCTTTTTAGTTTCCTTGGAAAGCATATGCATTTATTAGTTTTTACTTATATCTTGATCATTCTAGTTCCAAATTGAGTGATTCAATATTCTATATAAAGCTAACGTCAAAGGCTACACTTTTTATGTTTTGAGCTTGAGTTAAGTTTGTTTTTTATAGAGTGGAAAAGGTAGATAAATATACTATATCATAAAATTTTCATTTAAAACAAACATTGTTCCTTTATATATATAGGATTTAATAAAGGTTTTTTATGTTTGATTACCTAAGTGAATATTAATATAAGGTTTCTTCAGGTTAGTAGAACATTAATTAAACTTTATTAATGGTTGTTTTAGCCTTTATAAAGGCATTATTTTGCATAATTTGGAATAAGCAATCATGGATAAAATTATATGAATAAATTTAGAGAGTATTCTCTTTGGTTATTAACTATGTGTTCTTATCAAATCTTGTGTTTATGGTAAACAAACTTATGACTTATCAATCTATCTTCAGACAATAGATTGTGACATCTTTTTCTCTGTCTAATTTAGATCTTGATTTGAATTTTATTTATGAGCATGGATTTTGGTTCATATTAATAGAAGGTGTTAATTTGCATTCCATATGCTTCATAACTCTTTAACTATTGGAGCTTATGGTTGCTAAATTGACAATTTCTTTTGCCAAGCTCTAATACCAAATGATATGAAAATTGTTAGTTTAGTAACTATAAGTCTTGATAACTAAAGTAATATAATAGATATGGAATGCAAATTAACACCATCAATCAACAAGAATTCAAATCAAGTTCTAAATCAAACATAAAAAAAATGCCACAACCTATTGTCTAAAAGTAAAATGATAAGTCATAAGTTTGTTCGCTACAAACACAAGATTTGATAAGAACACATGATTAATAACCAAAGAGAATACCCTCTATATTTATTCATATATTTTATCCATGGTTACTTGTTCCAAGTTACAAAAATTAATGTCTTTATATAGGCATAACAACTATTAATAAAGTCTAATTAATATCCTCTTAGGCAATCAAACATTAAAAAAGAACAACTTAAAAAACTTAACAAAATAATAAACTTTCAAAAAACACCTTTTGTTTAAACTTAACAAAAAAATTAAGAAATAAATTAATTTAATTAAAATTTAATAATAAAACAAAAGGTAGAAGATAAAAACTTTAAATCCTCTTTAGATCAACCAATTCAAACTTTAGGTATATTAAATCTAAGACCTTTTGTTACAAATTAATCAAACCAAACTTAAAGTGTAAAATTTACTTGATATGATTAACTCAAACCTTAGGTATATTAAATTTAAGACTCTTTGTTATAAATTATTTAATCAAATCTAATATAATACCAAACAAATGATAATTTAAAATCACAAAAAAATATAGAACAATATATATTTTTTACCACAAGAGAAAAATTTTCAAAATTTCCTATGATTTGAAAAAGGACACATAGAATTGAATTAAACAAAAATTTGATTTGAACCAAATGTTGATACTAAATGATACGAAAACCATCAATTTAACAATCATAAGACCTAATAGATAAAAGTTCTATAGTATATATGAAATATAAATTAAGACCCTTGATCAATATGAATATAAAGAAAGTTCAAATTAATTTCTAATTCAAACATGGGAAAAAAATGCCACAATCTATTGTCTAAAGATAAATTGATAAGCCATAAGTTTGTTCACCACAAATACAAAGTTTGATAAGAACAAATGGTTAATAACTAAGAAAATACTCTTTATATTTATTCATATAATTTTATCCATGGTTTCTTGTTCTAAGTTATGGAAAATAATATTTTTATATAAGCTTAATAACTATTAATAAAGTCTAATTAATATTCGACTAACTTAAAGAAACATAAAAGAAAACCCATATTAATGTCCACTTAGGTAATCAAACATCAAAAAACTTATTTTATCCTACATATATAAAGGAACAATATTTTGTTTAAATGAACATTTTCTATTGCAGCAGATTATAACCCCCTTTTCCACTCTAAAACAATCGACTTAACTCTAACTCAAAACATAAAATGTAGCCTTTGAAATTAGCTTTACATAAAATCTTGAATCACTCAATTTGAAGCTATAATGAGTAAGATATGGGTTAAAAACTGATAAGTGCATTGACTATCTAAGGAAAATAAATGCCCGAAGTCTAAAATACAATCCCATTTGTTTTTTTTTTTTGGATTTTAAACCTTTAAGATCATAGTGTCTAACTATGAAATTAAATTATGGAAGAATTAGAAACCATTATTGCACTTAAAAAATTCAAAGAAATTTTAAGAATTAAGAGGAGTGCTCATCGCATGTGGAGTTTGCATATAACACAAAAGGTTGCTTGTCTTTTGAGATTGCTTATAATTTTGGCCTATTGACACCTTTAGATTTAATTTTATTTCCAATTGATGAGAAACCTAACCTGATAGTAAGAAGAAGATGAAATTCATAAAGTAACTTAATGAGAAAGTTAGACAACACATTAAGTAATGCAATGACAACATACTGGTCAAGCCAACAAAGGTCATAAGGAAGTAGTGTTTTAACTTGTGAGTAGTTTGGTTTATACTATAAAACCAAAATCAAAATCAAAATTGAAATGGAGTGGAATCGGAAATGGAAATACAAATTTTAATAAAGTGTTTGATTTACAACAGGCCTGGCCTTAGGCCAAGGCAACTAAGGCTTGTGCCTAGGGCCCTATAATTTTGACTTATATATATATATATATAATAATTTTGACCTATATATATATATATTATTTTTCTAATAAAATTAAAAAAAGTCCCTACTTGGTAAAAAATGAAAAAAAAAAAGACAAAAAAAGTGATTTTATATTTGTAGCCATCTTCTCTCCAAATCTATTTCAACAATTTTTGTCATTTCAAGAACATTTTTATAAGGTATTTTTCTTCATTTTGTTTAAATATAATTAGTTAAATTTATTTGGTATTATTTTTATTTTTATTTAATTTGGGATTTATTACCTTCAATCATGTTAACAATACTTTAGGGTGTTAACAAATTAAGAAGTATATAAATTTAGACCTTTAATTAGTTATTGAATATATATATATATAATTTCTAATTCATAAATTCATAATATTGAAAAATAATTGAAAATTTTTTTATTACTCTTATATTATAAAATTTAATTCAATTATAATTAATGTGGACCATTCAAATCTGTTAAAATTTTTTTGATCAATTTAAAAATTACCCTAACATTGATATATTATATAGTTTTTTAATGAAAATTTGGGGAATTTAGCATCAGGAAGTGCACCTGAGCATCCCAACTAAGTTGACACCCCTTTAACACTATCATCACACATTAATAAACCACCCTATATCAAAAAATAAAAAGAAGTGTTGTTTACAGAGCTTAATCCAAAACAACCCATGAAGGGAAAGAACTAAAAACAAAAAGACTAATGAAAGCGATAAGTTTCTAAATTAACAACATCATTGATCTTAAGATTATAACAACAAGAAGGATAAGATTCCCAACATAGAGATTATTGAACTCGAAGAGCCTTAGAAGCAAGTTTGTCTGCGACTTTGTTTACCTTTTTGTAGACATGACTAACATAGTGTTGAATGTGTCCTAGTTGAGTAATGCAAATATACCATTAGCTTTGAACCCACCAAGGAACTAAGGCAACTTTTGCTTGAAGTAGACAAACCATATAAATAGAATCATATTTGATCCATATCAGGGAAAGATGTAACTCAGAAGCCCTGTTTACTACAGCAGCAACAACTAATAGTTTTGCTTTGAAATCATATTGAACACCAATTGGAAAAGCAAAAGAAAGGAGCACATAGCCATGATTGTTTTTGAAAATTACACTAGCTATAGCTTGACCAGGAGAACCAAGTGTAACACCATCTGTGTTGATTTTCATCTAACCTGATGGAGGGAGAACCCAAATGATAGGGGTAGCAACTGGAAAACAATAAGGAATTCCAATAATTTGGAGGTGCTACAGAATGCGATGGTAAAGAATAGAATTATCCATATGACCATATTAAAAGATTTCAACTTCTTTAACTGCTTGACAAACCATATGGAAAGAAGAAAAAATATGAGGCATCTCATTTTTAAAAATAACCCTATTTTGAGCTTGCCATATATTCCAAGTGATAGCACGCACTCCAACCCGCCAGAGAGCAGAGACTTGAGAGGAGAAATGCAGGTTCATATAAGCTTTAAACAAGTAATGAAAGCCACGATTAAGATCAATCGAAACTTTAAACAAGCTGAACAAAGTGAAATAGAAGGTGGTAGCATAAGGGCATTTTGAAAAAAATATGATCCAATGATTCCTTGATGGAACGATAAAGACAATAACTAGAAACTAGATGAAAACCCTTAGCATGCAAAATTTCCATAGACAAAATTTTCTTATGTAAAATTCTCCATGTAAGGAATGAATGTGACAAGGGGAGGTAGTAGCGCTAAACCTCTCAGCTCCAAGAAAAATTGGGTGAGCAAACTCTAAAATAGTCATAAGCTGCTTTATAAGAAATATAACCTGATGGAGAAAAACAGCATACAAATTCATCCATAGAAGAGAAAAAGACATTCTGAATATCAACCATAATATGAGGATAAGCTAAACTAAAAGCATCGGGAATATGCCATGAACCATTATAATACACATTTGAAATAGAGGCATGAAGAAACTTATAATGTGAAGATGGAATAGAAATTCTATCAATAATTTTGTATCCCAACCAATTGTTGAACTAAAACCTATAATCAGAATTAGAATGAGGAAACCATTGACAAGTCTCTTGTAAAGAAGTATAACTATTAGGGATTGAGGACCAAATCAAAGATGATATAAAAGAGGACCAAAGGCTACTTATAGGAGTTAAAAAATCTATATCTTTAAAAGAAGAAAGTAGGACTCTTTTCACAAAGAACTCACTAAGCTAATTTGTAAAGCAAAGATTGATTAAGCTACGATAATTTTTTAAAACCCAAACCACCTTCATTAAAAGGAGAATAATAAGCACTCTAATTAACTGTAACTAATTTTTTTGACTTAACATCACCAGTCCAAAGGAAGTTCTAGATAGCTTTCTCCAGTTTTTTAAGCATTAAGGTTGGCCATTTATAAACCATAAAAAAATGGAGAAAAGAGCCAAGAATCATTGAATTAATCAAAGCCAGTTGTCCCACCATGGATAAAGTGTGTCCTTACCATTTATCAAAATTGGAAAGAATTTTGTCTGCAATACTCTATAACCATTTATGCTTAGGAGCACCAATAAATAAAAAGGACACTAAGATAGAAAAAGTGTAGAGAACCCCGATGAAGGCTAGCAAAGGAGCTAAGAGGAACCATATGACTTTTTGAGACATATTTTCTAAAGAAAATTTTAGACTTATTCCAATTCATAAACTAACCCAAAATGGCCCCATAATCATCAAAAAGTTGAACAAGCCTCTGAATATTATAAGTAGATGCCCTGTAGAAATTCAACATATCATCCGCATAAAAAAGATGAGTTGGGCAATTAACAATACCTGGAGCATGCATAGGAAGTAATAGCTAAGAATCAAAAGCATGAACCAAACGTCTATTTTAGAATTCTTCTACCAAATAAAAAAGTAAAAGGGAAAGAGGGTCCCCCTGAAAAACTCCTCTAGAACACCAAAAATAACCATAGGGAGAACCATTTGTTGCAAACTGAGTTTATCTAACAAATAAAACCTTCAATAATCTATTGATACCCACACCTTAGATTGTCCAAGAAATAAGTTGGGTGGAAACTAGAACCCTTAATTATCTAACAAGTAAGAACTCTAACTATCAGGAAGTCGCCATAATTTGATATGGATGTTCTAATTGATAAGACAAGTGAATTATCAAACAACCTATTTTGTTTAGAAAGTTCAAAGAATAAAACTCCAAGTAATTTAAAGCAAAATTCGTCACTTTATTTGATTTATAAAAAAGATCCCCAAAATAGGCTACAAAATAAGCTATTTATAAGAATTCTTAATCTTAAACCTAAACTAAAAAAAATCCTTAAAAGATAAGGATAATAAATCCCTACAAGATAAGAAAAAAAATCTTTAAAGATAAGGAATTATTTTGCTTGTCAACTAAGCTAAAGAAAAGTATTCTTAATTAAAAACAAACACTCTAAAAACATTTTGGATAAGTAACAAATCCAAAATTCATTTTTAAATACTAATCAAACTAAATAGCACATTTTGGGCTTCATCTTGGGCTTGAAATATGTGTAGCTACTCCTTTGAGATTAATACATCCAAATTGGACCCAATAACACTACTTGGGCCTAAATCTTCAATTTGCACCAAATGAATCAGCTTTGGACCATAATTAATTCCATGTGCATCAAATGGATCAGATTGATTCATATTTGTAATTTGAGCCCATATTGCTTCCTTTCATCTTCTTAGCACATGCCCATGTTATTGGACTTCCATCATAAGTCAAAGGATATTCAATCCTTATTGGATTAGGATTCCTTGTTACACCTTGAATCCTTGTTGGATTTGGATTCTGTGTCACATCTTGAATCCTTATTTGATAAGGATTCCTTGTTACATCTTGAATCCTTATTAGATTTGGATTGCTTGTCACATCTGAATTCCTTATTGGATTAGGATTTCTTGTCGTATTAGTATTCTCATCATGCCCCCTTTCCTTAAAATGATTCATCCTTGAATCATGCCCATCTTCTAAAATTGATGAACTCATAATTCCTCCAAGGTCAAACATAAACTTCTTAGCTAAAAATTTCTCCTTTGATGTAAGGATCCACACAAGCAACTTTAAAACAACTTAAACTTGATTCCATACTTGGAGCATAGAACTTAATTTCACAAACTTGTAAGAACTGTATTCTTGTGCCTTCCTTTTAAACTTAAAACATGAATTCTCCTTGCTTCAAATGAAAACTCCATAGATTCCCTTATAAGGATAAGATACTCCCACAACATCATTAAATGGATCTCTATATGACATGATATTCTGCAAAAGAATTTTTAAAGCACTAGAAAAATAAAGAGTAAAATTGTTAGTATAATCATGATGAATAACTAACTCTCAACCCTTTTTGATACTCTCAATCTCTAGGTTTTTCTCTTCACTCATGCCTTGCTTGTTTTCTTTTACCAAGTGCTTCCCATTTTCCTTACTTTGCTCATTTAGCTTAATTTTAACACTCAGCTCACTTTTTACTTTTCTATCAATTTCATTGGTTTCCCTCCCCAAAGTCTTCTCACTTGAAGATTGAAATTCTTCAATTTGCTGTTTAATGAACAAATCTTCAAAAATTGCTTGTGGCAGTGAAATTTCAAGTTGACACTCTTTCTCTTTATTCTTCTCCTTAACTTGTCTTTCAACCAATTCAATAGTTTCAACACTTTCATTCTTCTCTAATTCACTCTTTAATTTGGACTCCTTATATATAACCACTTCTTTTTCATACTTCTCTTCATGAATAGTGCTCTTCTCTATAATTTGATCACATAATTGATGTTTTTGTTTCTCTTTATAATCACTCAACACCACTTCAACATTAGTAGCACTCTCATTATCAACCTTATTACTGCAACCCTCTTCCTCCAAAGCAAGTGCAATTACATCCTTCAAAGACAAAAACTGATTCCATTGTAAAACTAACTCAAAATCTTGTTTAATTTCACTCTTAAGCCAACTTATGAATCTTTCAATTTTTTGCCCTTCAGATTCTCCTAAATCACTTGTAATTATAAACAACTTAAACTTTTTAACATAATCTTCAACACTTAACTCATCTCATTGTTTAAGCCTTTGTAATTTAAGATTATATTTTTCCTTAACATAAGAAGGAATAATATGTCTAGTCATTAACCTTTTCATTAATTTCTAATTTCTAATCTCACTATTTCTATTCTCTCTCAATAATGCTATCAAATCTTTCCATAAAAAATAAGCATGACCTCTGAATTGGCGAGAAGCAAGTCTACACTTTTGTACCTCACTATATTCTTCACATTCAAACACATCCTCTACTTTTTGTACCCATCTCAAATAAGCATCAGGATTATTCACATTATAAAATAAAGGAATCTCCATTGTGATACAAATTCATGCTTAACAGCCTCAAGTTTGGTAATTTTGATGAATTTGGCAAGTTTGGGTGAATTTGGATGAATTGGGCAAGTTTGGGTGAATAGAAATAAACAAGTTAGGTTTAATTCGCACAAAATTAATAGAAATAGGAACAAAAATAAATTTAATCCTAATAGGTAAGGAAAAAGAGTTCTAGATAAGAAAAATGAATTATAGATAAGGAAAAGGAGTTATAGATAATACAAATGAGTTATAGATAAGGAAAAGGAGTTCTAGATAAGACAAATGAGTTATAGATAAGGAAAAGAAGTTCTAGATAAGACGAATGAGTAATAGATAAGGAAAAGAAGATGTAGATAAAGAAAAGGAGTTGTCTAATCCCTTTAGGACAAGGAAAAACTTTAAGATAAGATAAGAATTAGGAAAAAGGAAGATATGAGTAAATCTAGCAAGATAAGGATATGATTTACTCAAGATTTGATTTTATCCATAAAGATATTCCTAATAAACAAGGGAAAAACGAATTTCTATAAAAAAAAAAAACCCAAGAAAGCGAATTTTGTAACATAAAATTTCAAGATTTATGATCTTAAATCAATATTTGAACAAGAACTTCAAGATTCCAACAAATTTAGTCAAGAAAAGAAGACTTGTAAGAACTTTAAAGATTTTAAAGAAACGACCAAAATTTTCTTTTCTATACTTTTTCTTTTTTTTTTTCTATTTTTTTTGTCGAAACTTAATGCAAGACTTTAAGGAAACAACTAAATAAAATAAAAAAAATAATAATGAATGATGAGAAAAATGAATTTGAATAAAATAAAAAAATGATGAACAAATAAGAATGTTGATGAAACTAATAAGGAGTAGAAGAAGAAACACAAAAAATGATAAATGAATTAAAACAAAAAAAAAAAGGATACATAACCTGATTCTTAGAGCTAAAGCTTTGATACTAAAATGATGTGAATTGAGTTTATTTAACAAACAAAACCTGCAACAATCCATTGATATCCACACCTTAGATCATCCAAGAAATAAGTTGGGTGGAAACTAGAACCCTTAATTATCTAACAAGTAAAAACTCTAGCTATTAGGAAGTCGCCACAATTAGATATGGATGTTCTAATTGATAAGACAAGTGAATTATCAAACAACCTATTTTGTTTAGAAAGTTCAAAGAATAAAACTCCAAATAATTTGAAGCAAAATTCGTCACATTATTTTATTGATAAAAAAGATCCCCAAAATAGGCTACAAAATAAGCTATTTATAAGAATTCTTAATCCTAAACCTAAACTAAAATAAATCCTTAAAAGATAAGGATAATAAATCCCTACAAGATAAGAAAACAAATAAGGAATTATTTTGCTTGTCAACTAAGCTAAAGAAAAGTATTCCTAACTAAAAACAAACACTCTAAAAATGTTTTAGATAAGTAACAAATCCAAAATTCATTTTTAAATACTAATTAAACTAAATAGCACATTTTGGGCTTCATCTTGGGCTTGAAATATGTGTAGCTGCTCCTTTGAGCTTAATACATCCAAATTGGACCCAATAACACTACTTGGATAAATTTTCAATTTGCACTAAATGAATAAGCTTTGGACCATAATTAATTCCATGTGCATCAAATGGATCAAATTGATTCATATTTGTAATTTGAGCCCATATTGCTTCCTGTCATTTTATTAATACATGCCCATGTGATTGGACTTCCATCATAAGTCAAAGGGTCTTCAATCCTTATTGGATTAGGATTCTTTGTTACACCTTGAAATCCTTGTTGCATTTGGATTCCTTGTCACATCTTGAATCCTTATTTGATTAGGATTCCTTGTTGGATTTGGATTACTTGTCACATCTGAATCCTTATTGGATTAGGATTTCTTATCGTTTTAGGATTCTCATCACCATTTAAAAGAACCGAAAGATGGGCAGAATAAAAAATATTCAGAATCCATAAACAAAATTGATTAGAAAATCCAAAGCTCTATAAAACCACAAGAATGAATTCCAATCCAAAGTATCAAAAGCTTTCCTTATGTCAATTTTGATTGCCATATTGCCGCCATAACAATGAGAATTCAAGACATTAACACATTCAGAAGCTGTGGCAATACAATTTTTAATGTTTCTACCCTTTATGAAGCCAAATTGAAGAGGATCAATGATCTTGGAGGCAATAATTGCCAACCTGTCTGCTATGATCTTAGAAATAACTTTAAAGATGAAATTGCCTAAAATAATTGTGCGATATTTATGAACTGAATCAATATTAGCAACCTTAGGGATCAGGGTCATAAAATTAGAATTGAGGCCAAGCAAAACCGTACTAGTAATAAAAAATGACGAATCGTTGCACAAACATCATGGCAAAAAATATCCCAATAATTTTTATAGAATAATCGAGTAAACCCATATGGTCCAGGAGCACAATAAGGGTCCATTGAGAAAATAACATTTTTAATATCCATATCTAGAGGAATTCGAAGCAGTAGAGAATTATCCTCATGAGTAACCAGAGTAAGGGTAATATCTCAAACAGAAGAGAAATCTCGAGTCACCAAAGGGTTAGAGAAAAGAGAGGGAAAAAAATCAATGACATGATCTCTGATCACATTCTCATATGAAACAAGAGATATATCTATGAATTCCTAATTGAGGTCGACATTGAGCTAATAAGCTATGAAAAAATTTTGAATTCCTGTCGCCATCTTTAAGCCATTTTACTCGGCATTGATCTTTAAGTAAACTATGTTTACTGTCACGATGCATTTCCAAGACCTTATGAGCTTCAAGTTCCTGAGAATGAAAATCTTCAGAGAATCCAAGATAAAAAATAGTAGCTTGAATGCTCTTCAAATTCTGCTTAGCCAAAGCAATATTAACATCAACATGACCAAAAGTATTCTTATTCCAAGAACGAAGATAAACATAGAGAAGTTAAGCTTCTTTGTGAGAATCAATATAGGTTTACCATAAAACAAGAGAGATGTCCAAAAATCCTTTACATTTAAATGAAAATATGGGTGCTTAACCCACATAGAATAAAATCGAAAAGGAAGATGGCAAGAGACATTAAGCTAGTTACAATTTAACAAGATTGGATTGTGGTCTGACTGATGGCGCAGAAGAGCAAAACACTCAATATATCTCCAAAATCCAAGAGCAGGAAAATTACAAAAGGCTTGATCAAGGAAAATTTCAATTCTTTGAGAACCACATTCATTATTAGACCATGTATAAAAAGATCCTATAGTGTCTACGCAAGTGAGATCACAAGATGTCATAGCAAAAGAAAATTCATTACAAGAACGAGTAGAAGGAACACAATCTCCTAATTTCTTATGTGCACCAAAATAAGAATTAAAGTCACCAAGGACATACCAGTTTCCATTGCATAGAAAGGAAAGCTGAGAGAGATTTTTCCATAGAAGCCTAGGACGTGAAGTTAGAACACTAGCATGCACACATATAAGAAAGCGCCAATCAGCTTTAAAATAAAAACTAATAGTGATTTGCTGGTCCGAACTCGCGAAGAAATTAACATTGCCAGCTCCAATCCTATTAGAAATAAATATTTAGAGAGAGGACGCCTTATCTGCCATAAAAGAAAAGCCAATAGAAGACCAAAAATGAGAATTGATTCCATCAAAATCAATTTTTTGTTTAGCAATACATAAAATATCCGGATTATAAGAACGACATAAATTAGCAAGAAAAAGCTGCATGGCCTTGTTGCCAATACCTCTACAATTCCAAAATAAAGCCTTCATTAGGAAGCTTGAGATTGAGCCCTCGTTAGAGGCTTCTTTCCTGTCAACTTGAGTTGCTTTGACGGAGATTTCTTCTTTGTAACTGTTTGCCATTCTGAAGAAAAAACAGTATTTCCATCCACCAAGTCTGCCCAATTTTGTTTCTTAACTTGTTCTAATGGGCATGCCTTGAAGAAATAACGACATAAAGAGGGGCTTCAGGAGAAGCAGATTGAAGGACAAGCTGTTGATTTGGCACATAGCGCTAACCTGTCTGTACATTATCAGCATGCACCTTGTGCAACTCGGTATTGCCTTGATTCTGATTAGAAGAAGTAGCCTCTTAAAAGGCACAGAATTAACCACATCATTTGGTTCATGATAAGAGATAGCAATCCCCTTCCCTAAACGTTATCTCTATCTTGTTTAGAAGTTAACAATATGTGGAAATAGCCATGGCCTAAAGAGATGAGATGCCAGGGTGATATAAAATTCCATAAAGCTGAGAGACGGTCTTTAAGGTTTATTAATTTCGATGGAGTGTCACCCTTGTTAAGAACGACTCGTCCGATCATAGAAAATTTGTATAACGCTAAACGCTTTTGATACATAACTGTGTTTATCTTAACTGCCTGGTATGAACCAGGAATTGAAGGGGGAGAAGGGCAAATACTTGGAGATTCATGAAGAACAAATGCATAGGTCTTCATAAGCAGAGAAGAAGTTCCTGCATTATCAGGAAGTGTATGAAGGATAGGTATGGCGGAATAGAAGTCCACGTGGCTGAGGTAAGCATCCCTGGAGTAGGAATGGTTTCTGATGCTGTCTAGGCCTAGGGATTTGCCCGGCGACACAGGCAGCATACTGCTCTTTTCGAATTTTCAGCATATTAGAAATAAGTTCTTACTATAATACACATATGTGTATATCTATAAAATAAATTAAGAATTGTTAGCTAAATTTTTATTTAATTACAATCATTTGCTGATTTTTTATGTATTAAAACCTATAATATATGTACTATAAATTATTCGATTAGTTTCAATTTAATTAAACAATGTTAATTTTAGTGCCAATTTTCAATTGTAAAAAATTTAAATGCTAAGTTATTAACCTTGTTTGATTCTTCTCATTATAAGAATGAAATATTTTATAGTTTTGTTAATATTAATTAAATATGAATATAAATAAATAAATAAATAAATAAATAAATATATATATATATATATATATATATATATATATATATATATATATATATATATATATATATATATATATATATATATATATATCCATTCATATAATATGTTTGAAATATATAAAAAAATTTCAATAAATAAATAAGGAATAACTCATATATTGCTCCCGCACTTTTATTGTTTTTTTGATTTATCCATTCCACTTTTATTTGTATACATTGAGTCCTTGCACTTTTATTTTTTCTTAATTTACTCCCTCCACTTTTATTTTTGTTCACATTAACCCCTTATACTTTTATTTTTGTGAACATTAAGTCTTTTTACTTTTATTTTATCAAGATTAACCCTTTTAATAAGTATAATTCTAAAAATTTTCATCAACTGTGTTATAATTTAATTACTTATATTTTATTTTTAATATAAAGATTATAAAAATACTATTTTATTTAAATTTAAATTATATAATTACAATTAATTGGTTAACAAAAATTGTATCTAATATTATAAAAATAAAAACTTAAGCAAAATTCTACTAAATTTTTATTTTAGTTTATTATACTAAAATAAAATTTAGTAGAATCTTGCTTAAGTTTTTATTTTTATTATATTAGATACAATTTTTGTTAAGCAATAAATTACAATTATATAATTTACATTTAATTTTCATAAGAGTATTTGACATTTAATAGTATTTTTATAATCTTTATATTAAAAATAAAATATAAATAATTAAATTATAACATAGTTTATCAAAATTTTTATAATTATATTTATTGAAGGGGTTAATAAAAGTACAAGAGTTTAAGGTGAATAAAAATAAAAGTGTAAGGACTCAATCTATATAAATAAAAGTGGAGGGGTAAATTGAAAAAAAAAAGTGTAGGGCGCAAATTATTGGTTATTCCAATAAATAAATATGTACAACTTGAATTACAAACTAATTATTCATGGGAACTAATAAAAAATTATATACATATATAATATTATATATAAATATATTCAAAATAGATAAAACTTTTTTAAATGTAAAATCATTTTCTAATTTGCTTTTCCAAATCGGTGACCTATGTTTAACTTGGTCTAGGGCCTCATTTTGAGTAAAGCCGAACTTGATTTACAAGTGAATCAAAATCTAAATCAAAATAGATCTTATTTATATATAAAAATATATTAATAATTGTTATTATGAATTTATATATTTTATTTCATTACTTAAAAAGTATTATATTTCATAAATTTTAATAATATATAAAAATATTTAAAATTTTAACTAATTTATAATTAATTTAATTTAATTTTATGGAAATGAAAAATTATTCCTTATCATTACAAGGGGAGTGGATGATTCCTATTGATAGAAAATTCATTTTCCATTCTCATGTAAAATTTTAATGAGCCAAACACTAAAAATTACAATTATTCATTCCAATTTCAATTTCCATCTTTATTTTTCATAAAACAACCGACCACTTGAAGTAGTATTTTAACTTCATAAACACAAGAAAAGGTTTCCTATACAAAGAAGAGAGAAGAAAAAAACTACATCCAAGGGAGGTTTACTATATAAAGGAAAACAAACCTACATCCAAGGGGAGACGACCCTTTTCAATTTTTTTATTTTTCTGTGTCAATCTTGATTATTTCTAGTAGATTTTCTACAAATCATTCAGGTTCATACCAGTTCAATAGTATTAACATTTAAAAATGAATATTTTTATTAGTTTATTTTCTTATAAAACCTACGTAATTCAACCTCCCGACCCATAGATAAGACGAATCCTTTGAAAAATTAATAAACTGTTAAAAATTTAATGAGTTTCAAATAATAAATAACCCTGAAAATATATCATTACTTAATTTTAATACACTAAATCAATTGACTGTAAACTTAGACAAATTTACCCTTAACTGTAGATAGTTAACTAATATAATTTATAATTATTATTAATAGAGGTGTATTCAATTAAAAGTTTATAAACTCGGTAAAAGTCATTCACTTAAAAAACTTTATGAATGTCTTTAAAATCCTTAATTGAATACAACCTTGCAAACAGTATAAGACTATCCTCAATTGTTAAGTAATTAGTCTATCAAAAAAATGTGTAGTAATTAAGAAAGATACTCTACCCTACCCTAATACTAATACCTTATATTAATGGATTAAATCAAGCTGTCAAACCTCAGATAAAAAGCACATAATTAGCTCTTGACAAAATAATTAGAGCTTTAATAATAATAATAATAATAATAATAATAATAATAAAGACTAATGGCATGGCTGCTAGAGTAGAAACATAAAAAAGAGACATCCATCACAAAACGGAACAAATGACGAAAAAAAAAAAAAAGGCATATTTTGGACATATATTAGCAGCATCCAACAGCGAAAATTACAAATGTACCATAAAACTTACTAAACTTTTCAGGGTAAATACAAGACAAACCGAGAGGAGCCAACTGCCAGAATCACGGGCTCTGAAACAGCTGCGTCCGAAAGAGAACAATATTGTGCTCTTTAGAGTAAATTTAAGACAACAAGCTAGAAAACGTTACATCTACAAAACTTCCACAAACTTCTGCACTGAAATATATATTAGAACGGGGCTGATGTGGTTCTGCGAAGTTGATATTTTGGTTCAGGAATTGGGGTACATGGCAACATCTTTTCCAGCTCCTACACATTCAAGGTCAAGAAACAGAAATAAGGTAAATTTGTTCCATTGAAAACTTGTGTTCAAGAGAGAAGAAAAATATAGGGATTCGACACCATCTGACCCCATACATTAATTTTACTAATTTGAAAGGACCTAAATATAATATAATCATCAAACCAGATAATTATAGAGGCGGAGCACAAACTATTACTCACAGTCATCATAATCATCAATAACATTAAAAGAATCGTAAAACAGTCATGTCTAGTTAATAATAGGTCTTAGGTTAGGTTCATGGTCATACAACATAAAGATCACCAAAGGAGGGGCTGTAGCAGATTGATATAGGGCCATTGTATCTGACTAAGGACAAGCACTTCAAGAAAATAGCCAAAAAAAGGTTGCATGAAGCCAATAACAGAAGATCAGCCATTCAACCTGCTTAAACTGAAGGCATCAATAAAAAATCCTCAACTATTTCTGCATGACATTGAGGATACAAAAGTCAGATAACATGTTTGTTGGCAGGGATGTCAGACAATATTATTAATCTAAAAAGGAAGCCTGGATCTGGAATTTGAAATCATAGACCATTCAGGTTTAAATTGCATAACTGAGGCTGATAATGAAGAAACTCAGGAGCATTATGGCTGAAATGAACTTTGATTTGGAGAAATAACACATACGGACAAAGTAATGCTAGAAATATTCATTTAAAAATAAGAAAACTCCCAAATTTCTAGGTGAAGATAAGATAAAGTAACTTATAAACTCTCTACCATTCATGTTCAAGGAAATACATGTGCAATCTGACTGCAACTTCAGTGCAGCTGTATAATTGATGTTATGTCCTCTATTTCTATGGGGGCATTTCTTCACTGCTTCAATGAATCAAAGCATAGTGAAGCTGATCGGTCAATCCATTAGTCTTGGTCATAATTTTTTTCCCTCAAAAAACAGAGTTTTTTTTTTCTTTTTCTAGTGCTTTTTCTATATATATATATCTAGTTCAACAAGTCAGCATCAGATTACCAGCAAGTATAATGACATTTGACCATTCCAGCTTTATACTAGTATTGGAGCGCCAATAACTTTTCCCATATATATTCCAAAAATAATAATATTTCAAAGAGTTACCTTAGCTAAATTATAAATTTCAATCATACATACCCATGGGAAAATAACTTTCCATATTCTTTTCCATGCACATGGAAAAGTAGAGGCAAGACCTAGTTCAGGAATTTAATATTCCTCTAATTTTATTTTATTTTATTTTAACAAACCATACATGAGAATCTTACATTCCCAAGTCACTTTTCCGAGCTATTCTGATGGCCAAATCGCCCCTAGTTACAAAAGTTGCCAATGAGCTTTCACTTATGGCATTGTTACTATCTCCTAAATTGTGACATTGTGAATTCAAATCCCAGGCGCAAACTACTTCCGAAAGAGAAGAAATCAACAACAAAATGTGAGGATGCTAAAATGAATATGTTGAAGTACATGAAAAGATGGATACTGAATGATCACTTAGAAGAAGGTAGAAATAGGTACAAATAATACTGATCGATAAAGATAGCTTTGAGTAAGCCTAGTGAAGTCCAACCAATAATGTAAAGAAAACTGAGTACATCCAAATTATAAGGGGATGAGAGGCAAACCTCAGATGACCTAGGGAAAAGTAATGAAAAGATTTTAGTAGCGTTAAATAGAATTCTAATATAAGAATAACCGGAAACCAGATCCATATTAATGACCCCTTACCAGATCAGAATTGGAGAAAACAATTGAGTGCAAATGAGTTCAGTAGAACATGATAGAGCTGCCTTTCCATTATGCAACAGAAAGACAATTTATTTTATTTCATAGCATAAACACAATTCTTTTCATTCCTTCAAACATCCTGTCTTGACAAAGAACATTTTCCCCATTGTTAAAGCTTATTTTGGCTATAAAAGAATATAACGGAACACAAGGAAGCCAAAATTTTATATCAGAAATTTAGAAAATTGGCTCAACTTTTGCTACAATAGCAAAAGATGAAAATGAAAAACTCAGGTATGCCAAAGACCATTGTAAATTAAGCTGAATTTTATATCGAAGCCTCAATGGAAAGGGGTTATTCATACTCACAATCCCTAACGTATTACTCCTATTCCACCATCATCATAAAGAATCAACTGGGAACATAAAAACCCTTGACTTTTAATTTCAGTAACAGTAATCCCTCAATCATCAATTTTCGATGAAATCACATTGGAATGCTGACATGGCAAATAAGGGAATGGTGATGTAGCAAAATTATTTTCAATAATGAACTAGAGGTCATGGTATGTGGGGTTTTTTATTCACATAGAAAAGTTTGACAGTAGCCCATGTGGCCTCTAGTTCATTATTGTAAATAATTTTGTCACATTATCATCCGCTTGTTTGCCCACATTAGCAGTTTGGTGTGGCTTCCATTGAAAATCGATGAATGGGGGATTACCATTACCAAATTAAAAGTCATGAATTTTTGTGTGCCCAATTGATTCTTTAGGTAATAAGTTAGGGATTGTGATTATAAATAACTCCAATGGAAAGACATGGTCCAACAATCTACAGGACACAAAGGAGAGAATATATATTTTTGTTAGACCTATCATTTCCAAAAGGAAAAAAAGCAACTCCAAAGTATTACAACTAGTTTCAAAGCTACTGATGGCTTAATACATTGTTAGTGGTGTGTCATCTTTCTAATATACTTTTGAATTTGCAACAAGATAAACTTTTGTGTCCCAAGAATAGGTGAAAGAGCCCAAAAAAAAGCTCTACAAATTCCTGCAAGATTAATTAAAATTTAATAATTTATTGGCAAGAAGAACAGTCTAAATGTACATTGACTACTAATTTAGCAGGTATAAATCTTAAAAAAAATAAAATAAAATAAGTAAAGAATTATCCAGATGTTTGTGCACTAAAAACTACAAAATGTATGTGCAATTTGATCAAGAAAAGATTACAAGAATTCTATAGATATAATCAGCAGGGGTGGGGGGATCGATTTTTATATAAGTTTGACTCGGTTCAGTTTTAATTTTCAAAAAATGAAATCATTTTTTGGTTCAGTTCAGTTTTGAGTAAAAAAAATTTGATTAACCAAAATTTATTTTTATTATAAAAATATTTTAACTAATATATAAATAACAATAATTTAATTAAAAAATTTAAAAATAAACTAAAAAAATTTAAAATTTCGGTTTGTTATGTTCGGTTCATCTACTGTGTCTCTGTGTGTGTGTGTGTGTAGTTATAGTTTTTGGTTACCAAATGCTCACCCCCTTGATGTAAGGCCAATATACAACTTTAAATATTTGATTCTGCAGATACAAAATCTAAAGATATTTCACGAGTTTTTTTTATCCCTGCATCACAGTCAGCTGTAAAACTTCTAGGCCAAAACCATACAGTCAGTGTTACCAGCATTTTCCATAGTCATAGTGTTACCAGCATTTTTTTATCTACTAAATAAACATTTTGAAAATATATAATTACCTTTAATATCAACCATCATAAATTAAAGAACCAAGCCAAGAGCAGATTAATTTGTTTAACCAGCACACTAAAAAAAAAAAAAGGAGATTGCAGAGCAAGATGATAAAGTCCTTGTCTGCTTAATACAGTATGTAACATAGTAGGCATAATTTATTTTCCTGTACATAAAATTCAACATCAGCATATACAATAGAATCCTATAAGAAAGCTGGATGGACTATGACTATCCCTTAAAAGAATCATTAAAGATATATTGACAATATTTTGACAAGCTTCTTCACCAGGCCACCAGCATAAAATAACTGATGTTACTTGTCATTTAACATACAAGCCTAAATTTCTTTTCAAACTTCTAAATCAAGTTTAAGCTGTGCTTGTTTCACATGGTAAAACCAGACATGACATGAAAACATGGAACAACATTGTAAAATGTCTTGTCTAATGTTTGGTGAAAAATGGATAGAACAAGACAGAAGAATGTAAAATGATCGACACCCTTTAATTAATTATTTTTATGTTGAATAAATATTTAATAAAATAATAAAAATGAGAAAATATAATTAAGATTTAATCACCACACTTGAATATATATTTTCAAGATTATTATCTTTTAAGAAAACAAATTATACCTACAACTAATAAAGATAAATTTAATTTCATACTATTTTGTCTTTTCACACATAATTAATTAATTAATTAATTAATTTGTTTATAATCATGTTGTTCAATGAAGTACCAAAAAAAGAAGCAAGAAATCACTGTACATAAATATATGATTTCAGAGTTTTTACTTTTTTCAAGAAAATATCTGCCTATAAGTGATAAATAAAATATTAATTTTGTAAATTTTTCACATATTTTATTTATCTATATTTTATTTTTATTACGTACTTGATTTTTGTATTTTTGTTAATTTTAAATATTATTTATATGCTTTAAAAGATAAATACATAAGGACATTCTCATAAATTTATAGAGCCAAACTTGTCCATGGGTAAGACAAGCTTGGGAAGTGGGAAGGACTGAAATCAGTGGGTGGGACAGACAAAAGGTCGATTTTGTCAAATCCAGCTCATGCACAAAAACGCACCCGACCTTTTGTCAAATCCAGCCCATGCACAAAAACGTACCAGGTGCAAGACAAGTTGATTTTGTCTTATACGTTTCCAGTCCTACAATGCCAAACAAACTCAGACTTTATAAATGGACACGAACAAAACTCTTACCAAAAGCTACTCAATAAGAATATACTGATGGCCCCAAACATTAGACACACACAGATTGACTACCAACTAGGCATTCAATAAGCACTTACGGTTGTCAGTTTTCAGAATCCTAGATGGTTTTGGATACTGTTTATCCTTACCTGATTTGGATAAATCTTGAACTAATCACAAACTAATAAACTTGGTTTATACAATATATCAACCCTAAACTGACCAAACAAAACCATGAACTTCCCTGGCACAACATAATTTCTTTCCCTCTAACATATCAATGGTGGATTGATTAAAGCCCAAACTGAACACTACTCATAAATGGAGAAGTATCTGAAAACTCTATTACAATTGTAAAGCCCAAACACAAATCACATTTCATGAATAAAGATTAGTCATCATAGGAACTGGGCACCTTGTTTTTTTCACAAAACCCTTTATCTGCCAGCCCATTTTTATCCCGAAAGAAACTAAATGTCCACTGTCAGCTGGAAAAGAGGACTGCACAGGATCAGCCTCATCACATCAGGAATTTATCAGCAGAACAAAATCTATACATCATTTTGTTAGACATAAATTTTGATTATTGGAAAAAACAATTTTGCTAGCATCATTAGCCTGAAAACACCATCAAATAGAAAATTAAGGTTTCAAAATTACCTAAGAAAAATTTATGCATCATCTTAGAATGGATTTTTGGTAACCTCTTTGGAGGAATAAAATACGAAAACAAGAACTTGGTGCCCAGGAAACAAAAATAACACAATCCTCTTACTCCATTTTTTATGCTTTCTTCATAGATAAGGAGCCGCTATAGGGAAAAAATATTGTTTTATTTGGCTTGAGACGCAGAAGAGCTGCAAAGTGCACTCCTTTTATTCATAGGACAAATGACTTTAGAATCTGCCAGTGTGGTAGAGGGAGTTAAAACTCATGCCAACAGGTTACTGACTTGCTGCAATTTTGCAGCTAAACTGCAGTGAAGTATGGAAACTGAAAGTTTAGTACAATCCTCCCCAACTAATTATGGAGAAACTTAGAAGGATTCTGTGCAGAATTACTAAATTTTCTGCCAGACATAACTTAGGAAAGGAAATCTTCAAAACTACACCTCCTCTTCATGGGACTCCACAATCATATACAGAACTCTAATTGATCATTGAGATCCCACAAAAGAAATAATGAAACTATAAGACTCATATTCATTTCTCAAAGAACATTGTCTTGTTCACATGCACAGGTTCTCAAGAAGAAAGCTAACCTTCCTCAAACCCAAGAATGGAGACAAAGAGAAGGAAAAGAAAACATGGTTCAGCAAAATTTTCCAGTAAATTCAATCAAATAGGAAGATGTACTAAATTGATAACTTGTCCTCACCTTCTGTTTCCTCAGCCTTTCGTTCTCCTCTTCCAGGCGAGACACTTTGTTCTCAAGCTCATTTGTGTATGCCTGTTTATGACAATAAGCTTTCAAATCATGCAGAAATGAAGTAACCAGAAAAAAATGGAAAATAATAATAAAGCAGAGTTTCAAAGAAAATTTCACAATATGGTGACAAGCGTCTTTCCACCAACTTTAACTAATATTTAACCACTAGGGCAAAGTCAATATTCGCTTTTGGCAAATCTGACATGTATTTTTAAATTTTGGCAATGTTATTCACCAACTTTCTAATTTTTGCAATTTGAAGCACTAATGAACTCTCTTGTGAATTAAACTAACATGACAATCAAAATTGTCTTTAGTTCTCTGCTTGGGATCCTCGTAGGATCCAATGCACAAAATAGTGCATTTTATGAGACCATTTTAAATGGCTCAATTCCCGAAACAAAAACACAACTAGAACCATTTAAATTGTGTTTTTTGTAATCTTAGCACATACCATTGTGTCCATTAGATTTTGTGTGGATCCCATTTAAAGAATTAGAGATAACTTTAACTGATGTTAGTTAAATTTTGTCAAAGAGTTTACTCTTGGTGTGAATTGCAAAAATTAGAAAGTTCGTAGACGACATTGCAAAAATTAAAAAGATGTGTCGAATTTGCCAAAAGCACTAAAGGTGGTGAATCTTTTTGTAATTTACCTTACAATAAATTATTATATTATAATGTAACACTAATAAATTTGAAATATTAGCTTGTTATATAGATAAAGTATTACTTTTATTATTTATAAAAATTATATCAACTTCAAAATTACTTTCAAAAATTATATTAACTATTTTTTTAAAATTATGATTATTGTTACTTTTTGAATAAATTAAAAAAAAAAAAGTGGATGTACAAACAAATGTGCAAAATTAAAAATATTAAATGTACAAAAAAAATTAAAAAATTGAAAAATTATTTGTGAATTTTATGATCTCATTTAAAATGAATGTACAAAATTAATTATAAAATTAAATATTTTTATACTTAATTATTATCAAAATTTTATAACATAGTACTTTCTAATTATTAGCAATCACATAACAATATTAAATTTAAATTTGAAATTTATTTTGTAAAAAAAAAATCCAATAATAAAAAAATTGACGTGTGAAATACGTGATGTACACAAGTACAATAAAATGCTATTATACATAATATCAATTTTATAAATACTATCTCAATAAAAATTTACATATTTATATTCTATAAATTTATTATTATTTTATTATATATATTAATTATTTTATGATTATATAATTTTATATAGATATTATTAGTCATTTAATATAATATTTAACTAATATAAATTTAAAATTTAAATAGTTTAAATTTCATTAAAAAAATAAAAAATAACATTTATTATTAAGCTCAAACAAGCTCAATCTCATTTATCTTGATCGTGCTCGAGCTCAAATTTGAGCTTTTCAATCCTTGGCTCAAGCTCAAGCTCAAACTTGTGTATTTAGACTCGAGCTCATTTTTTAGCTCCTTTAAACTCAACTTGACTTGACTCGATTACAACCCTAGCTAGTATATAAGTTATACAACACATTATTCACCAAAATGAATCCATCCAAACTTCATTAATACATGCATCTTATCATGGACCAACTCCTTCAAATAGCACTTGCCATTCTTATCCAAAATCAATTCCTTCGAATAGCTCTTTCCAATCTTTCTCATATTCTTTTTGAAATATTGAAATTACATAATCAAGTTAAACTATATATTAGTTGTCTAGTTATAGTTCCTCATGTTTTGCATTTTGTTTTTTTTATTATTATTATTATTATTATTATTATTATTATTACTGAATGCAGCGTTGGAATTTGTCTCAAACAAACACTGTTAGTTTCAAATTTACAATTAAAAAGTATTGTGCCATAAAATTAATATAATCTATGCAGTACACAGGAATATGCCTACTTTGGATGAGCATGAGGATTGTTTGAAGGACAGGAAATACCTGCTTCCGTGCCCGTGAACGGGCAGCAGATTCCCTGTTCTTTATCATCCTCTTCTGCCTTCTCTCAACAGTCTTCTCAATCATATCCTCAGGTGTGCCTCTTTTTTTTGCAGGCGTCTGTACATCAGATAACGTCCCCATCAAAGGCGAAGGTAAGGACAACTGATTCTCAGGGTATGAAACATCCATTACAGCACCAGCCCCTATGTGAAGTGATTGTGGCATGGGTTGGGCTGGTAAATAGACACCCATCATACTCTGCTGTGTATGCTGATATTGTGGATGCGAATATTGCATCCATTGACTTTGTTGTTGGAACTGGGTTCCTACATTTGTATCAACCCCAACAATAGGACCACCATCCTTTTTGTCTAAGGATGCTTCAGCAACAACTCCTGCTTTGACCAAGAAATCCTCCAAAGTCATCTCTCCCAAAGTAGGCTGTCGGTCCCTGGACTTCTTTTCCTCATTATTTTTGGTTTGTTGAATGTCTCTCCAAACCTCATCAACCGTCTTCTTGCTCAGAGAACTAGTTAGAGACAGGCTAGCCTGACGCTGCAAAGCAGTTTGATTGGCCAACTGTGTGCCCTCAACTTCCATACCCATAGATTGGTTAGCCTCAACTGTCCATACATTCTTAAGAAGTTCATCAAGGTTCATGCTACTCAAAGGTTTCCCAATGTCACCTAATTGATTTTGAACCTCATCCAGAGTTAGACTATACATAGAGTTCTGTCGCACCAATGGCTGAAACTGAGACTGCTTGCCATTATTACTACCATCAGCCTGAGATCCCATAGTCTGTATCCCCATTCAACAAGCTTCAGTTGGAAAAAAAAAAAAAATCCAAAATCACAAACTGAAAAACCAATGAAACACAACACCTCTACTAGCCCCGACTTGGCATTAAAACTGCAAGAACTCGAGCTTCAAACTCAGCCCAAAATAAAGACCTGAAAAACCAAATAAAAATGTAGAAAAACAAATAAGTAGCTCAATATTTTTCCAAATAAAACAAACAATCTTATTAGTAGAAAAGACAATCACGTTGCCTCAACAACATCCAAGGAAAACATGCATCTGGAAATTGAAAAACATGATCAGGCAAAATTAAATGGAGAATTAACAAAACGAATTAAAGGTAACAAAAACAAAATATACAGAATCCATCAGATTTTGTCCGCGCAGCATCCCACTAACAAAGCAGCGAAAAGAGTTGAAGTAGACGAGAAAATAATGAAAAACCCTAAAATAGTAGAAGAAGATCCGCCTTAATGCATTAAGCATTAATAGCGCAAAAAGGAGAGAAAAAACAAATAAGCAAAAACCCCAAACACAGTAGTAAGTAGATAAACCTAATCAACCCAGTTGAATCGAAATGCCCTCCAACAAACCCAAAAGTGGGTAAATCATTTGAATCATTCACCTACACTACAACACACACAGCCTGATAAGAAATGAATAAGAACACAGATGTTGTAATCTGTTACATGCAAATGCAGAACCCCAAAGCTATAAACTCCACGCACAAAAATCTTTACAACCCAAATCCCAAATCCCAAAAGAAGCATGCATGAAATAAAAATTTAACGCTTTCAAGGAGGCACTGAACTTAAGAAAGAAGTACTATAAAAGAATGAAACTCAAAGAAAATGAAAAAATGAATGCTTACTTTTGATATGAGAGACTGAAATGATATTTTGATTTTGGCATTTTCAGAGATGACGATGATGATTCAGGTTGAAATCAGCTGCTTATGATTTATGAATTTCAACTTAGAGACAGAAAAATAGCAACTTCCCTGAAATTAAAATTTCACATAAAATTAAAAAGATCATAGCGTCTAATTGGTTCAATTTTTATTTGGGTGAATTAACATTTTTCCTTTATGAAGTGTGAAGTGTGGTCATAATTATTTGCAGAGGAAGCGTTTTAGGTTTTTTTTTTTTTTTTAAAAAAAAAAGGAAAATTAGTTAACTCCAAAGTTAAAATTGTTAAATGGATGGAGATAAAACAATAACAACTGACTTAACAAACTTAACCTTAATATTAATTTATTTTATAAAATTTTAAATTTAAATTTAAATTTAAATTTAATTTAATAAACTCAAATAAGTTGATGGCACCATAGCAATTACATAGAGAGGATAATTTTGCATCTTGAATACTTTTAATTCTTAAAATGTTCTTTAAAAAAAAACCTTAATTCTTTAAAAAAAAATCCTAAAATGTTTTTTTTTCTAATAAAAAGTGTTATCATATATCGAACATAGTACTACTTCAGTTGGTTTAGAATATGTTTTATTTTTTTAATTTTAATGATTTATTAAATAAATTATTTTAAAGTTTAAATTTTAAGTGAATTAACAAAAAATAATAACTGCTAATGTAATAAAGTCAATATGATTATAAATTTATTAAAATAAATTTATATTTAATGAAGTTAAATTATATACAGAATTTTCTAATTATTTTTAAAGGTCAAAATGCTATTTTTTAATAATAAATATAAGAAGATATAAAAATATATTGGAATTTTTATTTAAATATAATGTTGGGATCAAATTAATTTTATTATTTTTAAAATTTTTAATTATAATTTTTTATTTTGACTTAATTAATTTTATAAAAAATAATTATAAACATAAAATATCTATTATAAATCATGTGAGAATATATATATATATATATATATATATATATATATATATATATATATATATATATATATATATATCTTCTTAAAATGATATTTAAAAATTTATAATTCAGTATAATGTGAAGTTTATTTCTATTATAACTTTTCTAAATAACGTTTTTTGTGGAGTATAATTAAAAAATAATTATTGTATAAAATATTTTTGCTGACTTCACAAATAATAAATTTGAAATGGCAATTATGATCAAACCAAAGGGATGAAATTGTAATTTCTACCTTTTTTATTTTATTTTGATTTTTGAAATCGGTACCACAGGGGCTACCTCATGCGTCATCGTAGGAAATCACACTTATTTGATCAACATGGCACTGCCAAGTTATATTTTTCTCGGTTTATGGGCTCATTTGCTAAATAATTTTGGGTGTAACCGAGCATCCGAGCCAACCGGCTCGCAGTTCCCTTAGAACTCCACTAAAAAAACTCAAGTTTATTTACCAAATTAAAAGAGATGAGTTTGAACTTTATTTTGAAATTCGTCTATTAAATGAGTCAAGTTTAAATTTTTTTAAACTTGATTCATTTAAATTCGTGAATAGATTTTATAAACTTATGAGCGAACTTATAAATAAATTTATGAATAAATTCGTAAGCTAATACACAAGTAAGCTTATAAACAGACTTATTTACTAGTTCATTAATTTATATATAAGTATTAAATGGTGGTATTAAATAGATATAATTTAATTTAAATATTAATATTAAATAAAATATAATTAAATTTGTTAAGTAAAGATTAGATGATATGAATCATATGGAGACAATTCAACTAATAATTCGAATAAATCAAAATGAGCATATTGAAGATAGTGGATCGCATGAAGCTAAGTTAAAGTACGATGGACCTTATTTGAATCATGAAGATAATGTTTTAAATGATGATTTAAAGCTACATTAAAGCCCAATAACTATATCGCATGCAAAGAAGTTTAAAGAGGCTTTACAAGGTTTTATGAAGAATATTTGGGCTAATCATGCACATGAGGATCCAATTTATTTTGAAGGATTTTGTGGAAGTAAAATTGAAGCTAAATGGGCTTTATTCAATATATTAGAAGTCCAAGTTTTTTATGATTATGGATAGACTTGTTTTAGGCTTATTTTGAGCTTATTTTGGACCAAATCATGTTTAGGCCTTAAGTTTTTGTTAGAATTCATTTTAGACTTTATTTAGGATATATATTTGTGTTTTGAGGCTTTAATCCTTGTTAAAGTCGGCCTAAGTCAATTAGGATAAGTTTTTTCTTAAGTTATGATAAGTTTGCTTTAGTTTTAAGTAATTGTTTCCTACTTTAAGAAGGAAACCTTAGCTAGTTAAGAATCTTTAGTCTAAGTTACTTCCTTATCTTTATAAAAGAAAGAGTTATGTACATTATTTAAAAAGTTTTAATAAGTTGTATTCAATTTAATTGAGTTAAATTTGACCTAAAGTATAAATTGCTTGTTTTCTTGTGCTCTTAAAAGAATACAGAACATATCAAAGGAGTTCATCAGACCTTTGTGACATTCAAAATTGGAGTTTAAGTTATCTAAATTAATTAAATTTCAATCTGTTTTATCATTCAACTTCTTTTTTAGAAATTTGGGCAAACTTATTAAGTTTTGAGTGTACTTCATCAAAGTGAATCACAATGAATATTCCATGCATTTGTTAAAGTTCATTCATAGTATTTTGTTATTAGTGCTTTGGCTTTAAGAATCAGGTTACGTATCCCTTTTTGTTTTCATTCTTTTTTTTTCATTCGTGTGTTCTCTTCTTATACTCTTTTCTTATTTGTTTGTTTCATAATCTTTTTCGTTCATCATCTAGTTCATTAAGCATCCAAATTCGTTTTGCATTCTTTATTTCTTGAATTTGTTTAGTTATTCTTGAATTCTTGCATTAGTACAAAAAAATAAAAGAAAAAATGAAAAAAAAGAAGAAAAGAAAATGAAAGAAAAAGAAAAAGAAAAGAATAACTAGGTAATTGCAACTTACAATCTTTAAAAGTTTCTTACATTCTTTGATTTTCTTGAATCATATTCTTGAATTCTTGATTATTTTCTTGAATTTTGTTGATCAAATTCTTTGATTTCTTGAATTATCTTTAATTTTATTTTATCTAATCTTGATTCAAGATCATAAATCTTGAGTTTTGAAGTTAGTAAATTCGTTTTTCTTGGTCCTTTAAGTAAAATTTGAATTTCCCTTATTTAATAAGGATATTTTGTGGATAAAATTAAATTTTGAGTTGATTATATCCTTATCTTGTTAGATTTTGGTCATAACTTATTTGTTATAATCCTTATCTTATTTTAAAACTTTTTTTTATCTTAAAGGGATTAGACAATTCTTTTTTCCTTATCTATTAGGATTAAAGTTATTTTTGATTTGTACACTCTTTTTTTTTTTTAATTCATGACCACTTTTTGATTTGAGAACTCCCTGTCATTGTTTCTACAAATTACTTTGCCAGTGAAGTGGAAGTCCAACTCCAATGGATATTACCTTGGAAGCTCAAGAATTTTCTAATTGGATGAAAAGAGCTTTTATAGAGGTTAAGGTTAATTTGCAAACACTATATGGAAGGATAAATAGATTATAAGGTAAAATGTCACCTTTTGAATGGCAAAATCAATAATTTACAAAGATAATGGCAAAAATGCAAATTATCATAAAGGGTTAAAAGGAAATTGAAGAAAGTGGTGAGGACATGTCTACATTAAAAGACTATGGTGATGATGATTTTGATTGTGCTGATGATTTGGAGATGCCATTGAGTGGTGGATTTTTTAAAGCATGTGATGACTTCGATTCAAGGACAAATCCTTCTAAGGAAAGGAGGAATGATATTATGAGACTTGCATTCTTATAACATACATTAATTGTATTTTCATGTGCATAGCATTTGATACGAATGTGGTTAACTTGTACCAAACTCGTACATTCAAACCTAGTTTAATTTAGACTTAAAATTGACTTTGTTAATCTTAGGTTTATATCGAACAACCTTTAATTCTTTATAATTAAGGTTCTTATGTACAGGTTATTTAAGGGTCTTGTTGGGAATTAGAGTTTTCCTTTGCTTGGTTTATGAATGATCCTTGGCAAGGTTATCAAGATTGAATATGGGTTTGGTACAAGTTAACCACGTTCGTATCATTTGGTATTAGAGCTTTGACTCGTTAATCAAGTATGTATCTTTACTTTTCTTTGTTGTTTGCATTTAATCCAAAAAAAAATTATTTGTTATTTCATTTGTTCTTATGTCTTGTTTAATATCAATTCATTTTCTTTATGATCATTATGATCAAATTCATTTTTTTAGTATCTTGGATCAATTTCATTCTTTTCTTCATATTCCAACTTGTTTTTAGTCTTTAAAAAAATAAAAAAAATTTGTTTATACTATTGTTGTTTTGCATCTTAAGAATTTTGTTTATCACAAATACAAATCAAATTAAGTTTGCTCTCAATTTGGCCGTTTTAGCATTTGTTACTACAAAAAAAGGTGTATTGGTCAAAGTTAAATTCATTCGACCTATAAACATTCCAATTTGTTGTTTTCATTCCAAATTTCATACCTTGCCTTATTTCAATTCTGAATATTCTACTCTTCTTCTTAAGTTGTGTTTGGGTAGTTTAAACACTTATTTCAAAATTTCTTATTTTTGTTTTGTTTGGATATTGTCTTTATTTATTGTGTTTTCTTTGGCTCTTATAGTTAATTTTAAGTTTAATTTTGCTTTGCTTGTTGTGTTTTCTTTAGCTCTTATAGTCAATTTTAAGTTTAATTTTGCTTTATTTGTTTGTATTGAGCTTAATTTGATAATTAGTAACTTAAGTTCCATAAGAACTATAAGAAAGGAATTTGAGAGGTAAAAGGTGAGTGGTGAGCTTATAAGAGGGTAAAAGACTAATTAAGTGAAACACAAGCGTTGAGTGACATTCTTTGAGTGTAAACACATAAGAGAGTGTTACTTGTGAGGTTTTTTTTTCTTTTGTTTCTTTGTTTATAACAAGTTAGGTTCAAAAGAGGTTGAGAAAGGTCCAGAATGGAAACTCTTTATGAAGGCAATGTAGAACAAATGAGTCAATTAATGAACAGCCATAAAGAGGTTTAAGAGCGAATAGAGAGAATGGAGCAAAGTCCAAACACAACAGCCACTACAAATTAAACCGTACCAATACAAGCTCGTAGAGGGAGGTGGTGTGAAGATGATGATGAATCCATTGATGAAAGCAATCAAGGGTATAGGAGGCAAGATAACAACCTTGGGAGCATAAAGATGAAGATACTTACTTTTCATGGTAGAAGCGATCCTGAAGCATATCTAGCATGCGAGAAAAAGGTGGATTTCGTGTTTGATTGTCACAACTACTCTGAGGAAAAGAAAGTTAAGCTTACAGCTATTGAGTTCGTGGATTATCCCATAGTTTGATGACACTAACTAGTGGTTTTAAGAAGGCATTATGAAGAAGAATCTGTCTTTACATGGCAAGAGATGAAGACCATTATGCGGAAGAGATTTGTGCTAAATCATTACAATAGAGATTTGCACAATCGACTTTAAAGTCTTAGACAAGGATCAAAGAGTGTTGAAGAGTACTATGAAGAGATGGAGATGACTTTAATTTGTGCTAAAATTAATGAAGATCATGAACAAACTATGACACATTTCTTAAATGGGCTAAACAAGGAGATTGCTTATGTAGCGGAATTACATCCATACGTAGAGCTAGAAGACATGTACCATAGGGCACTTAAAGTGAAGTAACAGTTGAAGGAGAGAACTCCTAAGTCTCATATGACTACAACAACATCCCATTGGAAGTCAAAGTGGAAAGAGAGTGACAAAAGCACTTCTAAACCTAAATTTGACAAAGAAGGCAAGGAAGGAGGGAGCTCAAAGCAAGTTGAAGCACCTAAGCTCAAAACAAGCTTCATTGAATATTTTAAATGCAAGGGAAGAGGACACATGCAATAAGATTATCCAAATAAGGACATGATCCTTATTAATAGAGAGTATGATAGTGAGAAGGAAGAGGAGGATGATGAGATGCCCTCACTTGAAAATGCAAGCGATGCTGAAGAAGACCTTAAGAAGGTTAACTACAAAGATTTTCTAGTTGCAAAGCAAACATTAAGTACACAAACCAAAGTAGAAGAGGATGAACAATGTGACAACATCTTTCATGCAAGATGTAGAGTTAAAGAAAAGGTATGTTATTTGATTATTGATGAAAGTAGTTGTACAAATGCGACTAGTACTTTATTCGTTGAAAAACTGAATTTGCCTACTTTGAAACATCCTAGACCCTATAATTTGCAATGGCTAGATGATTGTGGAGAGGTTAGGGTTACTAAATAAGTACTTATTCCATTTTCTATGGGGAAGTATGTTGATGAGGTCCTTTGTGATGCTGTAACTATGCAAGCTGGTCATATTCTTTTGGGGCGTCCATGGCAATTTGATAGAAGAGTTACTCATGATGGTTTTACAAACAAATATTCTTTTGTCATGGATGGTAAAAAAATTGTACTTTCATCTTTATCACCCAAAGAAGTTTATGAGGATCAAAAGATAATAAGAGAGAGAGAGAACATGTGCATGAGAGAGAAAAAGAAAAAGAATGTGCAACAAAAGGAGAGTTTTGAGAAAACAAATGAGGCGTGTGAGCAAATAGTGGAAAAAGGAGAGCTAAAAGTGGATGCGCAAAAGAAATGAGAGGAGCATGCAAAAGGAGAGATTGAGGGAAAAAAGAAAGAGAGGTAAGTGAATTTTTATGCAAAAGAAAGTGATATGAAATGGCATATTTTTATCAAATGCTAATGATTGTGCTTATGTATAAAGAGGCATATTTTACTACTAATTAAATTAACATTTCTTTGCCTAGTGTTTTTGAGTCTCTTTTAAAGGAATTTGCATATTTGTTTCCTGAAGAAGTGCCAAAGGGTTTACCACCTTTAAGGGGAATTGAGCATTAAATAGATTTCATCCCTGGTTCTCAAATTCCAAATAAGCCACCATATCGATATAATCTTAAGGAGATAAAGGAGTTACAAAGACAAGTGGAAGAGCTAATGGATAAAGGGCTGATTAGAGAAAGCATGAGCCCATGTATTGTACCCATTTTTTAGTACCAAAGAAAGATGGTTTATAGCGTATGTGTGTTGATTGTAAGGCTGTCAATAAAATAATAGTTAAGCATCGCCATCCCATTCCTCATCTAGATGACATGCTTGATGAATTGCATAGTGAATGCATTTTCTCTAAAATTGATCTTAAAAGTGGTTACCATCAAATTAGGATGAGAGAATAGGATGAATGGAAAACTGCTTTTAAAACAAAATATGGGTTATATAAGTGGTTAGTAATGCCTTTTGGGTTAACTAATGCACCTAGTACTTTCATGAGATTAATGAACCATGTTTTGCGTGCCTTTTTAGGGAAGTTTATAGTTGTTTATTTTCATGATATACTTGTTTATAGTAAGTCATTAAATGAACATCTTAATCACATACATTTAGTTTTTGATGTTTTGCACAAAGAAAGGTTATATGCTAACCTTAAGAAATGTTCTTTTTGCATGAGTAAACTCATTTTCCTAGGGTTTGTGGTGAGTGCACAAGGCATTAAAGTGGATCAAAAGAAGGTTAAGGCGATCAAGGGATGGCCTACACCTAAGTCTATTGGAGAAGTTCGTTCTTTCCATGGTTTGGCAAGTTTTTATAAAAGATTTGTTCGAGACTTTAGCATAATTACTGCACCATTGACCAAAGTAATTAAGAAGAATATGAGATTTAAATAGGGAGATATACAATTAAACATGCTTAAGGATAAGTTGATTTCAGCACCTTTACTTTCTTTACCCAACTTTTCTAATACTTTTGAAATTGAATGTGATGCCTCAAGTTTGAGTATTGGGGTTGAACTCATGTAAGAAGGAAAGCCAATTGCTTACTTTAGTGAAAAGTTGAATGGAGTTGCCTTAAAGTATCCTATATATGATAAGGAGATGTATGCATTAGTTCGAGCCTTACAAACATGGCAACATTACTTATGGCCCAAAGAGTTTATGATTCACACTAATTATGAGTCCTTGAAGTATTTTAAGGGACAACATAAGCTAAATAAATGCCATGCTAAATGGAGTGAGTTTATTAAATCTTTTCCATATGTCATAAGGTATAAGCAAGGAAAGGACAATATAGTTGTTGATGCATTATCTCAAAGGTATGTGCTTCTTTCTATTCTTGATATTAAGTTATTGGGTTTTGAGTACATCAAGGAATTATATATGAATGACTATGACTTTAGCAAATTTTATCATGCATGTGAAAAGGTTGCATTTGATAAGTATTATAGCCATAATGGATTTTTACTTAGAGATAATCATTTATGTGTGCCTATAAGTAGTATGCGTGAACTCTTAGTAAGAGAAGCACATGAAGGTGGATCAATGGGGCATTTTGGTGTTACTAAGACTTTAGATGTTCTACATGATCATTTTTATTATCCTAACAAGAGAATGGATGTTCAAAGAATTTGTGATAAGTGCATTGCATGTAAGCAAGCTAAGTCTAAGTCTAAGTCTAAGTCTTATGGGTTATATAAGCTACTACATGTCCCTAGTATGCCTTGGGTTAATATTTCTATGGATTTTTTTTAGGTTAACCTAGGTCAAAACGTGGTAATGATTTAATATTTGTGGTTATGGATCATTTTTCAAAGATTGCACATTTTATTGCATGTCATAAAACTGATGATGCTTTTTATATTGCTAATTTTTTCTTTAGGGAAATTGTGCATTTACATAGTGTGCCTATAACTATTTTTAGTGATAGGGATGCTAAGTTCCTTAACTATTTTTGGAAGACTTTATGGGGTAAATTAGGGACTAAGTTGTTATTCTCTACTACATGTCACCCCCAAACTTATGGTCAAACTGAGGTAGTAAATTGTACATTAGGTCAACTATTATGCATATTGATTAAAAAGAATTTGAAATCATAGGAGGAATGTTTGCGACATATTGAATTTGCTTATAATTATAATGAGCATTCATTTACTCAATATTGTCCTTTTAAAGTTTTTTATGGTTTCATTCCTTTAAGTCCATTAGATTTATAGCCTTTGCCTCTACGCATGCGAATTAATTTAGATGGTAAAAGGAAGGCTGATTTTATTAGGGCATTACATGAAAAGGTGTGCCTTAATATTGAACAAAAGAATGCAAAAGTTGCCCAACAAGCTAATAAAGGGCGTGTAAGAGTGATATTTGAACCTGGTGATTGGGTTTGGGTACATTTAAGGAAAGAAAGGTTTCCTAGTTTGCGCAAGTCAAAGTTACATCCTAAGGGTGATGGTCCTTTCCAAGTTCTATAAAGGGTCAACGATAATGCTTATAAAATAGACTTACCTGGTGATTATGGTGTTAGTGCAACTTTCAATGTTTCTGATTTATCTCCTTTTAATTTTGATGAGGTTGATGATTTGAGGATGAATCTTCACGAGGAAGGAGGGAATGATGCAAACCAAATAAGCACCAACCATGTTGATAAGCACGATGTTTTACTCAAGTATGATGGTCCAATGACTAGAGCTTGCATGAAGAAATTTAAGGATGCTTTAGGAGTGTTCATGAAGTAAAAGATGAAGCTTGAGTTGATTAATCAAAGCACAAGTGCAAATGGAGCTCAATTGAGTGAATTTGGAGAAATTTTGACATAAGAGCAAAATTATCCTTTTTGCACCTTATTATCATATTTTGACCCTTAAAATGAAGAATTCATGTCAAACTCTTCAAGTGGAGTGATTTGCATTCAAAACACATAAAGTGCAATTTTGAAGATTTTAGAAGGTTCTAGAATATGCTAAGGGAATCTTTCAAGAATCAAGATGTGATGGAGAGTGGCTGCTACTTATTAAAAGACTTGGTTAAATTTTGCTTAGTTGTCATGAGCTGTCAAATTGACTTTTCATTGCTTAGTTGTCATGAGTTGTCAATTTGACTTTTTAAAGCTTAGTTGTCATATTTTTTAAGGGATTTTATTTAGCAAAGGATTTTCCTTTATATGAATCTTTAGGAATAAGTAAGAAAACCTATTGCTTCAAGGATTAGGATGTTTACATGCCTATATAAAGGCCATATCAATGTAGTATAAATTTCAATGAAGTTTATCAATTAATTCTGAATTCTTAAGAGGTTAAAGTCCTTTTCTTTTGTTCTTAAAAGAACTTTAGTGAATTTATTAAGTGAAGGCTTAAAGGAATAGATTTTCTTACTTATTCCTAAAGACTTTTATAAAGGAAAATCCTTTACTAAATAGGATCCCTTCAAAAATATGACAACTAATGATAATTAAGCTTTAAAAAGTTAAATTGACAACTCATGACAACTAAGCATTAAAAAGTCAATTTGACAACTCATGATAACTAAGCAAAATTTAACCAAGTCTTTTAATAAGTAGCAGCCACTCTCCATCACATCTAGGGTTTAATTTATAGAGAATATTCTTGAAAGATTCTTGATTTTTGTAGATTCCTTTAGCATCTTCTAGAACCTTCTAAAATCTTCAAAATTACACTTTATGTGTTTTGAATGCAAATCACTCCACTTGAAGAGTTTGACATGAATTCTTCATTTTGAGGGTCAAAATATAATAATAAGGTGCAAAAAGGATGATTTTGCCCTTGTGTCAAACTTTCTCCAAATTCACTCAATTAAGCTCCATTTGCACTTATGCTTTGATTAATCAACTCAAGCTTCATCCCTTGCTTCACAAACACTCCTAAAGCATCCTTGAATTTCTTCATATGAGCTCTATCATTAGACCATCATACTTGAGTAGATCATCCTGCTTATCAACATGGTTAGTGCTTATTTGGTTTTCATCAACATTTTGATTTATAAATATTAATTAAAGTAACTAGAGGGGTATAAATATCACATAAATATTAAAAGAGGGTTAATGGGAAGTTATTATAAATTGTTTAGGTTAAATAGAAAATTTACCATAACTTATGTCTTATTATAACAAAAAAATGATCTCTACAGAAAACAAAAGGGGAAAAATTTATAAATGGAAGAAAGGAGAAGAAAAAGGGGAAGAAAAGGGGGAAGAAGAAAAACCTAAATTCCTAAATCCTTTTTTCTTTAATTTCAATCAAAATTCCAACACACAACTCAAATTAACTTAGATAAATCTTGAATTATCTTGTTCTTTGATGATTGAAGCCTAAAATTAGAGAAGAGGGGAAGTAGGGGTGATTGAATTCAATAAGATTTTAGCTATGTTTCATGAGGAATAAGGTAAGTAAAAGTAATTTCCTCTATCTTTCAAGTAATTAAACATATGCATGTGATTGTATGTTTGTGTTTGTAATTAAAACCCTTGATTTCAAGTTTAGTGAAAGTGATTTGAGTAAGTTTTATGATTTGAGTAAAGATATATATGGCTAATTTTAAGATTATTGAATTTATGGGTATTAATTAGACATGAAAAATGAAGATTGAAGATGTTGGGTTATTACAGAATTTTGTTTATGCTGTGGAGCAGGGCTGCATATATTTTTAGTGATTTCTAACCTTTAACTCTATTATTTTGACCCCATTTTTTGTTTGAAGACACTTTTATATGCTTTTTTTTATCATGTGTTAAAATTTCATGACGAAATACATTTGTTTGGTTGGGGCAATAAAATTGATTTCCAAGGTTGCTGCAATAAGTAATTCTGCAGGAGCTGGTTTTGGAATTTGAGTATTTGAGGCCCTTAAACTTAGTGTTTTGACAAAATTTTGGTGTGCATATACTTCAATACGTTGGACACTTACCTATAAAATTTCATGTCAAAATTCAATCATTAGGTTAGTCAACTAAATTAAACATTTAGGCTGCTGTATTGGACATAATTTTGTAAATTGTACGATTTGCTTGAATTGCATAATTTGCATCATAAAGCATGGCATATGCACTTCATAATCATTCTTGTATTTAGGTTTTATTTGTAGTTTTGAGGTTATGTTTGGTATTAGGAGATGGTGGAATGGGGTGTAATACCACAAAGAGACCGAATCAGGGAGGCTTGAGTATATAGTGTTTTTAAGAGTCTTCTTATTTCAGTGTGTTGGACTTAATCTTGAAATTTTTCTTTGATAAGGTGAGTAATCATTAATTAACAATGATATGGTTACAACTCTATACTAAATGTAAATGTACATATGAGTTTATGTTTTCCTTAAAATTTGGTTTATTGTTATTAAAAATGATATGATTTCTATGAATGAGTTTTGATCCTATCTTGTGAAAGATATTATGAATGCAATTTTGCTACTAAATATTGGGAACATGTATTGTATTTTAATAAAGATTGCTAAGTAAAAAGTGTATATATATATGTATTGCTTAATGATAAATTGTACACATTTATATTATGGTTGATATATGAGATGATGAAAATGTTATTGATAAATTAACTATCTTTGGGACAACGCTTGATTACACCGATGCCTTTGGGGCATGTAATCGAGTGATTTACCCTTTGGGAGTATCTCGATATGCATGTATAACATGAACATTTAGGGAGAGTAACATATTGGATGGGTTTCCATATAAATGTGTTTGATCACTTAGGGGGAGTAACATATTAGATGGGTTACCACCTAAGTGTGTTTAATGCTCTTAAAGGACTAATATATTGGATGGGTTAGCATTAAAGAGCTTAAAATTTAATTATAACTTGAGTGTGTACTAAATCTTTTAATTTTGATGATGAATAGTTATATCAATATGATGTTCTTTGAGAAGTATGTGATTTGTTATTTATGATTTGATAAAGTTTTATGATGAAAAGCAAATATGGTAAGTTATTTGAATTTGGTATAATGATATATATACATTATTATTTATAAGAAATATATGTTCCTCGTTGTTAATTCTTAATTTACTCACTGAGTATTTGTACTCATCCTTTTATTACTATTTTTTTAAAGAATCTATTTTAGTAGTGAATCTTTAGCTTGGTTGGATATTATTATACACTCTTCCATGTTAGAGCCAAGGTCGAGCCAACCTTTTAGCTTTTAGTGTTGTTTTTAATCTTTAGAATAAAGTAGTATGTATAGTTTTATGAATATGGGCATATCCATATGTTTATATTTATTTTGATTATAAATAGATAAGTACGTTGTTTAGCTAAGGCATGTGTACTTAATATACTAATCCTTTTTAATAGAATGCTAAAAGTTAGTTACTTGTGAGCATGTTTCTTCTTGTAGTATTGAGAATTTTTAATTGAGAAAGTTGGTTAGTTTCTTTTTTATTAGGGTATTATAGTTTTGGTATTAACGCAAGTTTTAGATTCTATAGACATGTGTTTTTCCTATAGTCTTTGACATGATTTGTTAATTTTCTATTGAATGATTCTGCTACCATGTGTGGAAGGTGGTAAGGGTGGAGGCCAAAGCTGAGGTGAGAGACTTGTTAAGCTTTAGGATGTTGGCCTATTAAATAGGAATCCTCCTCAATGTTGGCCGATTAAATAGGAATCCTCCTCTTATAGATGTCTTTAAAGAAGGAGTAGATGAACATAATATTTATGAGCAAGAGGTACATAAACCTGAAGAGGAAGGAGAGGCTGAATATCCTGCTCATCTCCCATCTCCTCCTCTAATACCACCTGTGGTATTGATTTACCCATGTATTATAGCTGAAATGGTGACAATGGCTCTTGCAACTAGGGAACATCACCAAAAACCTAGAGAACTACTAGAATCGATAAAGAAGTGTGAAGCTTATGATTTTCGTAGTGTGTTGGACTTTAAGGAAGCTAATAAATGGTTGAAGGCCATAGAAAAATCTTTCACTACTCTTGAACTGACTGATGCTCTGAAAGTGAGCAATGTTTATGGCCTATTTCATGAGACAATAATATGTGGTTTACAAGAGTTAGAAATTTCCACAATGCAGTCTTGACATGGGAGCTCTTTAAAGTAGAGTTTTATAAAGAATATTTAATAGACTTATAAAAGCAATAAATAAGATACCTTCCTCCACTTAATGCAAGGTAGTTACACAGTTAGAGAATATATGGACAAAATTAAAGAATTGCATAAGTTTGACATATACATCTTTCCTATAAAGGAGCAAAAATGTAGAAGATTTAAGAAAGGGTTAAGAGTGGAGATTCGAGATGGCTTATCCTTGTATGAAGGAACATAAATTAGGGGTGGAGTTGAAAAAGCTATTAAGAAAGAAAGATTGCAACAAGAAATAGAATAAGAAAAGAAGTCCAAGTTTTTATCATGGAGTGATAGACAAAAGTCCTTCAGCCAAGGAGGAAGTTCATCTCAGATGAGATTAGAGACAACTAGTAGTAGGGGTAGAGGCTACTCAACTAGGACTAAACCTTAATTTCCTCAACCCTAAGCTAGTCAAAGCTTAATTAGAGAATGAAGTAGTGGTCTAATAGGTGCACAAGGAGTTAGTACTACCTATTGTTCATCTTATGGGAGATTTCATAAAAGGGAATGTAAGAAATGGCCTTTCACTTGTTTCGGGTGTAGTGGTTGTTAAAGGATAGTAATGTCTTATTATTGTATTAATATTAGTTTGTTTCTTATGATTATCATTTTGTTATTCTATTATTGTATTATTTTGTTATTATTATATAGGCTATACATAGGTTACTATTCAACATATATATACCTTGTATTTGTATTCTTTGAATACATAGAAAATACATTCAATTGCTTTGATATGGTATCAGAGTAATTATAAAAAAAATATTCTTTCCTTTATCATGGCAAGTACCATGAGTTCAACCTCCATTGTTTCTATTTCTCTTATTACTACTACCCCTTCTTCATTTATTAATCACACATTTTCAATTAAGCTTACTTCTTGTAATGACCTCACATGGAAGACATAATTTCTTCGTATTCTAAACTACCACAAACTCACTAGTTTCATTGGTGGTAGTATGACCACCAAAATACCTAACCTTAAAAAATAATACTTCCACACCAACCATTAATCCTGAATATGATTCTTGTTTTCTCAAAGATCCTGAATATGATTCTTGTTTTCTCAAAGATCAAACTTTATTAACCTGGATTCTTTCTTCTTTAAGTGAGGATGTTTTCCCTATATTATTGGACCTATTTCATCATATGAAGTTTTGCAAGCATTAGCACATGCTTTTGGCTTCATATCTCAAAATCTTTAGCTTCAATTGAATATTGAATTACAAGAACTCAAATGTAATGTTTTAAGTGTTTCTCAGTATTTACAATAGGCCAAGGCATTGGTAGATGAATTAGCCGCCGATAACTCTCTATTGCTAAATTTAATGTCATTATTTATATAAATATTGGCTTTGAATTCCATCCCATCATTACTGCTCTCAACCTCCATCCTGACCCTGTATTCTTCAACAAACTTCACAGACACTTGTTGGCACATGAAATTTTTGCTCAAAAGCACCAAGGAAACACCATTAACAAACATTGCTTACCAATAACCAAATAAAAATCTATTGTTGTCTCAGTGTCATCTCCATCTCACATGACTGCCTTCCACTCTCCAAAAACCATTTTACCTTGACTATTCAATCCTAATAGATGGCCATGAGGACCCTACTAGATTTATGAAAATTATAACTAGACCGCCGATTAGTGTAGGCATCGCTACCAACACCTTTTTTTTTTTGGTAATGGCCAATATTCTTCTAGACTATCAGCTAATGTCACTTGGTTCTAAAATCAGTCTATGCCTTAGCACACTTTGGTAGTCCCTTCTTTACCTTTGTCTACTCTGCAACCTCTCTACACTTTACCGTGGTACCTAAACACTAGAGCCACACACCATATGACTCCCGATCTCTCCTATCTTAGTATGGGAAATAAGTATAAAAGCAATGATCAAATTTGAGTTGGTAATGGCCAAGGTCTCAATATATCTCATACTAGTACTGCTGTATACACTGCTCCTTATTCTTTTTACTTTAAGGATGTTTTACTTGTTCTGAAAATTATAAAATCACTTTTATCTGTCAAAAAATTTGCTTCTAACAATGCTTGCTATTTTGAATTTTAGCCTAACCATTTTTTGATAAAGGATTAGGTAAGCAAGGTAATCATATTGTATGGACTAAGTAAAGATGGTCTTTATATGTTGCTGCCTAGTTTCAAGCAAGCTTTGCTTGGTGAAAGATGTTCTTTTGAGCAATGGCATGCTCATTTTGGTCACCCCCACTCCACCACTATTTCAAAAATTCTTCAGTAAAATAATTTAAATATCTTATCGTTCAAGTCTAGTTTGTGTTCATCTTATATTTAAGAAAATTATCTCGTTCCCACTTGCCTTTAGTTAATCACCATACTTTTGCCCCATTTGAGTTGATTCACTTGGATGTCTGAGGCCTTGCTCCAATGATTTCTTCCTTAGGCCATCGTTATTTTGTGCTTTTTGTTGATGATTTCACCAAGTTTACTTGGTTATTCCTTTTAAAGAATAAAAGTGAAGTTTATAATACATTCTTTTAGTTTTAAGCATTTATTCTTTGCCAATTTAATTCTCATATTAAACAATTTCAATCTAACTTTTGTGGTGAATATCAAAAATTGCATTGATATTTTAAGACTTATGGAATTGTGCATCGTCTTGCTTATCCATCTGCTTATGAACAAAATGGCATTGATGAATAAAAAATTTTCTATATTGTTGACACAGGCTTAACTTTATTATCTCATGCTCAGTTACCCTTAAAATATTTAAATTATGCTTTTCAATCTAGTGCCACTTTAATTAATTATTTACCATTTACCACTATTAACCACACTGTTCCTTTTACAATTTTATTTCACAAATCACCTTCATATGCTGTTTTAAAAGTCTTTAGTTATGCTATTTTCCCTTACTTACATCCTTATAATCAAAATTAATTTAATTTTTGTAGTAAAATGTGTATATATTTAGGTAACTCTCATCATTATGTTGGTTATTGTTGCTTAGACAAAGATACATGAAGGGTGTATATAGCTTGATATGCTAAGTTTAATAAACATCTATTCCCATTTGCATCTAATGTTGCTTCCCATATGCAACAACCTACTTTAACTCCGTGGCTTCATCTCTCGACCATTTTTAATTCGGCATTCCTATAGGTACGCCTCTTTCATTTGCTTCTATCTATACCTCTTCTTCTTATTCCACTGCAAACTCTCCACCCTTATCCCCAAAACCCACCAGTCCTCACCCTTCTCCTCTTAACAGTCTTGCTCTCCCTTCATTATTCGCTAGTAATATCCTACAACCCTTATTATCAGCTGGTTTAAATCTAGTTATTGATTTATCCAATTATCCCTCTTAACCAAATAATCGTCCTATGCCTGTTCCTACCACTACACCTATCTAGATTCATTATATGACTCTTTGTCCTAGTACCATGTCCCATAAATAACCTTTTCTAACCACTTTTTGTCTTTAAATTGAACGCACTACCTACTCTCGAGCCAAGAACCTGAAGGAATTATGTTTAGCAATGCAATATGAGATATGAGCCCTACATATTAACAACTTATGGTTATTAGTTCTATATTAAAAGAATGTGGTTGGCAATAAGTGGGTATTCCATATTAAAGAACTATATCTGGTCACATTGAGCATTACGAAGCTCATCTTATGGCAAAGGGGTAAACTCAATGTTATGGTGTTGACTATCATAAAAATTTTAGTGTGATGGTCAAGGCAATGAAAATTCACACTATTCTAGCCATTTCTATAAAAAAGAATTGGCCTATTAATCAGCTTGATGTTTCTAATGTCTTTCTTCATAGCAATATTGATGAAGAGGTCTATATGGAACAACTTTAAGGCTATGTTGACTCCAAATATCCTACCTATGTCTGTCGATTGCACAAGTCTCTTTATGGCCTTAAATAGGCCCCTTAGGTATGGTTTTATAGATTACAAGTGTTTTTATGTGCTTTTGATTTTCAACCATCCAAAGCCGACACCTCTCTTTTATTTATAATAATGGCACTGATCACTTGTTTATTTTGTGTTATGTTGATGATCTCTTAATTATTGGCTCCAACATTGCTCTTGTTTGTAAGTTCACTTTGGCCATTCAACAGGAATTTCCTTTATGAGACTTGGGTTCCTTCCATTATTTTCTCAGTATTACTACTCATAAATTTTTCACCGGGCTGCTCTTTACACAACACAAATTTTTGCATGACTTGCTTACTCGCATTCATATGGCTGATGCAAAGCCATGCTCCACTTTGATGTCCTCTTCTCTGCCTTTGTCTAAGCATGGCAGCTCTTCTATTTCAAATGGTGATGAGTATTAACACATTGTTGGTTCTCTGCAGTATCCTATAATCATATCACTTGACATAGTTTTTTTTGTCAATAAGCTTTGTCAGTTCATACACTCTTTTACTAAGTCTCATTCATGTGCCCTTAAATGCTTACTTTGGTACTTGAAAGGAACTTCTTTCCATGGCTTGCTTTTATCCAGTGATTCAGACTCCACTCTTCAATATTTTAATGACAATGACTGGGTTGGATGCCCAGATGATCGGAGGTCTATAGGTGGTTATAGGGTCTATCTTGGTAAATCTCTTATTTCTTGGATGTCCAAAAAGCAAAATACTATTATTTGTTCCTTTACAAAAAGTGAATACAAAGCACTTACTAATGCCACTATCAAATTACTATGGTTACATCCCTTACTCACCGAACTTGGTGTTTTTCAATGTCTTACGGTTGTGTTATGGTGTGATACCATTAGTGCCATTTACCTATCAATTAACCTAGTCTTTCATACAAGAACAAAGCATATTGAATTCAATTTTTACTTTGTTCATGAATAAATTAAAGTTGACTTTCTAGACATTGAATTTCTAAACTCTTAAAGTCAGTTTGCTGATGTTTATACAAAACCATTGGGTAAAGAACACTTATGCACTCTTCTCACTTATATGTCTCTGCTTACTTTGCCTATGGATTTGCACCCGGGGGGGGGGGGGAGGGGTTTAAAGGATAGTAATGTCTTGTTACTATTTTGTTATTAGTTTATTTCTTATGATTATCACTTTATTATTCTATTATTGTATTATTTTGTTATTGTTACATAGGCTATTGTTATTGTTACATAGGTTACTATTTGGCCTATATATACCTTGTATTTGTATTATTTGAATACACACAAAATACCATTCAATTGCTTTGATTGTGGTTTGGGTCACATAAAGAGAGACTGCCCTTATGAGTCACTATTTCAGGGGTCTACTCAGAGTTTAGCTTATAGGGGTGGTAGAGGTGGTAGGCTTCCTTTTCTAGGAAGGGTGACTAGTTGAGGTGCAAGGGTTAGTGCTAATAGAGCTAGTGGTGATACCCAAACTAAGCAGACAGGTCAAGAAGCATATAGTAGTAGACCTGTAATTTAGCCTAAGGTGTATGCCATCACTCAATAAGAGGCTATTTCTTCTCCAGATATAATCCTCAATATATTATTTATTTTTTGAAGAAATGCCTATTGTTTAATTGATTCTAGCTCTACACATTCATTCATTTCATCTTTATTTTTCATAAATAGTGAGAAAGAACCTAGTAGGATGAGTGAGATTTTAATTATGGATATACCTATTAGGGAAACTATTATGTGTAATCATATGTATAAGAGATATGAGTTGTAAGTGAGGAAGGGGGTGCTAAATGTAAACCTAGTACTAATACATTTACAAGTGTTTGACATTATTTTAGCCATGGATGCATTATCCTCTTGTCAAGCCACAATGGATTGTTATAGAAAGTTTGTAGTATTTAATCCACCTGAGGTGCAACAATTTACTTTTAAAAGAGAATGTTATGCACTGCCTACTTGTATCATTTAAGCTATTACAACTCAAAAGTTAATTAAGAAAGGGTGTTAAGCCTATCTTGCATATGTAATTGATACTGAAAAAGAATAGTTAAAGCCAGATAACATTTTAGTTATGAAAGAATTCACTGATGTGTTTTCAAAAGAGCTTTTAGGATTGCCCTCTGATTAGGAAATTGAAGTTTCCATTACTCTGCAACATGGGATAGCCTTTATTTCATAAACACTATATAGAATGGCCCTAGCTAACTTGAAGGAGTTAAAGGTACAATTACAAGAGTTACTTGACAAGGGTTACATCTGGCTTAGTGTATCACCATAGGGAGCACTGATACTATTTATAAAGAAGAAAGATGCTATAATACAGTTGTATATTAATTACTGGCAGTTGAACAAGGTAACAATACATAATAAATACCCATTACCCTATATGGATGATTTATTTAATCAATTATGAGGTGCATGAGTATTTTCTAAAATAGACTTAAGGTCAGGGTATTATCAATTAAAGATCAAGGAAGTGGATGTACCTAAAACAACTTTTAGGACCCGATATAGCCATTATAAATTTTTGGTAATGCCATTTAGGTTAACCAATGCACTAGTAACATTCATGGATTTGACGCAAAGGATACTTGAGCACTTTTTAGATCAATTGTGATTGTTTTCATAGATGATATCTTGGTTTATCCAAGAGCTAAGAAGAACATGTTGAACATTTAGGGTAGGTATTACAGACTTTAAAGGGGAATCAATTATATGCCCAATTCAGTAAATGTGAGTTTTGGCTTGATCGGGTAGTCTTTCTAGGGCATGTTATTTCAGTTGAAGGAGTGTTTATTGATCCTCCAAATGTAGAAGCAATTGTAAAGTCGGAAGCTCATAAAATTATGCATAAAGTATGAAGTTTTATTGGCTTGGTAGGATATTATAGACGGTTTATGTATAATTTCTCCATTATTGCCTTACTACTAACTAGGTTACTTCATAAAAAGGTGCCATTTGTGTGGAGTGATGAACGTTAAGAAAGCTTTGACACATTAAAAATGTGTTTGATTTTATCTCTAGTTTTGACACTTTGAAAGGAAGATTGCGGGTTTGTTGTGTATAGTGATGCAACCAAAAATGGTTTAGGGTGTGTGCTTATATAGCAAGGTAAAGTGATTGCCTATTCTTCAAGGCAATTATGCCCCCATGAACTCAACTACCTTACATATGACTTAGAACTTATAGTAGTTGTGTTTACCTTAAAAATATGGAGGCATTACTTGTATGGAGTGACATGTTAGATTTTTACAGATCATAAAAGTCTGAAATATATCTTTAGTTAAAAGGAATTAAATCTCCAGCATCGGAGATGGATATAGTTACTTAAGGATTATGACCTTACCATTGAATATCACCTGGGCAAGGTGAATATAGTAGTGGATGCCCTTAGTCATAAATCCTTTAGTACTCTATCTTATATAAAAACCGCTATGCTCTTATTACTTCTTGATCTCTGTGCTTTGAATGTAGAATTATCACACGATGGTTATGGGGCACTATTTATTAGTGATATGCACTAAGTCAATCATATATGACCATCTTTTGACTTTATCATTTTTTTAATAAAAAGGCATTTTCATTATTATTATTTTGTTATAATAATTACTTGAATAGTCAATTCATCTTAAGGTCATCAACTATGTGACTTGATAGTAAAACCCTTAAGTTAAATATGAATTATATTATTACTTATCCCTAATCAGTCATTATTATTGAAATAATAATGAATTAAGGCTAGTATAATGTTAATTAATGATTATGTTTTACTAATAATGTATATGAGATATTGAGTCAACTCATAGGTACTTGTTTGAGAAATGATGTACTGGATTGACCCACTATAAGAATACTACATAGACAATTATCATATGTAATTCTCATTATAGTAATATTGTTTTAGTCCTTTAACCTTAAAATCACTATGGTTTTCTACATAATTATTTTGTATTTGACACATTCTAACATTGTCTTTAACAGGATGACGAAATAGATTGTTGTTGGATATAAAATGAGTTATATGAGGAATAAGAGTGATTGAGAAGGAATTTGTCCCTCATTTAATCTGAGTAAGATATCTATGGGCCTCTAAATAAGATAGATTGAAGAAAGTGCATGGCCATGCTGGAATAAATTAATAAAGAGTTAACTGAAGAAAGTGCATGGCCATGCTGGAATGAATTAATAAAGATTTATCATTCTCAATCTACTTAGAGTCAAGACATAATATGTTGAATTATATAAGGATGCCATAAACTATGCCTTATGTTCAATCAAGATATCGTGTAATAAAAGGACTACAATATTCACTATAAATTAGGTTATGTCAGATTATTGACCTTCATATAACTAGAGTAGTCATAATGTCTTACTGGAGGCCACTTGTGACTAGTAGGCCTAAATTGGGATTTCAAGCCTATTGCCAATGTTATGTGAACTTACAGGGTCATACACTTAGAATAGACCCAAATAAGCTTGGGTTTACCAGCCCAATAAAACTTTATGGTAAATAAATAATTAAATTCACTAGTAGGCCTAAATTCAAATTTCAAGCCTACTGCTAACATTATGTGAACCTATACACATACTTAGAACAAGCCTAAAACGAGCTTGGGTTTACCAGCCTAATAAAACTCTTTGGTAAATAAATCATTATATTCGTATATATATATATATATATATATATATATATATATATATATATATATATATATATATATATATATATATATATATATTAGGAAATGATTTCTATTTTAGAATTTGAATCAAAATTAAAATAGGATGATGCTAAATATACCAAAAACGTTTTGGTAAGTGAAGAGTTACCAAAGATGTTTTGGTAAGTGAAACCCTAATTGAGAAGTCTATAAATATATATCATTCTCTAGGGTTTTATATACACTTTTCATTATGCTCTTGAGAATTTATTTTTCACCTTAAGAAAAGAAAACCACAAAATCAAAGGTGAGACTTTTGAGAAAAGGAGTGCTAGCACACACACTCATTTTGATTGGAGGCCATTTGTGTGGATACTTATAGAGGATGTAGCCTTTTAGAGACATCTTAATCTGGCTAAGAATGTTACAAGCCCGAGGTAGGGTGTCACTGGAGTGAACCCTCTCCCTTCTTCCTAGAACTCTTACCTATTTTTGCATTTGTGGTAAGATTTTAGAAACCCTAAATCAATCGGTTAATCAAATTACATGGATCTTATTTTTGGTTTATGAATAAATTTTTTTATTTTCCCTGCATTTTGAATAATAAAACCTAACACTTTTAACCATTTTAAAAGTTCAGCCAATATTGGTAATTTAAGAGGCTCAAGGACAAAATGGTTGAATAAAGAAGATTGTACAAGAAGTAAAAAACAATGTTCAAATGGACTTCTCCATTTTTGAAGATGGTACTCTTATGCTTGGAGACGAGCTTTAAGTACCTAATATAGAAGTCTTGAAATAAGAAATCATGGAAGAAGCTCATTGTTCTACTTATTCAATGCATCCAGGGAGTACAAAGATGTATAGAACATTATGGGAAAACTATTGGTTGATTGGAATGAAGAAGGACATATGGATTTTGTTGCTAGAAGTTTAGTGTATTAATAAGTGAAAATTGAATATCAACATCCAGCAGTTACCTTATGATCTCTTGCAATTCTAGAGTGGAAATGGGATCACATTATAATGGATTTTGTGACAAGGTTACCTCATACTCAATAAGGAAATGATGTTGTTTAGGTGATCATTGATAGATTAACAAAATTAACTCATTTTCTACCCATTAAAGTGAGCTTTTCACTTGAGAAATTAATGGAGTTATATGTTAGAGAAGTGGTAAGATTGCATGGTGCACCATTGTTTATCATTTCTAATCGAGACCTAAGATTTACTTCTAGATTTTGGACCAATCTTTAATATGCCTTCAGTACTAAACTTCAATTTAGGACTGCCTGTCATCCACATACTAATCGCTAGATAGAATGTACAATTCAAATATTAGAAGATATGCTTTGGGCATGTGTAATTGAATTCAAAGGTAGCTAGGACAAATATGTACCATTGATGGAGTTTGCTTATAATAACAATTTCCATTCTAGCTTGAATATGACTCTATATAAAGCATTGTATGGTAAAAAATGTAGAAATTTTATATATTAGAGTGAAGTGGGAGAAAGAAAGATTGTGGGTCTAGAAATTGTTCAAGTGACCACGGAAAAGATAGACATTATCAAGAGCATGTTAAAAAATGCACAACATAGATAAAAGAGCTATATAGATCTCAACTGAAGAGAAATAGAATATGAAGTTGGAGACAAAGTGTTTCTTAAAATTTCTCCATGGAAGGCTGTTATGAGGTTTGGGAAATGTGGAAAATTAAGTCTAAGATTCATTGGTCCATATGAAATTAGGGAGAGAGTTGGACTAGTTGCCTATAGATTGGTAATACTACTAGAACTATCCCAAATTCATGATGTTTTTCATATTTCTATGTTGAGGAGGTACCGAAGTGATCCATCTCACATTTTGCAAGCATAAGTAATTGAATTAGAGGATGACTTAACTTATGAGGAAGAACCTATTGCTTTCAAGGGTAGAAAGAGTTTTAAGAAATAAGGTGATTCCTCTAGTCAAGGTATTATGGAGAAATCATTCAAGGAAGGAAGCAACTTGAGAGTGTGAGGAAGACATGAGAAGTAAATATCCTAACTTATTTGAAATTATAGGTATGTAAATTTCGAGGACAAAATTTTTAAGAGGGAGAGAATTGTGAGACTTGCATTCTTATAACATACATGCATTGCATTTTCGTGTGGATAACATTTTGATTTAAAATATTAATTAAATTAAGTAAAGGGTAATAAATATCACATAAATATAAAAGAGGGTTAATAGGAAGTTATTATAAATTTTTTTAGGTTAAAATAGAAATTTTACCATAAATTATATCTTATTAAAACAAAAAAAAACATATCTATGGAAAACAAAAAAGGAAAAATATGGAAGTGGAAGAGAAGAGAAGAAAAAAGAGAAGAAAAGGGGGAAGAAGAGAAACCTAAATTCCCAAATCCTTCTTTCTTTAATTTCAATCAAAATTCCAATACCCAACTCAAATTAACGTAGATAAGCCTTGAATTATCTTATTCTTTGATCATTAAAGGCTAGAATTAGAGAAAAGAGAAAGTAGTTATGGCTGAATTCAATAAGATTTTAGCTATGTTCCATGAAGAATGAGGTAAGTAAAAGAAATTTCCTCTATCTTTTAAGTAATCAGACATATGCATGTGATTGTATGTTTGTGTTCATAGTTAAAACCCTTGATTTCAAGTTTAGTCAAAGTGATTTATTTAAGTAAGTTTTATGATTTAAATAGAGATACATATGGCCAATTTTAAGAGTATTGAATTTATGGGTATTAAGTAGACATGAAAAATGAAGACTGAAGATGTTGGGTTACTGTAAAATTTTGTTTGTGTTGTGCAGGGTTGATTATTTTTTTAGTGATTTTAGACCTTTAACTCTATTATTTTGACCCCATTTTTGGTATGAAGACACTTTTATATGTTTTTTTCATCACGTATTAAAATTTCATAAGGAAATAAATTTTTTTGGTTGGGCAATAAAATTAATTTCCAAGGCTGCTGTAGTAAGTAATTCTACAGGGGTTGGTTTTGTAATTTGAATATTTAATGCCATTACACTTAGTGTTTTAACCTAATATTTGGTGTGCTTATACTTCAATATGTTGACCATATATCTGTAAAATTTCATATCAAAATTTAGTCATTAGGTTAGTCAACTAAATTAAACATTTAGGTTGCTGTATTAGAAATTTTTTTATAAATTGTCTGATTTACTTGAATTACATAATTTGAATAATAAATCATGGCATATGCACTTCATAGTCATTCTTGTATTTATGTTTTATTTATATTTTTAAGGTTGTGTTGTTTGGTATTAGGAGATGATGGAATAAGGCATGATAGCATGGAGAGATCGAATTAGGGAGGCTCGAGTATACAGTGCTTTCAAGAGTCTTCTTATTTTGGTGTGTTGGACTTAATCTTGAAATTATTCTTTGATAAGGTGAGTAGATCAATGCTACGGTTTCAACTTTATACCAGATATAAACATACATATGAGTGTATATTGTCCCTAAAATTTGGTTTATTGTTCCTAAAATTTGGTTTATTGTTAAAGATGATATGATTTCTATGAATGAGTTTTGATCTTATCTTGTGAAAGATATTATGAATGCTATTTTGCTACTAAATATTGGGAACATATATTGTATTTTGATAAATATTACTAAATGTATGTACTACTTAATGATAAATTGTACACACTGATGTTATGGTTGATATATGAGATGATGAAAATGTTGTTGATGAATTAACTATCTTTGGGATTGTGCTTGATTACACCGATGCCTTTGGAGTGTGCAATTGGGTGGTTTACCCTTTGGGGGTATCTCTACATGCATGTATACCATGAACATTTAGGGGGAGTAACATATCGGATGGGTTACCACCTAAAGATGTTTGATCACTTAGGGGGAGTAACATATTGGATAGGTTACTACCTAAGTGTGTTTAATGCTTTTAGAGGACTGACATATTGGATGGGTTATCACTAAAGAGTTTAAAATGTTAATTATGATTTGAGTGTGTACTAAATCTCTTAATTTTGATAATGAATATTTATATAAATATAATGTTCTTTGAGAAGTATGTAATTTGCTATTTATGATTTGATAAAGTTTTGTGATGAAAAGGAATATGGTAAGTTAATTAAATTTTGTATAAATGATATATATACATAATTGTTTATAAGAAATATATATTCCCCATTGTTAATTCTTAATCTACTCACTGAGTATTCGTACTCATCCTTTTATTACTATTTTTTAGAGAATTTATTTTAGGAGTGAATCTTTAGCTTGATTGGATATCATTCTACACTCTTTTGTGTTAGGGCCAATGTCGTACCAACATTTGAGCTTTTGGTATTGATTTTAATCTTTAGAATAGAGTAGTATGTATAGTTTTGTGAATATGGGCATATCCATATGTGTATATTTATTTTGATTGTAAATAGATAAGTATGTTGTTTAACTAAGACATGTGTACTTAACACATTAAGCCCTTTTAATAGAATGCTGAAAGTTGGTTACTTATGAGAATGTTGCTTCTTTTAGTATTGAGAATTTTTAAGGTGGATAGTTTCTTTTTGATTGGGGTGTTGTAGATATGAATCACATAAAGGTAATTCAACCAATAGCTCGAATGGATCATAAAGAGCATATTGAAGATAGTTGATCACATGAAGTTAAAGTATAATGGACTTGGTTTGAGTCATGAAGATAATGCTTTGAATGATGATTTGAAGCTACATCAAAGCCCAATAACTATATCGCATGCAAAGAAGTTTAAAGAGTTATCGCGTGCAATGTTTAAAGAGGCTTTACAATGCTTTCTGAAGAATATTTGGGCTAATCATGCACATGAGGATCCAATTCATTTTGAAGGCCTATGAGGAAGTAAAATTGAAGGTAAATGGGCTTTAGTCAACATATTGGAGGTTCAAGTTTTTGATGATTATGGATAGGCTTGTTTAAGGCTTATTTTGAGCTTATTTTTGGCCTTAAGTCTTTGTTATAATTCATTTTTAGACTTTATATAGGATTTATATTTATGTTTTGAGGCCTTAATCCTTGTTAAAGTTAGGTTAAGTTAATTATGATAAATTTTTTATGAATTTAGGATAAGTTTGCTTTAATTTTAAGTACTTAATTAGGGTTTATATTCTTTCAAGAACACGAGAAAACAAGCAATTCTTTGTTTAAGGTTGAAATTGAAATAAATATTCTATAATAAACTTATTAAAGTTATCAAATAATGTATATAAATTTTCCTTTTATATTGATAAGGAAGTAACTTAGGCTAAAGATTCCTAACTAGCAAAGATTTCCTTCTTATAGTAGGAAACAAGTACTTAAAACTAAAACAAACTTATCCTAACTTAAGAAAAAAATTATCCTAATTAACTTAGGAAATAAGTACATAAAATTAAAGCAAACGTATCCTAACTTAAGAAAAAACTTATCCTAATTGACTTTGGCCAACTTTAATAAGGATTAAGGCCTCAAAATACAAATATAAATCCTAGATAAAGTCTAAAAATGAATTCAAACAAAGACTTAAGGCCCAAACATGATTTGGCCCATTATAAAGAATATTTAGGTTAATCATGCACATGAGGATCCAATTCATTTTGAAGGCCTTAATGGGAGTCTAATTGAAGCTAAATGGGTATTTAACATACTTGAAATCCAAATACTTAGCGAATAAAGATGGACTTATTTTAAGTTTATTTTGGGCCAAATCATTTTTAAGTCTTATCCATTAATTATCCATTGGTTAGGATTCATTTTTAATTAGTATTTAAATTTTTTTATAGGCCTAATCTTTATTAAAGTTGACTTAAAACAATTAGGATAAGTTTGTGTTAGTTTTAAGTACATGTTTCCTATTATACGAAGGAAATCTTAGCTAGTTAGGAATTTTTAACCTAGGTTATTTCCTTATCTATATAAAAGAAATATTTATATACATTATTTGATAAGTTTCATTTATAATATTTTGTTTAAATTAACTTGTTTGTTGAAATTCTATATTTTGCGCATTTGTTTAAGTTTTTAGACTTATCCTAATTGACTTAGACAAACTTTAATAAGGATTAAGGCCTCAAAATACAAATATAAATCCTAAATAAAGTCTAGAAATGAATTCTAACAAAGTCTTAAGGCCCAAACATGATTTGGCCCAAAATAAGCTCAAAATAAGCCTATCCATAATCATAAAAAACTTTGACTTCCAATATATTGAATAAAACCCATTTAACTTCAATTTTACTTCCACAAAAGCCTTCAAAATGAATTGTATCCTCACGTGCATGGTTAGCCTAAATATTATTTATAAAGCCTTATAAAGCCCCTTTAAACTTTGCACATGACATCTCTTAAAACTTCTTTGCATGCAATATAGTTATTGGGCTTTGATGTAGCTTCAAATAATCATTCAAAGAATTATCTTCATGATTCAAACAAGTTCTATCATACTTTAACTTAGCTTCATGTGATCCACTCTCTTTAATATGCTCTTTTTGATCCATTCAAGTTACTGGTTGAATTGCCTCTATGTGATTCATATTATTATATAATACTGATTTTATAACAAGCAATGATAATTATGGGTGAGCATTCAATTAATCAATCAATTAACCGAATTGAATTATCACCTAATATAGAAACCAAAACCAAAGCCATAAATGTAAAGGAGAAGGCAGTTAGTTATCGGTTAACTGAATTATAATAAAATTTTATTAACAAAATAAAAATCACAGTTCCCATGAGTGGTATTGTGGTTACGCCCTTTTGTAAATGGTCCTTTGATGATGGCTCAAGTCCTAGTAATAAAAAAAGCATGTTTTTTTTAATTAAATGCAATAAATAAACATGAAAAGATGGTGCACCATGAAGTAATTGATTATACACACTGGAATATAAGCGGAAGCGTGGTATGAGCACAAAATCAGTTAGGATAAATTTCAAAAAATCTTCCTACTGTATAATCCTTGCATGAAGGCAAGAATTCCAAAACTACCAAGATCACAACACATTCAATTTACATAAACTAATTACTTACATGCTTAATAAACAACATAAATCAAAGATTCACAAAACAACCAAAACATAAAGCATGGCAAAAGACCTACATCTAGAGTTTATTAGCTCTTACAAACTTTAAATGTCAATAGCATGCTCAATAGGCTTTAGGAAATGCTTGATGCAAATCTACAACCTCCTAGCTCCCCAAGTGTGAAGGTTTTAGCTCAAAACACACAAGTGGCATTGAAATAACTCCAAGCTTATGAAGAATCTCTACTTGTAAGCTCCTCCTTTATGGTGATCTGAAAGCTTACTGGAGCTCCTCTCCTTGCTTGGATGATGTATGACTTCTTGACTCCTTTGGATGGATGTAGCCTTCACTTGCATAACTGTTGTACAAATGATGATGACAATGGACTTATGAAGAAACAAAAATCTTGTATCTCTTACTTACACAGTCACAACACTTAGAAGAAAAATGAAGAAGAAGACTCAACTCCTGAGCACACATTCTTATTTTTTCTCTAAGTGTTTAGATGTCTCTCCAATGTAAGTGGTAAGTGAAGTGGAGAGAAACTCCACTAGCTTGGTGTATATATGTAAGAGACTAATTTTCATGTGTAGAGATTCTCTACTAACTCAAGCTTGAGTATAGGATAAGCAATCTCATGCATGTGCTTCCTTTTTCACTTTGAGTGTAAAATAAGCTACCTCATGCATGTAGAGATTGACCACTAACTTAAGGCGCATGCTTATGATGCATCTCCATGGTGTCAACCATGTAATCACATTGCATGTAAAGTTATGCTTATGTGGCCACCATGTCACATGCTTAGGTGGCACATCCTTTAGTAAGTGGGCTTAGGCTTGGGCTCATTTAACTCTTAAATAGGCCCATCTCTATGACATCCACTAATTAGTTACATGGGCTTAATCTAACACTTAGATAAGGCCCACCTCACTAATACACATCTTTATTCAAGCCCATGCATCATCCATTAAGCTATATATATGTGGCCCATCTTATGGCCCATATCCAAAATAGTATTAGTGGCAAATACAAGTTGGTCCTTAAACTTAATATGACATACTAAATTAATTCCAAATTAATATTTAATAGTCCTAACCTTTGAATTAGATTTCAAGATATGCTAGATCCCCACATAAGCAAAAATCCAATTCAATTAATTTAATTAATTAATTAAACACTTTAATTAATAATCAAATGAATGATTATCATTATCGGTGTAACTCTTACGTGTGTGACTTACTAGGTTCAAGTCCAAATGGCAATGGAAATAAATAATATTAACTCTTAATATTATTGGAAACTCTTTCCAAGCTAAATGTGAAATTCCCAATTAATCATATATAGTTTCCATAAGTCGTGAGTGACCCCCAACATAGATGTCACGACTACCTATTTGAAAAAGAATGTGTTTGGTTTCGTGATTCAAAACATAGCAGAAAAATAAAAATTTGTTCACAAACCCAAAATAGGATCCATGTAATTCGATTAATTGATTAAATTTAGGGGTTTCAAAAATCTTACCATAGATGAAAAAAGGGCAAGATTATTGGAAGGAAGAGAGGGGGTTCATTCCAGTGACACCCTATCTCGAGCTTTTAGTTTTCTTGGCCAGATCAAGATATCTCTAAAAGGCTACGTCCTCTACAAGTATCCATATGAATGGCCTTCAATGAAAATGAGTGTGTGCTAGCACTTTTTCTTGAAAGTGTCACTATTCAAGAACTTTGTATTTTTTTCTTAGAAGGTGGAAAAATGAATTTGCTTTTGCATAATGAAAAGTATGTGAAACCCTAATGAATATGATATATTTATACACTTCTCAATTAAGGTTTCACTTACAAAAACATTTTTGGTAACTCCTCATTTACTAAAATGTTTTTGGTATATTTAGTACCTTCCCATTTTTGTTTTAATTCAAATTCTAAAACAAAAATTATTTCCTATTTAATTAAGATAACAATTATCTTAAATAAATAAATATGAATTTATTTACTTATTTACTATAGAGTTTTTACTGGGCTAGTAAACCCAATTTCATTTTGGGCCTGTTATAAGTGTGTGATCTTGTAGTTTCATATAATGTTGGTGGTAGGCCATAAATCCTAATTCAAGCTTACTAGTTATAAGTGGCCTTTAGCAAAACATTATGACTACCCAAGTTATGTGAAGGTCGATAATTCAATATAACCTAATTTACGATGAATATTGTAGTCCTTTTGTCACATGATATCTTGATTGAACATAAGACATAGTTTATGTCATCCTTCTATAATTCAACCACATTATTTTTTAATTCTAAGTAAACTGAGAATGATAACTCTTTATCAATTGATTCCAGCATGACCATGCATTTTCTTGAATCTATCTTATCAAGGGGCTGATAGATATCTTACTCAGATTAAATGAGGAACAAATTCCTTCTCAGTCACTCATATTCCTCATATAACTTATTTTATATCTAACAACAATCTATTTCATCATTTTATTAAAGACAATGTTAGAATGTGTTAAAATATAAAATAATCATATAGGAAACCATGGTAATTTTAAGGACAGAGGACTAAAACAATATTACTGTGATGAAAATTACTTATGACAATGATTTATATAGTATTCTCATAGTGGGTCAATCCAATACATCATTTCTTAAACAAGTACCTATGAGTTGACTTAATATCTCATATACATTATTAGTAAAACATAATCATCAGTCAACACCATACTAGTTTTAATTCATTGTTATTTTAATAATAATGAATGACTAGGGATAAATCAAAATAGAATTCATATTTAACTTAAAGGTTTTACTATCAAGTCACATACTTGATAGCCTCAGGAAGAATTAACTATTCAAGTAATTGTTATGACATAAAATTATAATGAAAGTGCATCTTTATTAATAAAATGATAAAGCCAAAATATGGTTATACATGATTGACCTAGTGCATATTACTAATAGAATGCTAGCTATAGATTCATAAGAACCAAAAAACATAATTACCATGCACTCAATGTTCCTTCATTTTAAGATCTCAACATCGACTAGAGTCATGGTTAGTCAAACTCTAATTACCTCAATAATATGACCTCATCTTCAGTTCAATTCTTAATGAAACACGACTTCTGCTAGAAACACTTTCTAGTACTGAAACTCTTTTCAGGTAAGTCAAGTTTGATTTAGCTAGGTACTTATTCATCAAGAACAACTTAGATAACATAAGATCTTATCTCGATTCACTCCAGTAATGAATTTCATCTTGGCCGATCACTTATCCCTATATATAATCGACTAAAACCATTATATGCCATATACTCATACATGGCTAGCACAAATGTGTAAGCAGTAACAAACTATAACCAATTATTTATGGATGACCATAGGTTAAAGGACCATATGCACCATTATGTCCAAGACAACGATTGTTGATAAAAGTGAATTTCCATGCAATCACTTATCTTACATCGCTATTCAATCCACCCATCACATGGGTATCCACATGTCTATTCTAATATCTCATATCAAGTAGCATGAGACTCATTACCTCCGACTATCGATATCATATACCAATTAAGGAAAATAGATAGAGTTAATAGTCTATGGATTAATCCTACGACTATGAACATTTTATAACATATGTACATTTTATAGCATATGTACTTAAAGAAATTTTCACCCATATTATCAACTCTTGATAATAAGTTCTTTTAATATAATGCTAAAGGGTATATACTTAAATAAATAAGCACTTTATAGAAATGAATATTTTATTGCCATAGGGATAATAGTATAATGTCATTTATATTACAAGAAATGGCATTAGGGCACATCTTTACTAATAATCTCCCAGTTGCACTAGTGCCATTCATTATAATATCTAAGACCCATCTTCTCAAGATGACGATCTAATTGTAATTGGGTAAGTGCCTTAATCAGTCCATTAGCCACATTATTGACTAAAGCTACCTTTTGCACAAGCATATTGCCCTTTCCAATAAGTTCTCTAATAATATAATAGAGCCTTTCTATGTGTTTGAATTTCTGGTGATACCTTGGTTCCTTTACCAAATCAATGTCTCCATTATTATTATAGAAAAGAGGAACTACTGACTCAATGGAAGGAACAACTCCTAGTTTAATGATGAACTTTCAAATCTAAACAGCTTCCATAGCAGCATCTGATACGGCTATATACTCAGTCTCTATAGTGGAATCAACAGTGATTCTTTGCTTGGAACTCTTCCAGCTCACTGTATGATGCGAACCCATTAGACAACCTACTCTAGGAACTCGTTCAATATGAACCCAAACCCATGCTCTCAAGGAAAGTTCAAATCAAGTTCTAATTCAGACATAAAAAACCTTCACTTCATGTTTAGTTAGTCCAAATAACCAAAGCTATATAAAAACTTTGACCTTTTGAATAATAAAAAATAAGCAACAAAGGCTATTAAGAAGATGGAAAAATTTATTGTCTGAAAGATGGATTGATAAGTCACAAAGGTTGTCATATGGTTAATCACCAAGTAACCAAAGAGAATCCTCTTTAAATTTTATTAATCATCCATGATTTGATCCCTTCTATGTTATATAAAATAAGGCCTTTATATACACTTAAAGGAACCTAAAGAAAAATTAATTAATATCCTAACTAAACAAGAAAACAAAATCCTTCTTAAATAAGAAAATATAATTCTACTTAAATAAGAAAATATAATCCTAGTTAAATTTGAATTTACTTATGCTCCACGTTGTAGCACACTTTATAATATGATGATGGTTGAATTAATTCAATCTCAAAACATAAAAGTTGTAGCCTTTATTGTAATCTTTCATTATCATCTTGAATTGCTTTATTTGGATTTATATTAAGTGAGATATGACCCATTTACTATTGTATGTTTTGTTTGCCTAGTTTTATACATGACCTGATAATCTTTCATAATTTTAGCCTATGATGATGATGAAATTAACTTTAACTTTCTTCATAATAGTACTAGAACTCTATCTTATATTTCCATATTATTTTGAATCACCTTAAGTTGACTTATACAAAAAAAAGTTATGGCTAATATATTGAAGCATGCTACACAAAATTCGAATGCAAATTTCTCTTATCTTAAATGAAAGTTGACTTATTAGCACGAACAAATAATGAAATCTTCCTCTTTAGAACTAGGATCATATCACTACACCTTTATTATAGGTGAAGATAAACTTAGAGATAGACTTTCTATCATCCATATCTGATTGAAAGTCAAAATCTATGAAACTTGTAAGCTATAAGTCACCTCCTCCATAAGTCAAGACTAAATCCTTAGTCCTTCTCAAGTGCTTAAGGATAACGTTAATTGCCACCTAATGCTCCAAGCTAGGTTGGATTGAAACTTGCTAGTCACACTAATAACATAAGCAATGTTTGGCCTAGTATATAACATAACATACATTAGGCTTCCTATAGCCGAAGCATAAGGAACCTTGGCCATTTCCATTATGTGCTCGGGTGTCTTGGGTGACTAACATCTCCTTGGATAGGTGGATACCATGCCTAAAAGGTAATAATCACTTCTTAGAATCAAGCATGGTAAACCTCTTCAACATCTTTTCCTAGTAAAAACTTTAAGATAAACCTATTGTTCTCTTCCATCTATCTCTATAAACTTAAATCCTAAGAATGTAGGTAGCCTCCCCTATGTCATTCATCAAGAAGGTTTTAGACAACCATACTAATAAGAAGAATATCATCTAGATACAAGACTAGGAAAGTGAGTTGGCTCTTATTTACCTTTTTGAAAAACAGATGGTTCATCCTCATTCTTATTGAAACCATAAGAATGGATAGCCTCATCAAAATAAAGATTCTAACTCCTTGAAGCTTACTTTAGACCATAGATTGATTTATTAAGCTTGCACAATTTTAAACCTTCTTTGGATTTAAAACCTTTAGGTTGATCCATGAAAATGTCTTACTCAATATGACAGTTAAGGAAGGCAGTCTTGACATCCATTTGCCAAACCTTATAATCATAGTGTGCAGCTATAGCAAGAAGAATCTGAATGGGTTTAAGCATGGCTATTGGCGAGATGGTTTCCATATAGTCGACCTCTTGCCTTCGATGAAACCTTTTTGTTGCAAGCCTAGCTTTATAGGTTTCTACCTTATCGTTTGCACTAATCTTTCTCTTGAAGATCCATTTACACCCAATAAGTACAATACCCTCAAGAGGATCAATAAGTGTCCAAACTTAGTTTGCATACATGGAATCCATTTCAGTTCTCATTGCTTCAAGCCAACTCGAAGAATCTTTATCACATAAAGCTTCATCATATATAGTAGGATCATAATGCTCTCTTTATGAACATGCAACTCTTGTATATCATTAAGAAATCTATATCTCTTTGGAGAATAAGATACCCTACTAGATCTTCTAAGAGTCGGTGTGATAACATTCTCAATTGGAATAGGCTCCTTAGGTTGATCAATCTATTGGTATTTTTTAGATGACTCTTAATATAACATTATCTTCCTTCCTTTTCCACTTTCCTTAAGAAACTCTTTCTCAAGGAATATAACATATTTGCTTACAATAATAACTTATTTAGTTGGAAGATAAAAGCAATACCCTAAACTATCTTTAGGATATCCAACAAACCTTCCTTTAATTAATTTCCTATCCAACTTATTTGATTTTAGCTTTTTGACAAAAGCTACGCATCCCTAAATCTTAACATGTTTATGACTTGGTGCCATACCATGCCATATCTCATATGGTGTGGTAGAAATGGACTTGGATGGAACTCGATTAAGGATGTATATGTCACTTGGAGTGCAAAACCCCAAAGTGACATAGGAGGATCAGTGTAGCTCATCATAGAATGTACCATATCCAATAAAGTATGATTCTGCCTCTCAAACAAACCATTCAATTAAGGTGTTCTATGCGGTGTGAGTTACAATGCTATGCCATATTCCATAAGGAACTCAATGAACTCAGTACTCAAGTATTCACCTCCTCGATCTGATCTTACAATTTTAATACTTTTCTCGATTTGGTTCTCTATTTGGGCTTTGAACTCTTTGAACTTTTTGAAGGATTCGCTTTTGTTCTTTATAAGAAACAAGTGCCCATACCTTGATAGATCATCTATGAAGGTTATGAAGTAGTAGAAGCCACCTTTAGCCATTTTACTAAATGGTCCATATACATCACTATGTATGATCTCCAATACATAATTGGTTCTTACCATTTGTCCAACAAATGATTATTTAGTCATCTTTCTTTGAAGATAAGCCTCATAAGTTGGATAAAATGTGGATTTAAGATTGCTCAAGATTCTCATCCTTTCTAACTTTGTGATCCTATCCTCCGTAATGTGACATAATCTCAAGTGCTATAGATATTTAGGGTTAGAGGCATTTTCAATTAGCATTGTATTTGCATACTCATATTGGTTTGAGGCTCATTGTTATTGGACATATTATCAACATAATATAAAACATGTATTAAATAACCCCCCATGCCAACCAATTAATTCATTTCTAAAATCAATCTTACATACATCTCTATAAAAGTGGAATTCATAACCGTTTCTAGTTAAACTAGAAATAGAGATAATGTTTTTATAGGCATTAAGTACATATAATACATCATCCAATAACAAAACATGATTATACAAATTAATAGAAGTGGATCCTATAGCCTTGGCCATAACACTTGCTCCATTCTCAAGTTTTAAGGTCACTTTATTAAGCCTCAACCTCCTTTTATTTGCTAGATCCTGTAAGGTTAAACAAATGTGAGAACTTACATCGGTATCCAATACCCATGCATTATATGAGCTCTTAGAAAATTTAGAAGTAAATAAATTAGAAAAGTCTCACCTTCTCCTTGTTTGCCCTTTCCCTTTGTCTTGAGAGACTCAAGGAACTTAGGATATTTATGCTTCCAATGTCCTTTACCTTAGTAGTGGAAACACTTTCCTTTACTCTTCCTTTACTATGGCCTTGCCCTTATAAGCTTATGGGCTTGACAACACTTGTCTTGCCTTTCTTTTTAGTTCCATTAGAAGCAGTAATAAGTACAACCTCTTTCCCTTTGCTCCCTTAGAAAGCCTTTTGGGCCGTCACAAGCATGTTTAAAAGCTTCAAAAGAGTGCACTCTATTTTACTCATATGGAAGTTTGCAATGGTTTGCCCGAATGATTCAATAAGGGATTAAAGGATTAAATCCACTTGGAGGTGGAGGTCTATTGTTAAGTCTTGACTCTCTAGCTCTTCCATTAATATAATAATAGAGTTCACATTAGCTCCCACTTCCTCTCCCTCCTTCATCATAGTATAGAAAGGCTACTTAGATATCTTATATCTAGTGGTCCTACTTTGCTCACCAAATAACTCTTGTAGGTGAAGTAGGATTTCCTTTGCACTAGTGTACCTCTCATGTTGCCAATGGGTTTTGGTGCTCATGGAAGCCCATATGATGCAATGTGCTTGCATATCATCATCCTTCCATTTATCCATGCCATCAAAGGGTTGAATAGGCCACCATCTTGAACACTTTAAGCTCCAAGTCACAACTCTTATGACTTACATGTAATCCTTAACATACCAAAGTAAAAATTTATATATGAAATCATGTAATTAACATTTAATTACACACCAAAATAATAAAATTAATTATTATTACAAACCATAGGATGTAAATTAAGTCCATGATCATTCCTTGTATGTATGACAAGAAAATATTTAATAAATACAACTATTGCATGTTTTGATGTATTTGTAAAGTCAGATAAATAAGAAAAAAGAAAAATATGTTGTCTATGCAAAAACAGGGTATGTTGCGATTAAGGAGGTGAATACTTGAGTACTGAGTTCATTAAGCTCTATATGGAACATGGCATTGCATCACAACTCCCACCTCCTGCAACACCTCAATTAAATGGTGTGTTTGAGAAGCGGAATCATACTTTATTGGATATAGTACATTCTATGATGAGCTACACAGCCCTTGTTATATCACTTTGGGGTTTTGCACTCCAAATAGCCTTCTACATCCTTAATCGAGTTCCATCCAAGTTCATTTCTACCACACCATATAAGATATGGAATGGTAGGGCACTATGTCTTAAACATATTAAGATTTGGGGTTGCCTAACTTTTATTAAAAAGCTAAAATTGGACAAGTTGGATATAAAATCGATTAAAGGAAGGTTTATTGGATATCCTAAAGATAGCTTAGGATATTGCTTTTATCTTCTTGCTGAACAAGTTATTGTAAACAAAGATGCTATATTCCTTAAAAAAGAGTTTTTTAAGGAAGGTGGCAAAGGAAGGAAGATAATATTAGATGAGGAGTCATCTAAAGAAGCCTAATAAATTGATTAAATGGACATTGATCAATTTGAAGAGCCTATTCCAATTGAGAATGTCATCACACTGACTTCTAAAACTTCTAGTTTTTCCCCTCCATCATGCATATACTCTTCACGATCACTAAGCCCATTCATTCACCACAATGCCATCAAATCTTCCCACCATATAGCAGTATGACCTAAAAATTTATGAGAAGCAAGTTTACACTTTTGGAAATCACTTAATTCAAAAGAATCAATTATTTCCTCCATTTGTTGCACCCATTCCAAATAAACATAAGGATCGTCCCCACCAAGAAAATAAGGCATGTCCATAATTACTATACTTAAAGGTAATTTAGAAAAAAAAAAGAAATTCTTACAAATCATTCCCTTACGTGTTTACACTCAAGGATGTGAATGCTGTCTATTTAACTCAATTTTTTTTTTGTGTTTTTTAATCTATGAAGAATTTAGAAGAAGAAGAAGAAACAATACACGAATATTAAAATGATAGTTAACCAAGCTTTAAAGTTTGGCTTTGATACCAAACTAATACGAACCCTACCTATAACAGAGATAGAACGTGCATCTAACTTTCAAATCTAGCCTAAGGATCATCAAGGATAGGTTATGTTAATGGAGCTAAACCCCTTGCTTATTAAATTGAAGCAAGATACTTAGCTATTAAAAGATGAACAATCACACAATTCTAAGTCTAATATAATATAGCTAATTGTAATGAAAAGTAGATGTGGAACAATTCAAGCAAACTTGCAAAGTTTCAAAAGAACAAAGTTTAAGGAAAAACCTCACTTTTTAATATTTGAATCCTCTTCCAAAATTCATTTTACAAATGTTTAACCCTTATATAGGCATGTAAACTACCTAATCGTTAAAGGAAAAGGTTTCTTCCTTATTCCTAAAGATGTCTATATAGGAAAATCCTTGATTAAGGAGGTTTCCTTCAAAATAGGACAACTATTAACAACTCATCTTTAAAAAGTTAAAATTGACAACTCATCTATGAAAAGTCAAAATTGACAACTAATTACAACTAAACAAAATGAAAACTCATGACAACTAAGCATTGAAGCATGTCATATCATATGATATGTAGGATGTTTACCATTGACCTTGACTTTGATTTGTTGATTTAACTTTGACTTACAATATCCTTGAATAATCTACAATCTTCCTTAATGACTCCAAAACAAAAAAATAACTCAAAAATTCATCCAATTTAAGCTAATTAATTTCAAAATAGGAAATTAAACTAATTAGCTTGAATTCTTTATCATTTGGCTCTATGCTTGTACTTAACCCCTTTTAGGGTTTATATTACTAAGTACATATTCTAGCATGCTAAACTCTTGAATATAATTGACATAATTGAATGCACAATTTTTGTACGTTTGCACATGTTTCAATGCAAAATATGAAATTGTGCAAATTTATGCACAAATGGTATTGAATGAGCTATCCAATGTTCCAATTGCATAGTGGACATCCTAAAATCATATTCCATCATTCCAAACTCATAAATCAAATTGATTTAATTGAATGCACAATTTATGCACATTTGCACATGTTTGAACGCAGAACGTCAACTCGTGCAAATTTGTGCACAAAAGGTTTAAAACATGTTATCAAATGTTCCAATTGCACATTTATAATACTATGTACATATTCTAGCATGCTAAACTCGTGAATATAATTGACATAATCAAATGTACAAATTTTCCACGTTTGCGCATGTTTGAACACAAAATGTGTACTAGTGCAAATTTAAGCACAAATGTTTTTTAACATGTTATCCAATGTTCTAATTACATATTGAACATCCTAAAATAAAATTCTATCATTCCAAACTCATAAAATAAAATTGATTTAATTGAATGCATAATTTTACACATTTGCTCATGTTTGAATGCAAAATGAGAGCTTGTGTAAATTTATGTACAAATGGTTTTAAACATGCCATCCAATGTTCCACTTGCATATTGAACATCCTAAAATCATATTCCATCATTCTAAACTCATAAATCAAACTGATTTAATTGAATGCACAATTTGTGCACCTTTGAGCATGTTTGAATGTAAAACATCAACTCATGAAAATTTGTGCACAAATGGTTTTAAACATGTTATCCAATGTTCTAATTGCATATTTATAATACTATGTACCTATTATAGTGTGCTAACTCATGAATATAATTGACATAATTGAATGCACAATTTATGCACATTTGTGTTTAAATGTAAAATGTGTACTTGTGCAAATTGTGCACAAATGGTTTTGAACATGTTATTCAATGTTCCAGTTGCATATTCATAATACTCAGTACATATTCTAGCATGCTAAACTCATGAATATAATTGAAATAATTGAATGCACAATTTGTGCACGTTTGCACATGTTTGAATGAAAAATATGAACTTGTGCAAAATTTATACATAAGTGGTTTTGAACAAGTTATACAATGTTCCAATTGCATATTCACACTACTAAGTACATATTCTAGCATGCTAAAATTGTAAATATAATTGACATAATTGAATGCACAATTTGTGCACGTTTGCGCATGTTTGAATGCAAAATATGAACTTGTGCAAATTTATGCACAAATTGTTTTGAACAAGTTATCCAATGTTATTGTTGCACATTGAAAATCCTAAAATCATATTCTATAATTCCATCCTCAAACATTAAAATGATTTAATTGAATGCATAGTTTTGCACATTTGTGCAAGTTAGAATGCAAAACATGAGCTTGTGAAAATTTGTTAACAAATGGTTTTAAACATGTTATCCAATGTTCCAATTGCATATTGAACATCCTAAAATCATATTCCATCATTCCAAACCCGTATATTAAATAGATTTAATTGAATGCATAATTTGTTCGCATTTGCACATGTTTGAACGCAAAACTTAAACTCGTGCAAATTTGTGCACAAATGGTTTTAAACATGTTATCCAATGTTCCACTTGCATATTGAACATCTTAAAATCATATTCCATCATTTCAAACTCATAAATCAAATTGATTTAATTGAATGCACAATTTTTATACATTTGAACATGTTTGAATGCAAAACCTGAACTCTTGCAAATTTATGCACAAATGGTTTTCAACATATTATCCAATGTTCTAATTGCATATTCATAATACTAAGTATATATTCTAGCATGCTAAACTCGTAAATATAATTGACATAATTGAATGCACAATTTGTGCACTTTTGTGCATGTTTGAATGCAAAAAGTGAACTCATGCAAATTTGCACACAAATGGTTTTAAAATGTTGTCCACAGTTCAAAATGTATATTGAACATCTTGATATGAACCCTACCTATAACAGAGATAGAACACACATCTAACTTTGAATATTAGCCTAAGGATCATTAAGGATAGGTTGTGTTAATGGAGGTAAACCTTTTACTTATTAAATTGAAGAAAGATACTTAGCTATTAAAAGATGAACAATCACACAATTCTAAATCTAACCTAGCAATTGTAATGAAAGGTAGATGTGAAATAATTCAAGTAAACTTGCAAAGTTTCAAAAAACCAAGTTTAAGAAAAAAACCACACTTTTTAATATTTGAATTCTCTTAATTTGTTTTTCATTGTATAAGCCCTTATATAGGCATGCTAATAACGTAATCCTTAAAGGAAAAGGTTTTATTCCTTATTCCCAAAGATACTATATAGGAAAATCCTTAAATAATGAGTTTTCCTTCAAAATAAGACAACTAATGACAACTCATCTTTAAAAAGTCAAAATTGAAAACTTATGACAACTCATCTTTGACAACTAATGACAACTTATTACAACTAAGAAAAATGACAACTCATGACAACTATGTATTGAAACATGCTATGTCATATGTTGTGTAGGATGTTGACCATTGACCCTTTACTTTGAGTTGTTGACTCTTTGACTTTGACTTTGATTATTGACTTGTTGACTTTAACTTGGAATATCCTTAAAACTTCTCACATCTTCTAGAATCTTCCTTATTGACTTTAAAATAGAAAAGTAAATCAAAATTCATCCATATCAAGCTAATTAATTTCAAATTATGAAATTAAGCTAACTAGCTTGAATTCTTTATCATTTGGCTCCATGCTTGCACTTTGAATCCCTTTTAGGGTTCATATTACATCCTAATCCACCATTATCAACTCATAAATCAAATTGATTTAATTGAATGTACAATTTGTGCACATTTGCGTATGTTTGGACACAAAACATGAACTCGTGAAAATTTGTGCACATATGGTTTTAAACATGTTATCTAATGTTCCAATTCTATATTCACAATACTAAGTACATATTCTAGCATGCTAAACTCTCGAATATAATTGACATAATTGAATGCAAAATTTGTGCACGTTTGCATAAGTTCGAACTCAAAATATGAATTTGTGCAAATTTATGCACAAATGGTTTTGAACAAGTTATCCAATGTTTCAATTCCATATTGAACATCCTAAATTCATATTCCATCATTCTAAACTCAAAAATAAAATTAACTTAATTGAATGCACAATTTGTGCACTTGTGAGCATGTTTGAATACAAATGTCAACTCGTGCAAGTTTGTGCATAAATGGTTTTAAACATGTTATCCAATGTTCCAATTGCATATTCATAATACTAACAACATATTAAGCATACTAAACTCATGAATATAGTTGACATAATTGAATGCACAGTTTGTGCACGTTTGCACATGTTTAAACAAAAAATATGAACTTATGTAAATTTATACACAAAGGGTTTTGAACAAGTTCTCCAATGTTCCAATTGCATATTCATAATACTAAGTACATATTCTAGCATGCTAAACTCATGAATATAATTGGCATATTGAATGCACAATTTGTGCATGTTTGAATGCAAAATGTGAACTCATGCAAATTTGTGCACAAATGGTTTTGAAAATGTTATCCAATGTCCAAATTGCATATTGAACATCCTAAAATCATATCCCATCATTCCAAACTCATAAATCAAATTAATTTAATTGAATGCACAATTTGTGCATATTTGAATGCAAAATGCAAACTCGTGCAATTTTGAGCACAAATGGCTTTAAACATATTATCTAATGTTCCAATTGCATAATCAACATACTAAGAACATATTCTAGCATGCTAAACTCTTGAATATAATTGATAAAATTGCCCATAATTTTTGCACATTTGCACATGTTTGGACGTAAAATATGAAATTATGCAAATTTATGCACAAATGGTTTTGAACAAGCTATCCAATATTCCAATTGCATATTGAACATCCAAAAATCATATTCCATCATTCCAAACTCATAAATCAAATTCATTTAATTGAATGCACAATTTGTGCATGTTTGAACGCAGAATGTCAACTCATGCAAATTTGTGACAAAAGGTTTAAAACATGTTATCTAATTGCATAATTACAGTACAATGTACATATTCTAGAATGCTAAACTTATGAATATAATTGACATAATTGAATGCACATTTTCGCATGTTTGAACGCAAAATGTGTACTCGTGCAAATTGCATACAAATGGTTTCAAACACGTTATCCAATGTTCTAATTGCATAATTATAATCCTATGTACATATTCTAGCATGATAAACTCATGAATATAATCAAAATAATCAAATGCACAATGTGTCCATGTTTGTGCATATTTCAATGCAAAATGTGAACTTGGGAAAATTTGAGCATAAATGGTTTTGAACATATTATCCAATGTTCCAATTGCATATTGAACATCCTAAAATAAATTTCCATTATTCCAAACTCATAGAATCAAATTTATTTAATTGAATGCACAACTTTGCACATTTGTGCATGTTTGAATGTAAAACGTGACCTCTTGCAAATTTGGGCACAAATGGTTTTAAACTTGTTATCCAATGTTCCACTTGCATATTGAACACCCTAAAATCAAATTCCATCATTTTGACCTCATAAATCAAATTTATTTAATTGAATGCACAATTTATGGACATTTGAGCATGTTTGAATGCAAAACATTAACTCGTGCAAATTTATGCACAAATGGTTTTAAACATGTTATCCAATATTTCAATTGAATATTTACAATAATATGCACATATTCTAGCATGCTAAACTCATGAATATAATTGACATAATTGAATGCACAATTTGTGCACATTTGCGCATGTTTGAACGCAAAATGTGTACTCGTACAAATTGCGCACAAATGGTTTTGAACATGTTATCCAATGTTCCAATTGCATATTCATAATAATAAGTACATATTCTAACTTGCTAAACTCATGAATATAATTGACATAATCGAATGCACAATTTGTCCACGTGTGTGCATGTTTGAATGCAAAATGTGAACTCATGCAAATTTGTGCACAAATGGTTTTGAACATGTTATCCAATGCTCCAATTGCATATTGAACATCCTAAAATAAAATTCCATCATTCCAAACTCATAAAATCAAATTGATCTAATTGAATGTACAATTTTGCACATTTGCGCCTGTTTGAATGTAAAATGTGAGCTCGTGCAAATTTGTGCACAAATGGTTTTAAAAATGTTATCCAATGTTGCACTTGCATATTGAACATTATAAAATCATATTCAATCATTCTAACCTCATAAATCAAATTGATTTAATTGAATGCACACTTTGTGCACATTTGAGCATGTTTGAATGCAAAACGTCAACTCATGCAAACTTGAGCACAAATGGTTTTAAACATGTAATCCAATGTTTCAATTGCATATTTACAATACTATGTACATAATCTAGCATGCTAAACTTGAGAATATAATTGACATAATTGAATGCACAATTTGTGCATGTTTGCACATGTTTAAACGCAATATATGTACTCATGTAAACTGCACATAAATGGTTTTAAACCTGTTATCCAATGTTCTAATTGCATATTTATAATACTAAGTATATATTCTAGCATGCTAAACTCGTGAATATAATTGAAATATTTGAATGCACAATTTATGCACGTTTACACTTATTTTAACAAAAAATATGAACTTGTGCAAATTTATACACAAATGGTTGAATAAGTTATCCAATGTTCTAATAGCATATTCATAGTAATAAGTACATATTCTAGCATGCTAAACTCATGAATATAATTAACATAATTGAATGCATAATTTGTACACGTTTGCACATGTTTGAACGAAAAATATGAACTTGTGTAAATTTATAGACAAATGATTTTAAACAAGTTATCCAATGTTTCAATTGCATAATCATAATACTATGTGCATATTCTAGCATGCTAAACTCATGAATATAATTGACATGATTGAATGCACACTTTGTGCACGTTTGCACATATTTGAACACAAAATATGAACTTGTGCAAATGTATGCACAAATGGTTTTGAAAAAATTATCCAATGTTACTGTTGCATATTAAACATCATAAAATCATTTTCCATCATTCCGACCTTATAAATCAAATTTTTTAATTGGATGCACAATTTTGCACATTTGTGCATCTTCGAACGCAAAATATTTCGAACGCAAAATATGAACTTGTGCAAATTTATGTGCAAATGGTTTTGAATAATTTATCCAATGTTACGATTGCATATTGAACATCCTAACATCATATTTCATTATTCCAACCTCATAAATCCAATTGATTTAATTGAATGCACAATTTTGCACATTTGCGTATATTTGAACGCAAAACATGAGCTCATGAAAATTTGTGCACAAATGGTTTTAAACATATTATCCAATGTTCCAATTGCATATTGAACATGCTAAATAATATTCCATCATCCAAACCCATATATCAAATAGATTTAATTCAATGCGTAATTTGTTTACAATTGCCCATGTTTGAATGCAAAACATGAACTCATGCACATTTGTGCACAAATGGTTTTCAACATGTTATCCAATGTTCCAATTGCATATTCACAATACTAAGTACATATTCTAGCATGCTATACTCATGAATTTAATTGATATAATCGAATGCATAATTTGTCCACATTTGTGCATATTTAAAACACAAAATGTGAACTCATGCAAATTTGAGCACAAATTATTTTGAACATGTTATCCAATGTTCCAAATGAATATTGAACATTATAAAATAAAAGTCTATCAATCCAAACTCATAAAATCAGATTGATTTAATTGAATGCACAATTTTGCACATATGCGCATGGTTCGAACGTAAAACGTGAGCTCGTGCATATTTGTGTAAAAATGGTTTTAAACATGCCATCCAATATTCCACTTGCATATTGAAAATCCTAAAATCATATTCCATCATTTTGAACTCATGAATCAAATCGATTTAATTGAATGCACAATTTATGTACATTTGAGCATGTTTGAATGCAAAATGTCAACTCATGCAAATTTGTGCACAAATGGTTTTAAAAATGTTATCCAATGCTCCAATGGCATATTTATAGTACTATGTACATATTCTAGCATGCCAAACTTGTGAATGTAAATGACATAATTGAATGCACAACTTATACACGTTTGTGCATGTTTGAACGTAAAATGTGTACTTGAGCAAATTGCACACAAATGGTTTTGAACATGTTATTCAATGTTTCAATTGAATATTCACAATACTAAGTACATATTCTATCATGCTAAATTCCTGAATATAATTGACATAATTGAATGCATAATTTGTGCACGTTTGCACATGTTTGAATGAAAAATATGAACTTGTGAAAATTTATATACAAATGGTTTTGAACAAGTTAATTAATGTTCCAATTGCATATTCACAATACTAAGTACATATTCTAGCACGCTAAACTTATGATAGCTGACATAATTGAATGCACAATTTGCGCATGTTTGCGAATGCTTGAATGCAAAATATGAACTTGTGCAATTTTATGCACAAATGGTTTTGAACAAGTTATCCAATGTTATAGTTGTATATTGAACATCCTAAAATCATATTCCATAATTCCAACCTCATAAATCAAATTGATTTAATTGAATGCACAATTTTGCACATTTGTGCATGTTTGAACATAAAACGTGAGCTCGTGAAAATTTGTGCATAAATGGTTTAAAAGATGTTATCCAATGTTCCAATAGCATATTGAACATCATAAAATCATATTCCACCATTCCAAATGCATATATAAATTAGATTTAATTGAATGCATAATTTGTCCATATTTGCGCATGTTTGAACACAAAACTTGAACTTGTGAAAATTTAAGCACAAGTGGTTTTAAAAATGTTATCCAATATTCCACTTGCATATTGAAAATCATAAAATCATATTCCATTATTCCAAATTAATTTAATTGAATTCACAATTTGTTCATATTTGCGCATGTTTAAATGGAAAACCTGAACTCATTCAAATTTGTCCATAAATGGTTTTTAATATGTTATCCATTATTCCAATTGCATGATCATAATACTAAGTACATATTCTAGCATGCTAAACTCCTGAATATAATTGACATAACTGAATGCATAATTTGTGTATGTTTGAATGAAAAATATGAACTTATGCTAATTCATACATAAATGGTTTTGAACAGGTATTCTAATGTTCCAATTGCATATTCATAAAACTAAGTACATAGTTTAGCATGCTAAATTCATGAATATAATTGGCATAATTGAATGCACACTTTGTGCATGTTTGAATGCAAAATGTGACCTCATGCAAATTTGTGGATAAATAATTTAAAAATGTTATCCAATGTTCCACTTGCATATTGAACATTGTAAAATCATATTCCATCATTCTAAACTCATAAATCAAATTGATTTAACTGAATTCATAATTTTTGCATATTTGCGCATGTTTAAATGCAAAACCTGAACTCATAAATTAAATTGATTTAATTGAATGCATAATGTTGCATGTTTGCGTATGTTTGAATTCAAAATGTGTACTTGTGTAAATTGCACACAAATGGTTTTAAACACGTTATCCAATGTTCTAATTGCATAGTCATAATACTAAGTATATATTCTATAATGCTAAACTCCTGAATATAATTAACATAATTGAATGCACAATTTGTGTATGTTTGCACATGTTTGAACAAAAAATATAACCTTGTGTAAATTTAGACAAAAATGGTTTTAAACAAGTTATCCAATATTCCAATTGCATATCCATAATACTAAGTAAATATTCTAGCATGCTAAACTCAAGAATATAATTGGCATAATTGAATGCACACTTTGTGCATGTTTGCTCATGTTTGAACGCAAAACGTCAACTTGTGCAAATTTATGCACAAAAGGTTTAAAACATGTTATTCAATGTTCCAATTGATGTGATCCTAGTTCCAAAGAGGAAGATTTCATGATTTTTTTTGTGCTAATAAGTCAACTTTCATTCAAGAAAAGAGCAATTCACATAAATTCTTATTTTGTATAGCATACTTTTGTATTTTGGCTGTTACTTGCTCTACAAAACTCAGATTGAGATGGTTCAAGGGGCTATTGAAAGCTAAGAAAGAGATATACATCTTTGATGAAGATATCTAGGGTTAATTATATTTTATACCTGAGCTAAAATTATTAAAATTATCAGATCATGAATAAAATTGGGCAGATTGAATATACATCAATAAATGGGCCATATCTCACTCAATATAGATCCAAATGAAGTGATTCAAGGTGATGATTAAATCTAACATCAAGATCTAAAAATTTGATGCCTTATGCTTGAGTTAATTAGGCCTTAATCATAAAGAAATGTTTGCTACAACGTGCTGCATATGTAAATCTAAATTTAACTAGGATTATATTTTCTTATTTAAGTGGAATTATATTTTCTTATTTAAGAAGGATTTTGTTTTCTTGTTTATTTAGGATATTAATTAGGTTTTATTTAGGGTTTCTTTAAGCCTATATAAAGGCCTTGTTGTATGTAACCTAGAGGGTATGCAATCATGAATGATTAATAAAATTTAAAGAGGATTCTCATTAGTTACTTAGTGGTTAACCATGTGACAACCTTTGTGATGCAACCAAGCTAAGCAAGCCCATTAAACCAAGTGATCCATTTCATTATGAGGGGCCAATGACTAGATTAAGGATAAAGAAGTTCAACAAGCATTGAATTTGTTTTTCTTTCACATTATAAGCAACTTGGTGGATTCAATTACAAGTACAAGCTTGGAGCCGTATGATGAAGAATTCAAGCTAATTAGCTTAATTTCCTATTTTGACATTAATTAGTTTGAATTGGATGAATTTTGAAGTTATTTTTTCTATTTTGGAGTTAATAAAAAAGATTCAAAAATATTCCAAGTTTAAGCCAATAAGTCAACAAGTCAAAGTCAAAAAGTTAATAAGTCAACGTCAAGGGTCAATGGTTAACATCCTATATGGCTTGTGACATGGCATGCTTCAATGCTTAGTTGTCATGAGTTATTATTTTGCTTAGTTGTAATGAGTTGTCATTAGTTGTCCATTTTGACTTTTCAAAGATGAGTTGTCTTATTTTTGAAGGAATTTTTCCTAATTAAGGATTTTCCTTTATCAGAGTCTTTAGGAATAAGTAAAGAACCTTTTCCTTCAAGGATTAGGATTTTACAAGCCTATATAAGGGCAATGATACAAATGTGGTTAACTTGTACGAAACCCGTATTAAATCTTGATAACCTTGCCAAGGATCGTTCATAAATCAAGCAAATGAAAACTTTAATTCCCAACAAGACCCTTAAACAACTTGTACTTAAGAACCTTAATTATAAAGAATTAATGGTTCTTCAGTATAAACCTAAAATTAACAATGTCAATTTTAAGTCTAAATTAAACTAATTTTGAATTTACCAAGCCTTCACTTGATAATTCACTAAATTTCTTTTAAGAACAAAAGAAAAGGACTTTCACCTCTCAAGAATTTAGAATTAATTGATAAAACTTCACCAAATTCGTACTACATTGATATGGCCTTTATATAGGCATGTAAACATCCCAATCCTTAAAGGAATAGGTTTTCTTACTTATTCCTAAAGACCCCTATAAAGAAAAATCCTTTACTAATTGGGTTCCCTTAAAAATATGACAATTAATGACAACTAAGCTTTGAAAAGTTAAATTGACAACTCATGACAACTAAGCATTGAAAAGTCAAATTGACAACTCATGACAACTAAGAAAAATATAACCAACTCTTTAAATGAGTTGTAGCCACTCTCCATCACATCTAGGGTATTATTTGTAGAGAATATTCTTGAAGAATTATTGATTCTTGTAGATTCCCTTAGCACCTTTTAGAAGCTTCCAAAATCTTCAAAAATTACACTTTATGTGTTTTTAATGCAAATCACTCCACTTGAAGAGTTTGGCATGAATTCTTCATTTTGAGGGTCAAAATACGATAATAAGGTAAAAAAGGATGATTTTGCCATTGTGTCAAACTTTCTCCAATTTCACTCAATTGAGCTCCATTTGCATTTGTGTTTGGATTCTCTATTTCAAACTTGATCTTTTGCTTCAAGAATAATCTTAAACCACCCTTAAACTTCTTCATGCAGGTTCTAATCATTGGACCCTTATACTTGAGTGGATCATCATGTTAGTTAACATGTTTGGTGCTTACTTGGTTCACATCATTCCCTCCTTCCTCATGAAGATTCATCCTCGAATTTGACCCAACTTGTAAAGTTGGTATATTTGAATATCCTTCAGGATCAATTATAAATACCTTGGTAGAGTACTTCTCCTTTGAAGCAATGATGCATATAAGCAGCTTTAGAATTCCTTGAACTTAAGGACTTATTCGAAACGTGGCACTAGTATTCACAAACATGTAAATGTTGAATTCTTGATGTTTCCTTCTAAATTTGAAACATAAATATCTTAAGCCCTTATTATAATAATTGAAAACTCCATGGATTCCCTTAAAAGAAGTAACAAATTATAGCTCGTTCTCATACTTCATGCAAGGAATAAAATCTTCAAAGGGATTATTGACCTTGTATTACATTTCAACAACAACATCAAATGGATCTTTATATGGCTTCAAGGTTTGCAAAATAACTTTCAAAACACTAGAAAAAGAAAGATTATAATTTTTAGTACATTTATGTTGAATAACCATCTCCTTATCCTTTATAATGCTCTCAATCTCTAATTTCCTCTTTTATGAACAAACTTCCATATTTCCCTCTCTATGGTTCATGTACTCTTTATGATCATAATATGCATTCTTGATAACTCCTTAACTAGTTAATCCTTCTACAAGTTCACTAGCTTGCTTAAAACTTTGTGAACACTCCTTATTAGCTTTAATGACATTAAAATTTTCCTTAAAATCTCTTTTAAAGATTTGCACTTTCTTATCAATTTCTTTGCTAAGCTGCACACACTTGCCATCATCTTTAACTTCTTACAATATTTCATTAAGGCTTTTAGCATTATTTTGCTCCAACACCTCCATAATTTCTTCATCAACTATATCCTCTTAAAAACCATTATTCACACTTTCTTCATTCACCGAAAAATGAATGTTGTCATCCTTTTTAGTAGCCTGATCTTCAAATTTCTCACCTTGATCACTCAAACCATTTTCAATACTTAACTTACTCAACTCAGTTTTAACACCCAACTCCCTCTTTTATTTTCTCTCATCTTCGTAGGGTTCCCTTTCTAAAGCTTTCCTACACAAAGAATGGATCTCTTTATTTTGTTGATTGATGCTCAAGTCTTTAAAATTTTTCTTTAGAGAAAAAGTTTTGAATCAACAGTCTTCCTTTTTATTATTCTCCTCAACTTGTCTCTCAACCAATTTAATGAATTCAACATTCTTTAAACCTTGTATATGCCCTTAAAAGAGATTGTGCAAATAATAATTTGGCATAAATTGCTTTCGCATGATAGTCTTAATCTCTTGCTATATTGAGATAGGCTCTTCTTCATAATGCCTCCTTGAGACCACTAGTTGGTTCCACCAAGCTAATGCATAGCCTATGAATGCACTGGTTACAAGCTTGACTTTCTTTTCCTCATAGTAGTTATGGCAATTAAACATAAAATTTGCCTTCTTTTCCCATGCTAGATATGCTTCAGGATCACTTCTACCATGGAAATTAGGTATCTTCATCTTTATGCTCCCAAGGTTGTTATCTTGCCTATTATGCCCTTGAATGCTCTCATTAACAAACTCATCATCATCCTCATGCCATTTCCCTTTATGAACTTATCTAGGTGTGATTTGAGTGGTATTGTTGGTGGTTGTAGCTTGGCTTTGCTCTAACCTCCCTATTTGCTCTTGAACCTTTTGATGGCTATTTAACAATTAACTCATTTATTCTTGCATTGTCTTCATAAAGATCTTCCATTTAGGATCTATCTCAACTCCTTTGGATCTGCCATGTTATAAATAAAGAAACAAAAGAAAAGAAAAAAACCTCATAAGTAACACTCCCTCATATGTTTACACTCAAAGAATGTCACTCAACGCTCATGTTTCACTCAATTAGGCTTTTACCCTCTTATGAGCTCACCACTTGCCTTTCACCTCTCAAATTCCTTTCTTATAGTTCTTATGGAACTTAAGTTACTAATTATCAAATTAAGCTCAATACAAAACAAAAAAAGCAAAATTAAACTCAAATTTAACTAAGAGCCAAAGAAAATGCAATAAACAAAGACAATATCCAAACAAAACGAAAATAAGAAAATTTGGAATAAGTGTTTAAACTACCCCAAATGTGACTTAAGAAGAAGAGTAGAATATTCAAAATTGAAATAAGGAAAGGTATAGAATTTAGAATCAAAATAGCAAATTGGAATGGTTATTGGCCAAATGAATTCAATTTTGATCAATTCACCTCTTTTTATTTTATTTTATTTTTATAATAGATGCTAAAATGACCAAATTAAGAACAAACTTAAATTGATATGTATTTGAGACAAATAAGATTCTTAAGATGCAAAATAACAAGAACAAAAAAAATAAATTTGATTTTTTTGTTTAAAGACTTAAAATAGGTTGGAATATGAAGAAAATAATGAAATTGACTCAAGATAATAGAGAAAAATGAATTTGATCACAATTATCACAAATAAAATGAATTTACATCAAACAAGACACAAAAAAGAATGAAAAAAGGTTTTTTTTTATTAAATGCAAAAAACAAAGAAAAGTGAAGATACATACTTGATTAATGAGCCAAAGCTTTGATACCAAATGATACTACATGGTTAATTTGTACTAAACCCGTATTCAATCTTGATAACCTTGCCAAGGATTGTTCATAAATCAAGCAAAGGAAAACTTTAATTCCCAACAAGACCCTTAAATAACCTATACTTAAGAACCTTAATTATAAAGAATTAAAGGTTCTTCAATAAACCTAAAATAAACAATGTCAATTTTAAGTTTAAATTAAACTAGGTTTGAATGTACCAAGCCTTAACTTGATAAATTCACTAAAGTTCTTTTAAGAACAAAAGAAAAGGACTTTAACCTCTTAAGAATTTAGAATTAATTGATAAAAATTCACCAAATTCGTACTACATTGATATGGCCTTTATATAGGCATATAAACATCCTAATCCTTGAAGAAATAGGTTTTCTTATTTATTCCCTTTAAATAAATAGGATCCCTTTAAAAATATGACAACTAAGCTTTAAAAAGTCAAATTGAAAACTCATGACAACTAAGCATTGAAAAGTCAAATTGATAACTCATAACAACTAAGCAAAATTTAACCAAGTCTTTAAATGAGTTGCAGCCACTCTTCATCACATATAGGGTATTATTTATAGAGAATATTCTTGAAACATTTTTTATTCTTGTAAATTCTCTTAGCATCTTCTAGAAGCTTCTAAAATCTTCAAAAATTGCACTTTTCATTTTGTTTGGATATTGTTTTTGTTTATTGCATTTTCTTTGGCTTTTATAGTCAAATTTGAGTATAATTTTGATTTGTTTGTTTTGTATTGAGCTTAATTTGATAATTAGTAACTTAAGTTCCATAAGAACTATAAGAAAGGAATTTGAGAGGTAAAAGGCGAGTGGTGAGCCCATAAGAGGGTAAAAGCCTAATTGAGTGAAACATGAGTGTTGAGTGACATTCTTTGAGTGTAAACATGTGAAGGAGTATTTCTTGTGAGTTTTTTCTTTGTTTATAACATGGCAGATCCAAAGGAGGTTGAAAAAGATCCCGAATGGAAGCTCTTTATGAAGACAATGCAAGAACAAATAAGTCAATTGATAAATAACTATAAAGAGGTTCAAGAGTGAATAGGAAAGATGGAGCAAAGTCACAACACAACAGCCACTACAAATCACACTACACCAATACAAGTTCGTAGAGGGAGATGGCAAGATGATGATGAATCTATTGATGAAAGAAATCAAGGGCATAGGAGGCAAGATAATAACCTTAGGAGAGCATAAAGATGAAGATACCTAATTTCCATGGTAGAAGTGATCCTGAAGCATATCTAGCATGGGAAAAGAAGGTAGACTTTATGTTTAATTGCCACACCTACTATGAGGAAAAGAAAGTCAAGCTTGCAACCAACATATTCATGGGCTATGCACCAGCTTAGTTGAATTAATTAGTGGTCTTAAGGAGGCATTATGGAGAAGAACCTATCTCTGTATAACAAGAGATGAAGACTATTATATGAAAGAGGTTTGTGCCAAATCGTTATTATAGGGATTTGCATAATCACTTTCAAGGGATGAAACAAGGTTTAAGGAATGTTGAAGTAATTAAAGTGGTTAGGAGACAAGTTGAGGAGAAGAAAAAAGGGAAAGAGTGCCAACTTTAAACCTTACCTATAAAGTTAATTTTTGAAGGCTTGAACATCATTCTATAAAATAAAGAGTTTCAATCTTCATGTGGGAAAACTTTGGAAAGGGAAACCTATGATGATGAGAGAAAGGAAAAGAGGGAATTAAGTGTTAAAATGAGGTTGAGTGAGCCAGGTGAGAAATTTAAAGATCGGGATATTGAAAAATATAATAACATTCATGTTTTGGTGATTGAAGAAAGTGCGAATAATGGTTTTAAAGAGAAAATAGTTGATGAAGAAATTGTGAAGGTGTTAGAGCAAAACAATGCCTCTGATACCAAATGATATGAACGTGGTTAACTTGTACCAAACCCATATTCAATCTTGATAACCTTGCCAATGATCGTTCATAAATCAAGCAAAAAGAAACTTTAGTCCCCAGCAAGACCCTTAAATAACCTGTACTTAAGAACCTTAATTATAAAGAATTAAAGGTTGTTTAATATAAACCTAAGATTAACAAAGTCAATTTTAAGTCTAAATTAAACTAGGTTTGAATGTACCAAGCCTTCACTTGATAAATTCACTAAAGTTCTTTTAAGAACAAAAGAGAAGGACTTTTAACCTTACAAGAATTGAAATTTAATTAAAAAAACTTCTACAATACTATGGCCTTTATATAGGCATGTAAACATCTTAATCCTTAAAGGAATAGGTTTTCTTATTTATTCCCAAAGACACCTATAAAGGAAAATCCTTTACTAAATAGGATCCCTTAAAAAATATGACAACTAATGACAACTAAGCTTTGAAAAGTCAAATTGACAACTTATGACAACTAAGCAATGAAAAGTCAAATTGGCAACTCATGACAACTAAGCAAACAACTAAGCTTTGAAGTATGCCATGTCATATGCCAAGTAGGATGTTGACCATTGACTTTGACTTATTGACTTTAACGTGGAATATCCTTGAATCTTTTCACATCTTCTAGAATATTCTTGAATCTTCCTTATTTACTCCAACATAGAAAATAACCTAAAAATTCATCCAAGCATTATACTTGACTATAATGATGTGTAGACTTCTCAAATGAACCCTTTTGAGGATCGTATCACTAATTTCATATTTACAATACTATGTACATATTGTAGCATAATAAACTAATGAATATAATTGACATAATCGAATGCATAATTTGTTGATGATTGTGCATACGTGGACATAAAATGTGAACTTATGCAAATTTGAGCACAAATGGTTTTGAACATGTTATCCAATGTTCCAATTGCATATTGAACATCCTAAAATAAAATTCCATCATTCCAAACTCATAAAATCAAATTTTTTTAATTAAATGCACATTTGCTCATGTTTGAACATAAACATGAGCTCATGCAAATTTATGCTCAAATTAATATGAACCTTAAAAGGGATTAAAAATGAAATCATAAATGATTAATAAACTTTAGAGAGGATTCTCTTTGGTTACTTGGTGGTTAAACATGTGACAACCTCTATGACTTATCAATCTATCTTTTAGACAATAGATTGTGGCATTTTTTAATAACATTTGTTGCTTGTTTGTTATTGTTCAAAAGGTTAAAGTTTTGATATAGCTTTGGTTATTTGGACTAACTAAATATGAGGTGAAGGTTCTCTATGTTTGAATTGGAACTTGATTTGAACTTTCCTTGAGAGCATGGGTTTGGGTTCATGTTGAACGGGTTCCTAGAGTAGGTTGTCTAGTGGGTTCGCATCACTTGGCATCAGAGCCAAACTTCAAGGTTTGGTTACGTATCCTTTAAGTTTCATGTATTATTAATTCTTTTCTTCTTCTCAATTCTTCATATATTAAAAAAAGAATTTTTTATAGTTAAACATGAGAGCATTCACATCCTTGAGTGTAAACACGTAAGGGAGTGCTTTATGAGGATTTCTTTTCTATTTTTTTCTAAATTATATTTGAGTGTGGTCATTATGGACATGCCTTATTTTCATAGTGGGGATGATCCTTATATTTATTTGGAATGGGTGCAACAAATGGAGGAGATATTTTATTCTCTTGAATTAAATGATTTCCAAAAGTGTAAACTTGATTCTTATAAATTTTTAGGTTATGCTGCTATATGGTAGGAAGATTTAATGGTATCATGGAACATGAATGGGGTTAGTAAGATTAAAAATTGGGAGATAATGAAAAGGTTAATGCTAGACATTTTATTCCTTTTGAAGTTAGGGATAAATTTCATTTTAAATTAACAAGGTGATGAATTATGTGTTGATGATTATGTTAAAAGTTTAAGTTGTTTGTAATTGTAAGTGATGTAGGTGAATTCGAAAGGAGAAAAGTTACGAAATTCATCAATGGGCTTAAGAGTGAGATTGTTAAGAAATTGAAGAAAGAAGTGCAATTAGAATCTTCTATCTCTTTAAAGGTTATAATTAAACTTGCTTTAAAGTATGAAAAGGAAGTAAGTCCTTGTGAGGAGATGATGATAGTGTGTGAGTCCAAGAATGATGAAAGTATTGAAGTCATTGAGGCAAATAAGGAGTGTTTATAAGGGTTTGAGCAATCTCCTGAACTTGTTCATGAATTAACTATTCGAGGACATAGTAAGAGTGCACCTTGTGATCATGAAGAGTATATGCATGATGGAGAGGAAAAACTAGAAATTTTTGCACAAAAGAAGCTAGAGATTGAGAATGTTATAAAGGATAAGGAGATGATTATTCATCATGATTGCACTAATAAATTTAATGTTTCTTTTCCTAATGACTTGAAATTTTTTTTGAAGAATTCTAAGCCATACAAAGATCCATTTAATGATGTTATTAAAGTTCCTTATATCCACAATACAATCTATAGAGTCTTTGCTTATAGAAAGAAGAGCTTGAGCTATTCATGTTTCAAGTTTAGAAGGAAGCAATAAGAATGCAATCCTTACAAATTCATGACCAAAAGTTCTATGCTTCAAATGTTCAATCAAGTTCAAGTTATCTTGAAGCTACTTTTATGGAACATTACTTCAAAGGAGACATTTTCAACAAAGGAGTTTATGTTTGACCTTGGAGGATTCATGAATTTATCAACTTTAGAAGATAGCTATAATTTGAGGGTGAATCATCTTTAAGAGGGAGGGAATAATATGAACCCTAAAAGGGATTAAAAATGCAATCATGGATGATTAATAAAATTTAGAGAGGATTCTCTTTGGTTACTTGGTGGTTAAACATATGACAACCTCTATGACTTATCAATTTATCTTTTAAATAGTAGATTGTGGCATCTTTTTAATAATATTTGTTGCTTGTTTGTTATTATTCAAAAGGTTAAAGTTTTGATATAGCTTTGGTTGTTTGGACTAACTAAACATGAGGTGAAGGTTCTCTATGTTTGAATTGGAACTTGATTTGAACTTTCTTTAAAAGCATGGGTTTGGTTCATATTGAACGGGTTCCTAGAGTAGGTTGTCTAGTGGGTTCGCATCACTTGGTATCAGAGCCAAACTTAAAGGTTTGGTTACGTATCCTTTAATTTTCATGTATTATTTATTCTTTGAATGCAGAACATCAACTCATGCAAATTTTTGCATAAAAGATTTAAAACATGATATCCAATGTTCTAATTGCATATTTACAATAGTATGTACATATTTTATCATTCTAAACTCATGAATATAATTGACATAATTGAATGCACAACTTGTATATGTTTGCACATGTTTGAGTGCAAAATGTGTACTCGTGCAAATTGCACACAAATGGTTTTGAACATGTTATCAAATGTTCCAATTACATATTCACAATACTATGTACATAATCTATCATGGTAAACTTCTAAATATAATTGACATAATTGAATGCACAATTTGTGCACGTTTACACATATTTAAACGAAAAATATGAACTTGTGTAAATTTACACACAAATGGTTTTGAACCAGTTATCCAATGTTTGTATTGCATATTTACAATAGTAAGTACATATTCTAGCATGATAAACTCATGAATATAATTGGCATAATTGAATGCACACTTTGTGCATGTCTGCGCATGTTGAATGCAAAATGTGAACTCATGCAAATTTGCGCACAAATGATATCCAATGTTCAAATTACATATTGAAGATCCAAAAATCATATTCCATCATTACAAACTCATAAATCAAATTGATATAATTAAATGCATAATTTTTGCACATTTGTGCATGTTTGAACGCAAAATGTGAACTCCTGCAAATTTGTGCACAAATGGTTTTAAACATGATATGTAATGTTCTAATTTCATATTCACAATAATAGTACATATTCTAGCAAGGTAAACTCATGAATATAATTGGCATAATTTGTGGACATTTGTGCATGTTTGAACGCAACATGTGATGTTCAAATTGAATATTGAACATCCAAAAATCATATTCCATCATTTCAAACTCATAAATCAAATTTATTTCATTGAATGCATAATTTGTGCACATTTGCACAAGTTTGAACGCAAAACTTTAACTCATGCAAATTTTGTGCATAAATGATTTAAAGTATGTTATCCAATGTTCTGATTCCATATTTGCACTACTATGTACTTATTCTTGTATGCTAAACTTATGAATATAATTGACATAATCGAAAGCATAATTTGTGCACGTTTGTGAATGTTTGAACACAAAATATGAACTCGTCCAAATTTGAGCACAAATGGTTTTGAACATGTTATCCAATGTTCCAATTGCATATTGAAAATCCTAAAATAAAATTCCATCTTTCCTAATTCATAAAATCAAATTGATTTAATTGAATGCACAATTTTGCACATTTGTGCATGTTTGAATGTAAAACGTGAGCTCATACAAATTTGTGAACAAATAGTTTTAAACATGTTATCCAATGTTCCACTTGCATATTGAGCATCCTAAAATCATATTCCATCATTATAAACTCATAAATCAAATAAATTTAATAGAATGCATAATTTGTGCACATTTGAGAATGTTTGAACACAAAATGACAACTCCTGCAAAATTTATGCACATATAGTTTTAAACATGTTATCCAATGCTCCAATTGCATATTTACAATACTATGTACATAATCTAGCATGGTAAACTTCTGAATATAATTAACATAATTGAATGCACAATTTGTGCACATTTGGGCATATTTGAACGCAAAATGTGTACTTATGCAAATTGCACACAAATGGTTTTGAACATGTTATCCAATGTTCCAATTGCATATTCACAATACTAAGTACATCTTCTTGCATGCTATACTTGTGAATATAATTTACATAATTGAATGCACAATATGTGCATGTTTGCACATATTTGAACGAAAAGTATGAAGTTGTGCAAATTTATACACAAATGGTTTTGAAGAAGCTATCCAATGTTCCAACTGCATATTCACAATACTAAGTGCATATTCTAGCATGCTAAACCTATGAATTAAATTGGCATAATTGAATGCACAATTTGTGCATATTTACGCATGTTTGAACGCAAAATATGAACTCATGCAAATTTGTGCACAAATAGTTTTGAAAATGTAATCCAATATTCAAATTGCATATTGAACATACTAAAATTATATTCCATCATTGTAAACTCCTAAATCATATTCATTTAATTGAATGCATAATTTGTGCACATTTGCACATGTTTGAAAGTAGAACGTCAACTCATGCAAATTTGTGCGCATAAGGTTTAAAACATGTTATCCAATGTTCCATTGGATATTTACAATATTGTGTACATATTCTAGTATGCTAAACTCATGAGTATAATTGACATAATTGAATGCACAATTTATGCACGTTTGCACATGTTTGAATGCAAAATGTGAACTTGTGCAAATTTGAGCACAAATGGTTTTGAACATGTTATCCAATGTTCCACTTGCATATTGAAAATCCTAAAATAAAATTCCATCATTCCAAACTCATAAAATCTATTTGATTTAAATGAATGCACAATTTTGTATATTTGCACATGTTTAAACGTAAAATGTGAGATCATGCAAATTTATGCTTAAATGGTTTTAAACATGCTAACCAATGTTCCACTTGCATATTGAACATCCTAAAATCATAATCCATTATTTTAAACTCACAAATCAAATTGATTTGATCACAATTTATGCACATTTGAGTATGTTTGAATGGAAAACATTAACTCGTGCAAATTTATGGTCAAATAATTTTAACATATTGTCCAATGTTCCAAGTGCATATTTACAATACTATGTACATATTCTAGTATACTAAATTCATAAATATAATTGACATAATTAAATGCACAATTTGTGCATGTTTGCATATGTTTGAACCCAAAATGTGTACTCATGCAAATTGTGCACAAATGGTTTTTCAATATGTTATCCAATATTCCAATTGCATATTCATAATACTAAGTACATATTCTTGTATGCTAAACTCATGAATATAACTAACATAATTGAATGCACAATTTGTGCACATTTGCACATCTTTGAATGCAAAATGTGTACTCGTGTAAATTGTGCCCAAATGGTTTTGAACATATTATCCAATGTTCCAATTGTATATTCACAATACTAAGTGCATATTCTAGCATGCTAAACTTGTGAATATAATTAACATAATTGAATGCACAAATTGGGCACGTTTGCACATATTTGAATAAAAAATATAAACTTGTGCAAGTTTATATACAAATAGTTTTGAACAAGCTATCCAAAGTTCCAATTGAATATTCACAATACTAAGTACATATTAAAGAATGTTAAACTTGTGAATAAAATTGGCATAATTGAATGCATAATTTGTGCATGTTTGCAAATGTTTGAATGCAAAATATGAACTCATGCAAAGTTGTGCACAAATGGTTTTAAAAATATTATCCATTGTTTAAATTGCATATTCAACATCCTAAAACCTTATTCCATCATTCCAAATTCATAAATCAATTTGATTTAATTGAATGCACAATTTGTGCACAATTGTGCTTGTTTGAATGCAAAATGTGAACTCACGCAAATTTGTGCACAAATGGTTTTTAACATGTTATCTAGTGTTACAATTGCATATTCATAATACTAACTACAAATTCTAGCATGCTAAACACTGGAATATAATTGACATAATTGAATGTGCAATGTTTGCATGTTTGTATTTGTTTGAACAAAAAATATGAAATTGTCCAAATTTATGCACAAATGGTTTTGAACAAGCTATCCAATGTTCCAATTGTATATTGAATATCCTAAAATTTTATTCCATCATTCCAAACTCATAATTCAAATGGATTTTATTGAATGCACAATTCTTGCGCATGTTTGAAAGTAGAACGTCAACTCATGCAAATTTGTGCACAAATGGTTTTAAACTTGTTATCTAATTTTCCAATTGCATATTCATAATAATAAGTACATATTCTAGAATGCTAAATGCTAGAATATAATTAACATAATTGAATGCACAATATTTGCACAGTAGCACATGTCTGAATGCAAAATATGAAATTGTTCAAATTTTTGCACAAATGGTTCTGAACAAGCTACATAATGCTCCAATTGCATATTGAACATCCTAAAATCATATTCCATCATTCCAAACTCATAAATGAAATTGATTTAATTAAGTGCACAATTTGTGCACATTTTCAGATGTTCAAACACAAAATGTCAACTCATGCAAATTTGTGCAAAAAAGGTTTAAAACTTGTTATTCATTGATCCAATTACATATTTACGATACTATACACATATTTTAGCGTGCTAAACTCTTGAATATAATTGACATAATCAAATGCACAATTTTTCCACATTTGCGCATGTTTTAATGCAAAATGTGAACTGGTGCAAATTTGAGCACAAATGGTTTTAAAAGTGTTATCCAATGTTCCAACTACATACTTAACATCCTAAAATAAAATTTCATCATTCCAAACTTATAAAATCAAATTGATTTAGTTAAATGCATAATTTTTCACATTTACGCATATTTAAACGCAGAACATGAGCTCATGTGAATTTGTGCACAAATAGTTTTAAACATGTTATCCAATGTTCCACTTGCATATTGAATATCCTAAAATCATATTCCATCATTATAAAGTCATAAATCAAATTGAATTAATTGAATGCATAATTTGTGCACATTTGAGTATGTTTGAACGCAAAATGTCAACTTGTGCACGTTTGTGCACAAATGGTTTTAGACATGTTATCCAATGTTTCAATTATGTATTTACAATATTATGTACATATTATGTCATTCTAAACTTATGAATATAATTGACATAATTGAATGCACAATTTGTGTATGTTTGCGTATGTTTGAATACAAAATGTGTACTCATGAAAATTTCACACAAATGGTTTTTAACATGTTATCCAATGTTCCAATTACATATTGAACATCCTAAAATAAAATTCCATCTTTCCAAACTTGTAAAATCAAATTGATTTAATTGAATGCACAATTTTGCACATTTATGAATGTTTGAACGTAAAACATGAGCTCATAGAAATTTGTGCACAAATGGTTTTAAGTATGTTATCCAACATTCCACTTGCATATTGAACATCCTAAAATCATATTCAATCATTCTAAACTCATAAATCAAATTGATTTAATTGAATGCACAATTTGTGCACATTTGCGCATGTTTGAACGCAAAATGACAACTCATTTAAATTTGTGTACAAATGGTTTTAAACATGTTATCCAATGCTCCAATTTCATATTTACAATACTATGTACATATTCTAGCATGAAAATTCTGAATATAATTGACATAATTGAATGCACAATTTGTACACGTTTGCACATGTTTGAATGCAAAATATGCACTCGTGTAAATTGCGTACAAATGGTTTTGAACATGTTATCCAATGTTTCAATTGTTTATTCACAATACTAAGTACATATTCTTTCATGCTAAACTCATGAATAAAATTTACATAATTGAATGCACAATTTGTGCATGTTTGCACATGTTTGAATGAAAGATATGAACTTATGCAAATTTATGCACAAATGGTTTTGAACAAGTTATCCAATGTTCCAAATGCATATTCATAATACTAAGTACATATTCTAGCATGCTAAACTTATGAATAAAATTGGCATAATTGAATGCATAATTTGTGCACGTTTATGCATGTTTGAACGCAAAATATGAACTCATGCAAATTTATGCACAAATGGTTTTGAAAATGTTATCCAATGTTTAAATTGCATACTGAACACACTAAAATTATATTCCATCATTCCAAACTCATAAATCAAATTGATTTAATTGAATGCACAATTTGTGCACATTTGCGCATGTTTGAACATAAAACATAAACTCATGCAAATTTGTGAACAAACAGTTTTAAACATGTTATCTACTGTTCCAATTGCATATTCACAAAACTAAATACATATTCTAGCATACTAAACTCTGGAAAATAATTGACATAATTGAATGTACAATTTTTTGCATATTTTCATTTGTTTAAATGCAAAATATGAAATTATCCAAATTTATGCACAAATGGTTTTGAACAAGCTATCCAATGTTCCAATTGCATATTGAATATCCTAAAATTTTATTCCATTATTCCAAACTCATAATTCAAATTGATTTTATTGAATATCCTACAATTTGTGCACATTTGCACATGTTTGAAAGTAGAACGTCAACTTGTGCAAATTTGTACGCAAAAATTTTAAAACATGTTATCCAATGTTCTAATTGCATATTTACAATACTATATACATATTCTAGCATGCTAAACTCATGAATATAATTGACATAATTGAATGCACAATTTGTGCACATTTGCATATATTTGAATGCAAAATGTGAACTCGCACAAATTTGAGCACAAATGATTTTGAACATGTTATCCAATGTTCCAATTGCATAGTGAACATCCTAAAATAAAATTCCATCATTCCAAACTCATAAAATCTAATTGATTTAAATGAATGCACAATTTTGCACATTTGTGCATGTTTGAACGCAAAACGTGAGCTTATGCAAATTTGTGCTCAAATGGTTTTTAACATGCTAACTAATCTTATAGTTGCATATTGAACATCCTAAAATCATATTCCACCATTCTAAACTCATAAATCAAATTTATTTAATTGAATGCACAATTTGTGCACATTTAAGCATGTTTAAATTCAAAACTTCAACTCATGTAAATTTGTGCTCAAATGGTTTTAAACATGTTGTCCAATGTTCCAAGTGCATATTTACAATAATATGTACATATTCTAGCATGCTAAATTCATGAATATAATTGACATAATTGAATGCACAATTTGTGCATGTTTGAATCCAAAATGTGTACCTGTGCAAATTATGAACAAATTGTGCATTCAACATGTTATCCACTGTTCCAATTGCATATTAACAATACCAAGTACATATTCTTGCAAGCTAAACTTGTGAATATAATTGACATAATTGAATGCATAAATTGTGCACATTTGCACATATTTGAATGAAAAATATGAACTTGTGCAGTATACACAAGTGGTTTTGAAAAAGTTATCCAAAGTTCCAATTGCATATTTACAATACTAAGTACATATTCTAGCATACTAAACTTATGAATAAAATTGGCATAATTGAATGTACAATTTGCATACATTTACGCATGTTTGAATGCAAAATATGAACTCATGCAAATTTATGCACAAATGGTTTTGAATATGTTATTTAATGTACCAATTACATATTCAACATCTTAAAACCTTATTCCCTCATTCCAAACTCATAAATTAATTGATTTAATTGAATGCACAATTTGTGCACAATTGTGCTTGTTTGAATGGAAAACATGAACTCATGCAAATTTGTGCAAAAATAGTTTTAAACATGTTATCTAATGTTCCAATTGCATATTCATAATACTAAGTACATATTCTAGCATGTTAAACTCTTGAATATAATTGACATAATTGAATTCCCAATTTTTGCATGTTTGCACATGTTTGAATGCAAAATATGAAATTGTGAAAATTTATGCACAAATGGTTTTGAAAAATCTATCCAATGTTCCAATTACATATTAAAAATCCTAAAATTTATTCCATCATTCAAAATTCATAAATCAAATTCCTTTAATTGAATGCACAATTTGTGCACATTTGCGTATGCTTGGGCATAGAACATCAACTCATGCAAATTTGTGCACAAAAGGTTTAAAACATGTCATCTAATGTTCCAATTCTATATTTACAATACTATGTACATATTATAGCATGCTAAATTCATGAATATAATTGACATTATTGAATGCACAATTTATGCACGTTTGTGCTTATTTGAATGCAAAATATGAAATCATGCAAATTTGAGCATAAATGGTTTTGAACATATTATCCAATGTTCTAATTGCATATTGTACATCCTATAATAAAATTCCATCATTCAAAACTCATAAAGTCAAATTGATTTAATTGAATGCACAATTTTGCATATTTGTGCATGTTTGAACGCAAAACGTGAGCTCGTGCAAATTTGTGCACAAATGGTTTTCAACATGTTATCCAATGTTCCACCTGCATATTGAACATTCTAAAATCATATTCCATCAATCTAAACTCATAAATCAAATTGATTTAATTGAATGCACAGTTTGTGCACATTTGAGCATATTTGAACACAAAATGTCAAGTTGTGCAAATTTGTGCACAATTGGTTTTAAACATGTTATCCAATGTTCCAATTACATATTTACAATACTATGTACATATTCTAGCATGCTAAACTAGTGAATATACCTGACATAATTGAATGCATAATTTGTGCACATTTTTTAATGCAAAATGTGTACTCGTGTAAATTGCGCCCAAATGGTTTTGAACATGTTATCCAATGTTCCAATTGCATATTCACAATATTAAGTACATATTCTAGCATGCTAAACTCGTGATTTTAATTAATGCCCATTTGCACATGTTTGAATGAAAAATATAAACTTGTGCAAAATTATAGACAAATGGTTTTGAATAAGTTTTCCAATGTTCTAATTGCATATTCACAATACTGACTACATATTCTTGCATGCTAAACTCATTAATATAATTGACATAGTTGAATGCATAATTTGTGCTTGTTTGCACATGTTTGAATGTAAAATATGAACTTGTGCAAATTTATGCACAAATGGTTTTGAATAAGTTATCCAATGTTATAGTTGCATATTGAACATCATAAAATCATATTCCATCATTCCAAACTCATAATTCATATTGATTTGATTGATTACTCAATTTTGCACATTTGCGCTTGTTTGAACGCAAAATGTGAGCTTGTGAGAATTTGTGCACAAATGGTTTTAAACATGTTATCCAATGTTCCAATTGCATATTAAACATCCTAAAATCATATTCCATCATTCTAAACTTGTAAATCAAATAGATTTAATTGAATGCATAATTTGTCCGCATTTGCACATGTTTGAATGCAATACCTGAACTCGTTATCCAATGTTCCAATTGCATATTGAATATCATAAAGTCATATTCCATCATTTTAAAGTCATATTCCATCATTCTAAAATCATAAAGGAAAATGATTTCAAACATGTTATCCAATGTTCCACTTACATATTGAATATTATAAAATCATATTCCATCATTCCAAATCATAAATGAAAATGATTTAGTTGAATGCATAATTTGTGCACAATTGTGCATGTTTGAACGCAAAACCTAAACCTATGCAAATTTATGCACAAATGGTTTCCAACATGTTATACAATGCTCCAATTGCATATTCATAATACTATGTATATGAGCATGCTAAACTCATGAATATAATTGGATTAATTGAATGCTCGATTTGTGCACGTTTGCGCATGATTGAACGTAAAATGTGAACTCATGCAAATATGCACAAAAATGGTTTTGAAAATGTTATCCAATGTTAAAAATGCATATTGAAAATCCTAAAATTATATTCCATCATTTCAAACTCATAACTCAAATTGATTTAATTGAATGCACAATTCAACTCGTGTTTGTGCATGTTTGAACGTAGAAAGTCAACTCTTGCAAAATTGTGCACAATAGTTTTAAAACATGACATCCAATGTTCCAATTGCATATTTAAAATAGATATTTTAGTATGATAAACTCATGAATATAATTGACATAAGCGAATGTGCAATTTGTGCACGTTTGCACATGTTTGAACTCAGAATGTGAACTCGTGCAAATTTGTGCACAAATGGTTTTAAAGATATTATCTAATGTTCCAATTTTAGATTCACAATACTAAGTACATATTCTAGCATGCTAAACTCTTGAATATAATTTATGTAATGAATGCTCAATTTGTGCACATTTGCACATGTTTGAATGCAAAATATGAAATTGTGCAAATTTATGCACAAATGGTTTTGAACAAGTTATTCAATGTTACCATTGCATATTGAATATCCTAAAATCATATTCCATTATTCCAAATTCATAAATAAAAGTGATTTAATTGAATGCACAATTTGTGCACATTTATAGATGTTTGAACATAGAAAGTCAACTCGTGCAAATTTGTGCACAAAAGGTTTAAAACATGTCATCTAATGTTCCAATTGCATATTTATAATACCATTTACATACCCATTAATATAATTAACATAATCGAATGCACAATTTGTGCTCATTTGCACATGTTTTAATGCAAAATGTGAACTCATGCAAATTTGAGCACAAATGGTTTTAAACATGTTATCTAATGTTCAAACTGCATATTGTACATCCTACAATAAAATTTCATTATTCTAAACTCATAAAATCAAATTGATTTAATTAACTGCACAATTTTGAAAATATGAGCTTGATGTGAACTAAGCAAGCACCAAACATGTTAACCAACATGATGATCCACTCCAATATAATGGTCCATTGATTAGAACATGCATGAAGAAGATTAATGGTGGTTTAGGATTGTCTTGAAGCAAAAGATCAAGTTTGGGATAGGGAATCAAGGCACAAGAGCAAAATAGAGTGAATTTGGAGAAAGTTGGCACAAGGGAAAAATCATCCTTTTTGCACCTTATTATCATACTTTGACCCTCAAAATGAAGAATTCATGTCAAAATCTTCAAGTGGAGTGATTTGCATTCAAAATACATAAAGTGCAATTTTGAAGATTTTGGAAGTTTATAGAAGGTACTAAGGGAATCTATAAGAAATAATAATCTTTTAAGAATATTCTTTACAAATAAAACCCTAGATATGATGGAGAGTGGCTGCAACTCATTTAAAGACTTGGTTAAATTTTACTTAATTGTCATGAGTTGTCAATTTGACTTTTCAATGCTTAGTTGTCATGAGTTGTCAATTTGACTTTTCAAAGATTAGTTGTCATTAGTTGTCATATTTTTAAAGGGATCCTATTTAGTTAAGGATTTTCATTTATAAGAGTCTTTAGGAATAAGTAAGAAAACCTATTCCTTCAAGGATTAGGATGTTTACATGCTTATTTAAAGGCCATATCAATGTAGTACGAATTTAATGAAGTTTTATCAATTAATTCTGAATTTTTATGAGGTTAAAGTCCTTCTCTTTTGTTCTTAAAAGAACTTTAGTGAATTTATTAAGTGAAGGCCTGGTACATTCAAACCTAGTTTAATTTAGACTTAAAATTGACTTTGTTAATCTTAGGTTTATATTAAATAACTTTTAATTGTTTATAATTAAGGTTCTTAAGTACAGGTTATTTAAGGATCTTATTGGGAATTAGAGTTTCTTTTTGCTTGATTTATGAACGATCCTTGGTAAGGTTATCAAGATTGAATATGGGTTTGGAACAAGTTAACCATGTTCGTATCACTTGGTATCAGAGCTTTGGCTCATTAATTAAGTATGTATCTTTACTTTTCTTTGTTGTTTGCATTTAATGAAAAAAAATTATTTTTTTCTTTCATTTTTATATCTTGTTTGATATCAATTCATTTTCTTTGTGATCTTAGAGTTCAAATTCTTTTTTCTTTGTTATCTTGAGTTAATTTCATTGTTTTCTTCATATTCTAATCTATTCTAGTCTTTAAACAAAAAAAAATCAAATTCATTTTTTATTCTTGTTGTTTTGAATCTTAAGAGTCTTGTTTATCACAAATACGTATCAATTTGAGTTTGTTCTTAATTTGGTCATTTTTGTATCTGTTATATAAAAAAACAAAAAAGGAAAAAAAAGTTGAATTGATCAAATTTAAATTCAATTTAGCCTAAAACCATTCCAATTTGCTGTTGTGATTCAAAATTCAATGCCTTTGCCTTATTTTAGTTCTGAATATTCTACTTTTCTTCTTAAGTTGCATTTTAGGGTAGTTTAAACACTTATTTCAAATTCTTTTATATTCATTTTGTTTAGATATTGTCTTTGTTTATTACATTTTCTTTGGCTCTTATAGTTAAATTTGAGTTTAATTTAGCTTTGTTTTTTTTTTGTATTAAGCTTAATTTGATAATTAGTAACTTAAGTTCCATAAGAACTATAGGAAATGAATTTGAGAGGTAATAAGTAAGTGGTGAGCTCATAAGAGGGTAAAAACCTAATTGAGCAACTTGTGAGTTTTTGTTTTCTTTTGTTTCTTTGTTTATAACATGGCAGATCTAAAAGAGGCTGAGATAGATCTTGAATGAAAGCTCTTTATGAAGACAATGCAAGAATAGAGTTCATTTTTAAGTAGCCATCAAAAGGTTTGAGAGCAAATATGGAGGTTAGAGCATCTAATTACACATATCATATATGCATATTGCATGTTTTAACATATATAAAACATATATACATTGAACTTGCACAATGAATGCACAAATATAAAATGATCATTGGTCTTATACAAACTTATTCTAACTCTTAGAATAAATTACATTGCCTCCATCTTGATGGATCTCCCACTTGAACTCTTCAAGCTCCATTTCAAAACTCTTGTGATGTACTATCATTCCTTGGCATCCCAAGGTGAATATTACAACCTAGTTTTATGTAATAAACACTTAATTACATAACTAATAATAAAAAGAATGATTATTACAAACTTAGGATGTAATATAAAGACCATGATCATTCCATGCATGTACATTAAACAAAAAAAATGCATTTTAATGGTCCTTAAGCATCCCAAAGAGGGTTTGGACATGACTCGGCACCTCTATGCCGACTCAAGATTGACTCGGTACATGCTACCTTTGTCATGAGTCAGCACGCCTATGATGAGTTAGCACGATGACCCTCTATGATGAGTTGGCACACCCGTGATGAGTCGGCATGGCCACCCTCTGTGACGAGTCGAGCCAAGCACGAGCTAGCACACACTTAAGGCCATTTTGACATATGTTTAGCCACAACAGTTGCAACCAACATCAATTTTAATCACAACACTTGCAATTAATAATCAATAGAGCATGTGTTAAGTACAAAAAGGAGCTCTGACACCACTATTAGGAATTGATTGTGCAATTAGGAATGAAATCCTAATTTGAGTAAATTTTAAAAATTTATCAACATAACCCTTGATCTCATCAAGAATTCTAATCCCTAGGATCCAATTTGCATTAAACACATAACTAATTTGAAACCAACACAAATACAAGAAATTAACAACTAAGGAATTATAAGTTTCAAGAAAAACTTACTACTATTCAAAGGTTGATGTAGACCACAAAAATCTACTACAATGGTTTGTACACCTTTGATTCAACTCTTGAATCAACTTTGAGTCTCCCAATTATGAGACCTCTAGCTTGAAACACCAAGCTTTAGCAAATCTCTTTCTTTTCTTGATCAATAAGAAGCTTGAATCCTCTCACTTTGACCACTCAAGTTTTCTTCTTATTATCCTTACAAGAGCTATCTTAGTTATGTATATGTTTTTCTTGTCTTTTATATCTCTACACATTTCTCATCACCAATCAACAATTAATGTCCAATATATGCTTTTTGGATATACTTGGCTAGAGATTCAAGTAGAGATTAGTAACATGACCCATAACCCACTTCTCATTATTAATTAACAATTAAATAAGCCACTAGTGTCCAAATAAGGAGGATGTAGAGATTACAACTCTTGTAAATCTCTATATCGCATAAGACTTACACATGTCAATTAATATCTTAATTAATATTTAATTTAATTAAAATCAAATATATAACCTAATGGATTTAGTCTAAGCAATTGGATTAACTCTTGACCCAAAAGCCCAATCCATTACCAAATGGACTTATATGCATTGGGCCAACTCTTGACCTAAGGCCTATTCATAAACTAGATGGACTTAAATGCATTAAGTGGGCTTGGTTAATTACTTGGTCTAATCTTTAGTCCAAAGCACATTTGGGCCTAGGTCCATGACACTTGGACCATTAGTCCAAGTAATTAAGATAACAACATATACACATTATCAATTTATTATCTCAATTAATATCTCCTATTAATTAAAATAAATTAATAATTAAACCTTTCATTGAAATTAGATTTCATGATATGCTAAAATAATTACCTTAAGCAAAAATCCAATTTCATTAATCTCAATTAATCGATTAAACTCTTTAATTAATAATTAGATTAATACAAAGAGATTTGGTAAAACCTTTTAGGTATGACTTACTAGGTTCATGTCTAGTTAGCAATGAGAAAATAATATCAACACTTGACATTATTTGAAACTCCTTTCAAGTCTAAATGTGAAAATCCCAATTATTCACATTTAGTTCTTATAAGTTGTGAGTGACCCCTAACATCAATATCACAACTACCTAATTAGATATAAATGTATTTATTAATTCATACGAACCCTTTGGTCATAATTACTGTGCACTAAAATCCCTCAATTAAAAGATCCTAATATAGCCTAGAGTCAAGGATTAGTCAAACTCTAATAGTTATATCATATGATGGCATCTCAAGTTCTATCTCTTGATTAAAACATAACAAATACTAGAAACTCTTTCTAGTACTGAAACTCTTTCAGACTATTATGTTTGTCTTGGCTAGGAACTCTTCATTAAGAAAAGACTTAGATAGCATAGAATCTTATCCCAATTCACTCTAGGTAATAAATCCCATCTTGGTCAAACACTCATCCCTACATTTAACTTACTAGAGCCACCACACAACCATATACCCATGTGTGAATAACACAAGTATGTAAGCGATAACAAACTTTAACCACTCAAATTTGAATGACCGTGTCACCTCATGTCAAAGGACTACATGCACCATTATGACCTAGATTATGATCGTTGACAATAAGTGAATATCCATGCGATCACATATCTAGCACCACTGTTTGATCCACCCATCACATGAGTATCCATATGTCTATTCTGATATTAGCATGAGACTCACTATTTCCCGCTATTAGTATCACATACTAATCAAGGAAAATAGACAGAGGTGATAGTCTAATTAATATTACCCATATATCAATTATACGACTATGAACATTTTATAGCATGTGTACTAAATAAATTCATGGCTCATACTATCAACTCTTGATAATGAATATATTTAACATGATTCTAATGAATAAATATTCAATTAAATAGACACTTTAAACAATAGAATATTCTTTTATTGCCATTAGGATAATTTACAATGTCATTATACATTACAAGAATGGCACTAGGGCACATCTATGCTAACATGAACATCGTAAAATCATATTCCATCATTCCAAACTCGTAAATGAAATTGATTTAATTAAATGCGCAATTTGTGCACATTTGCGCCTATTTGAATGCAAAACCTAAAGTCGTGCAAATTTGTGCACAAATGGTTTTCAATATGTTATCTAATGTTCCAATTGCATATTCATAATAATAAGTACATATTCTACCATTCTAAACTCTTGAATATAATTGGCATAACTGAATGCACAATTTGTGTGCTTTTGTGCATGTTTGAACGCAAAATGTGAACTCAGGTAAATTTGCACACAAATGGCTTTGAAAATTTTATCCAATGTTCAAATTGCATATTGAACATCTTAAAATCATATTCCATCATTTCAAACTCATAAATAAAATTGATTTAATTGAATGCATAATTTGTGCACATTTGTGCATGTTTGAATGCAGAACATCAACTCGTGCAAATTTGTGCACAAAAGGTTTTAAACATGTTACCAATGTTCCACTTGCATATTTAAAATAATATGTAGATATTATAGCATGCTAAAATCATGAATATAATTCACATAATTGAATGCATAATTTGTGCATGTTTTTGCGCATGTTTGAACGCAAAAAAGTATACTCATGCAAATTGCACATAAATGGTTTTGAACATGTTATCCAATGGTCCAATTGCATATTCATAATACTAAGTACATATTATAGCATGTTGAACTCATGAATATAATTTACATAATTGAATGCACAATTTGTGCACGTTTGCACATGTTTGGACGCAAAATATGAACTTGTGCAAATTTATGCACAAATGATTTTGAACAAGTTATCCAATGTTACAGTTTCATATTAAAAATCCTAAAATCATATTCCATCATCCAAAACTCATAAATCAAATTGATTTAATTGAATGCAAAATTTTGCACATTTACGTATATTGCAAAATGTGAGGTTATGAAAATTTGTTCACAAATGCTTTTAAATATGTTATCCAATGTTCCAATGGCATATAGAACATCCTAAAATCATATTCCATCATTCCAAACTTTTAAATAGATTTAATTGAATGCAAAATTTATCCGCATTTATGCATATTTGAATGCAAAACCTGAACTCGTGCAAATTTGAGCATAAATGGTTTTAAAGATGTGATCCAATGTTCCACTAGCATATTGAACAACATAAAATCATATTCCATCATTCCAAACTCATAAATGAAATTGATTTAATTAAATGCACAAATTGTGCACATTTGCACTTGTTTGAATGCAAAACTTGAACTTGTGCAAATTTGTGCACAAATGGTTTTAAACATGTTATCCAATGTTCCACTTGCATATTTACAATACTATGTACATATTCTAGCATGCTAAACTCATAAATATAATTCACATAATTGAATGCACAATTTGTGCATGTTTGTGCATGTTTAAACGTAATATGTGTACTTATACAAATTGCGTACAAATGATTTTGAACATGTTATCCAATGTTCCAATTGCAAATACACAATACTAAGTACATATTCTAGCTTGCTGAACTCATTAATATAATTGACATAATTGAATGCATAATTTGTGCACGTTTGCATATATTTTGATGCAAAATATGAACTTGTACAAATTTATGCACAAATGGTTTTGAACAAGTTATCCAATGTTACAGTTGTATATTGAACATCCTAGAATCATATTCCATCATTCCAAACTCATAATGAAATTGATTTAATTGAATGCATAATTTTTTACATTTGTGCATGTTTGAATGCAAAATGTGAGCTCATGAAAATTTGTGCACAAAGGCTTTTAAATATGTTATCCAATGTAATAATTGCATATTGAACATCCTAAAATCATATTCCATCATTCCAAACTCATAAATGAAATAGATTTAATTGAATGCACAATTTGTCTGCATTTGTGCATGTTTGAACGCAAAACCTAAACTCGTGAAAATTTGAGCATAAATGGTTTTAAACATGTAACCCAATGTTCCACTTGCAAATTGAACATCGTAAAATCATATTCCATTATTCCAAACTCAAAAATGAAATTTATTTAATTAAATGTGCAATTTGTGGAGATTTGCACCTGTTTGAATGCAAAACCTAAACTCGTGCAAATTTGTGCACAAATGGTTTTAAACATCTTATCCAATGTTCCACTTGTATATTTACAATACTATGTATATAGTCTAGCATGCTACACTGATGAATATAATTGACATAATTGAATGCACAATTGATGCAAGTTTGTGCATTTTTTAATACTCAGGCAAATTGTGTACAAATGGTTTTAAGCATGTTGTCCAATGTTCCACTGAATATACACAATTCTAAGTACATATTATAGCATGTTGAACTCTTGAATATAATTGACATAATTGAATGCATAATTTGCGCACGTTGGCACATGTTTGAATGTAAAATATGAACTTATGCAAATTTGTGCACAAATGGTTTTGAACAAGTTATCCAATGTTACAGTTACATAGTGAACATCCTAGAATCATATTCCATCATTCCAAAATCATAAATCAAATTGATTAATTGAATGCACAATTTTGCATATTTGTGTATATTTGAATGCGAAACATGAGCTTGTGAAAATTTATGCACAAATGCTTTTAAATATGTTATCTAATGTTCCAATTGCATATTGAAATCCTAAAATCATATTCCATCATTCCAAACTCATAAAACAAATAGATTTAATTGAATGCACAATTTGTTCACATTTGTGCATGTTTGAATGCAAAACCTAAACTCATGCAAATTTGAGCATAAAAGGTTTTAAACATGTTATCCAATGTTCCACTTGCATATTGAACATGTTAAAATCATATTCCATCATTCCAAACTCATAAATGAAATTGATTTAATTGAATGCAAAATTTGTGCACATTTGCACCTATTTAAATGCAAAACCTAAACTCATGAAAATTTGTGTACAAATGGTTTTCAGTATGTTATCCAATGTTCCAATAGCATATGTAGAATACTAAGTGCATATTCTAGCATGATAAACTCATGAATATAATTGGCATAATTGAATGCACAAATTGTGCTCGTTTACGCATGTTTGAACACAAAATGTGAATTCATGCAAATTTGCGCACAAATGGATTTAAAAATGTTATCCAATGTTCAAATTGCATATTGAACATCCTAAAATCAAATTCCATCATTCCAAACTCATAAATCAAATTGATTTCATTGAATGCACAATTTATGAACATTTGTGTGTGTTTGAACGCAAAACGTCAACTCGTGCAAATTTTTGCACAAAAGGTTTAAAACATGTTATCCAATTTGATACGAACCCTAGCTATAACAAAGATAGAACGCACATATAACTTTGAAATCTTGCCCAAGGATCATCAAGGATAGGTTGTGTTGACAGAGCCAAACCCCTCGCTTATTAAATTGAAGCAAAATACTTAGTTATTAAAAGATGAACAATCACACAATTCTAAGTCTAACCTAGCAAGATGTGAAAGAGTTCAAGTAAACTTGCAAAGTTTCAAAAGAACAAAGTTAAGGGAAAACCTCACTAAATTGATTAAAATTGTGAAAAATACATTCCAAATTAGTCCAAAATATGTTTAGCCCTTATATAGGCATGTAAACAACCTAACCCTTAAAAGAAAAGGCTTTCTTCTTTATTCCTAAAGATGCCTATATAGGAAAATCCTTAATTAAGGAGATTTCCTTCAAAATATGACAACTCATATTTGAAAAGTCAAAATTGACAACTCATGGTAACTAAGTAAAATGACAACTTATGACAACTAAGCATTAAAGCATGCCATTTCATATGTTGACCATTGACCCTTAACTTTGACTTATTGACTATTTGACTTGGACTTTGACTTATTTACTTTGACTTGGAATATCCTTACTATTTGACTTGGACTTTGACTTATTTACTTTGACTTGGAATATCCTTGAATCTTCTCACATCTTCCTTATTGACTTTAAAATAGGAAAATAACTCAAAATTCATCCATATCAAGCTAATTCATTTCAAAATAGGAAATTAAGCTAATTAGCTTAAATTCTTCATATTCAGCTCCATGCTTGCACTTTTAGTCCCTTTTATATTTCATATTATTTTCAAGATTTGTTCATGCTAATAAGGCAACTTTCATTCAAGAAAAGAGCAATTCGCATAAAATCATAATTTGTGTAGCATACTTTAGTATTTTGATCATAAATCACTCTATAAAACTCATATTGAGATGATTCAAGAGGCTTTTGAAATCCAAGAAAGAGATCAACAACTTTGATGAAGATATCTAGAGTTAATTCAGTCTTATACCTGAGTTAAAATTATGAAGATTATCATATCATGAATAAAATTGGGCAGATTGAATATACATCAGTAAATGGATCATATCTCACTCAATATAGATCAAAATGAAGTGATTTAAGATGATGAAAAAAGATAATAACAAGGGCTACAACCTTTATGTTTTGTTCTTGAGTTAATTTAGCCATTTTAAAGTTAAAAAGTGCGCTACATAATTAAATCTGAATTTAACTAGCATTACATTTTCTTATTTAAGTAGAACTATATTTTCTTATTTAAGAAGGATTTTATTATCTTATTTAGTTAAGATATTAATTAGGTTTTTTTAGGGTTTCTTTAAACCTATATAAAGGTCTTATTTTATATAACTTAGAGGGCGTGCAATCATGGATGATTAATAAAATTTAGAGAGGATTCTCTTTGGTTACTTAGCGGTTAACCATATGACAACCTTTGTGACTTATCAATCTATCTTTCAAATAGTAGATTGTGGCATCTTTTTAATAACCTTTATTAATTGTTTGTTATTATTCAAAAGGTTAAAGTTTTGATATGGCTTTGATTGTTTGGACTAACTAAACATGAGGTGAAGGTTCTCTATGTTTGAATTGGAACTTAATTTGAATTTTCCTTGAGAGTGTGGGTTTGGGTTCATGTTGAACGGGTTCCTAGAGCAAGTCATCTAGTGGGTTCACATCACTTGGTATTAGAGCTTGGCTTAAATAAGGTTTTATTCAATTTAATTATGCGTGTCCTTAATTTATTTTTTAATTATTGTGGTTTTAAAAGTTTTCTATTTGTGTCAAAAAAATATGTTTTTTTATGATTTTTGATTTAGTTGGTATTAGATTAATTTAATTGAATGATTTGTAACAAAGGATCTTAAGTTTGATATATCTAAGGTTTTAGTTGATCATATAAATTACATTTTATACCTTAAGTTTGATTTGATCAATTTGTAATGAAGGGTCTTTGGTTTGATATACTTAAGGTTTTAGTTGGTGGATACAAAAAGGGTTTAAGGTTACCAATCTTCTACCTTTCATTTTTTTTTAATTTTAAGGATTTTAAATTTATTTTCTATTTGTGAGTTAAAAATATATATATGTCTTGAATTTTTTTTAGTCGATTTAAAATTACATTATTTTTTTTCTTGTGTGGTGTTCTTGAGTATTTCTTAAATAAAAAAAATGTTCAATTGCATGGAAGATAAAGATTTGAGGATAAAAATTTTTGAAGAAAGGGAGAATGATGTGATCCTATTTCCCAAAGAGGAAGAGTTCAAGATTTGTTCATGCTAATAAGGCAACTTTCATTCAAGAAAAGAGCAATTCACATAAATTTGTAATTTGTGTAGCATCCTTTAGTATTTTGGTCATAACTCACTCTATAAAACTAAAATTTAGGTGATTCAAGAGGATATTGAAAGATAAGAAAGAGATATACAATTTTGATGAAGATATCTAAAGTTAATTTAGTCTTATACCTAAGTTAAAATTATGACGATTATCAGATCATGAATAAAACTAGGTAGACTGAATATACATAAGTAAATGGGTTGTATCTCACTCAATATAGATTAAAAAAAAGTGATTCAAAATGATTAAGAAAGATAATAACAAGGGCTATAACTTTTATTTTTTAGGTTTGAGTTAATTCATCCATTATCATGTTAAAAAGTATGCTACAATGTCCTGCATAAGTAAATCTGAATTTAACTAGGATTATATTTTCTTATTTAAGTAGAATTATATTTTCTTATTTAAGAAGGATTTTTTTTTCTTGTTTAGTTAGGATATTAATTAGGTTTTTTTAGGATTTCTTTAAGCCTATATAAAGGCCTTATTTTATGTAACCTAGAAGGGGTGCAATCATGGATGATTAATAAAATTTAGAGAGGATTCTCTTCGGTTACTTGGTGGTTAACCATGTGACAACCTTTGTGACTTATCAATATATCTTTCAGATAGTAGATTGTGGTGTCTTTTTAATAACCTTTGTTGCTTATTTTTTATTGTTTAAAAGGTTAAAATTTTGATATAGCTTTGGTTTTTTGGACTAACTAAACATGAGGTGAAGGTTCTTTATGTCTGAATTGGAACTTGATTTGAACTTTCCTTGAGAGCGTGCGTTTGGGTTCATGTTGAACGAGTTCCTAGAGTAGGTCATCTAGTGGGTTCGCATCATAATTTTCCAATTGCATATTAACAATACTATGTACATATTTTAACATGCTAAACTTATGAATATAATTGCCATAATTGAATGCACAATTTCTACGCGTTTGCACATGTTTGAACACAAAATGTGAACTGGTGAAAATTTGAGCACAAATGGTTTTGAACATGTTTTCCAATATTCCAATAGTATATTAAACATCCTAAAATAAAATTCCATCATTCTACATTTATAAAATAAATTTATTTAATTGAACGCACAATTTTGCACATTTGCACATATTTGAATGCAAAATGTGAGCTTGTGCAAATTTTTGAACAAATGGTTTTAAACATGTTATCCAATGTTCCACCTGTATATTTATAATACTATGTACATATTCTACCATAATAAACTCATGAATATAATTGACATAATTCAATGCACAATTAGTTTGAATGTAAAATGTGTACTCATGCAAATTACGCACAAATGGTTTTAAACATGTTATCCAATGTTCTAGTTCATTTTCACAATACTAAGTACATATTCTAGCATGCTAAACTTGTGAATATAATTGACATAATTGAATGCACAATTTGCGTACATTTGCACATATTCAAATGTAAAATATGAACTTGTTCAAATTTATGGACAAATGGTTTTGAACAAGTTATCCAATTTTACAGTTGTGTATCGAACATCCTAAAATCATATTCCATCATTCCAAACTCATAAATCAAATTGATTTAATTGAATGCACAATTATGCACATTAGCACAAGTTTGAATGCAAAACGTGAGCTCATAAAAAAATTGTGGACAAATGCTTTTAAATATGTTATCCAACTTCTCAGTTGCATATTGAACATCCAAAAATTATATTCCATCATTCTAAACTCATAAATCAAATAGATTTAATTAAATGCACAATTTGTCCGCATTTGTACATATTTGAATGCAAAATCTGAACTTGTGCAAATTTGAACATAAATGGTTTTAAATATATGATCTAATGTTCCACTTGCATATTGAACATCATAAAATCCTATTCCATCATTCTAAACTCATAAATGAAATTGATTTTGTGCCTGTATGAACGTAAAACCTGAACTTATGTAAATTTGTGCACAAATTGTTTTAAACATATTATCCAATGTTCCAGTTGCAAATTTATAATAGTATGTGCATATTCTAGCATGCTAAACTCATGAATATAATTGACATAATTGACTGCACAATTTATGCACGTTTGCGCATGTTTAAACATAAAATGTGTACTTATGTAAATTGCCCATAAATGGTTTTGAACATGTTATCCAATGTTCCAATTGCAAGTACATAATACTAAGTACATATTCTAGTGTGCTGAACTCACAATTTGCTCACGTTTGCACATGTTTGGACGCAAAATATGAACTTATGCAAATTTATGCATAAATGGTTTTGAACAAGTTATCCAATGTTACAATTTCTTAAACATCTTAAAATCATATTCCATCATTCCAAATGCATAAATCAAATTGACATAATTGAATGCACAATTTATGCACGTTTGCACATGTTTGAACGTAAAATGTGTACCCATCTAAATAGTGCACAAATGGTTTTGAACATGTTATCCAATGTTAGAATTGCATATTCACAAAACTAAGTAAATATTCTAGCATGTTGAACTCGTGAATGTAATTGACATAATTGAATACACAATTTGCGCATGTTTGAACACAAAATATAAACTTGTGCAAATTTATGCACAAATGGTTTTGAATAAGTTATCCAATGTTACAGTTGCATATTGAACATCTTAAAATTATATTCCATCATTCCAAACTCATAAATCTAATTGATTTAATTAAATGCACAACTTTGCATGTTTGTACATGTTTGAACGCAAAACATGAGCTCGTGAAAATTTGTGCACAAATGCTTTTACATGGGTTATCCAATGTTCCAATTTCTTATTGAACATCCTAAATCATATTCCATCATTCCAAAATCATAAATCAAATAGATTTAATTGAATGCACAATTTGTCTACATTTGTGCATGTTCAAACGTAAAACCTGAACTCGTGCAAATTGGAGCACAAATGGTATTAAACATGTTATCCAATATTCCACTTGCATATTGAATGTTGGAAAATCATGTTCTGTCATTCCAAACTCATAAATGAAATTGATTTAATTGAATGCGTAATTTGTGCACATTTGCTCCTATTTGAATGTGAAACATGAAGTTGTGCAAATTTGTGCACAAATGGTTTTCAACATGTTATCTAATATTCCACTTGTAAATTCATAAAACTAAGTACATATTCTAGCATGCTAAAGCAGTGTATATAATTGGCATAATTGAATGCACAATTTCTACTTGTTTGGACATATTTGAATGCAAAATGTGAACTCATGCAAATTTGCACATAAATGGTTTTGAAAATGTTATCCATTGTTAAAATTTCATACTGAACATCCTAAAATTATATTCCATCATTCCAAACTCATAAATCAAATGGATTTAATTGAATATACAACTTGTGCACATTTGTGCATGTTTGAATGCATAACGTCAACTCGTGCAAATTTGTGCACAAAAGGATTAAAACATGTTATCCAATGTTCCAATTGCATATTTATAATACTATGTACATATCCTAGCATGCTAAACTCATAAATATAAATGGCATAATCAAATGCATAATTTGTGCATGTTTGCGCATGTTTGAATGCAAAATGTGAACTTGTGCAAATTTGAGCACAAGTGGTTTTGAACATATTATATAATGTTCCAATTGCATATCAAATATCCTATAATAAAATTTGATCATTTCAAACACATAAAATAAATTGATTTTGTTGAATACACAATTTTGCACATTTGCACATGTTTGAATGCAAAATGTGAGCTCATGCAAATTTTTGAACAAATGTTTTAAACATGTTATCCAATATTTCACTTGAAAATTTACAATAATATGTACATATTCTAGCATGCTAAACTTGTGAATATAATTGACATACTTGAATGAACAATTTGTGCACGCTTGCGCATGTTTAAATGCAAAATATGAACTTATGCAAATTTGAGCACAAATGGTTTTGAACATGTTATTGCATATTGAACATCCTAAAAAAAATTCCATCATTCCATACTCATAAAATCAAATTGATTTAATTAAATGCACAATTTTGCATAATTGCACATGTTTAAACGCGAAATGTAAGCTTGTGAAAATGTGTTCACAAATACTTTTAAATATGTTATCCAATATTCCAATTGCATACTGAACATACTAAAATCCTATTCCATTATTCTAAACTTGTAAATCAAATAGATTTAATTGAATGCATAATTTGTTTGCATTTACACATGTTTGAATGCAAAACCTGAACTCGTGCAAATTTGAGCATAAATGGTTTTAAACATGTTATCCAATGTTCCACTCATGCATTGAACATTATAAAATCATATTCCATCATTCCAAACTCATAAATGAAATTGATTTAATTGAATGCATAATTTGTGTGTATTTACGCCTATTTGAACGCAAAACATGAACTTATGGAAATTTGTGTACAAATGGTTTTCAATATTTTATCCAATGTTCTAATTGCATATTCACAATACTAAGTGCATATTCCAGCATTCAAAACTTTTGAATATAATTGGCATAATTGAATGCACAATTTGTGCGTATTTACGCATGTTTAAACGCAAAATGTGAACTCATACAAATTTGCGCACAAATGGTTTTGAAAATGTTATCTGATGTTCAAATTTCATATTAAACATCCTAAAATCAAATTCCATTATTCAAAACTCATATATAAAATTTATTTCATTGAATACACAATTTGTGAACACTTGTGCATGTTTCAATGCAGAACGTTAGCTCATGCAAATTTCTGTACAAAAGGTTTAAAACATGTTATCCAATGTTCCAATTGCATATTTACAATAATAAGTACAAATTCTAGCATTCAAAACTCAAGAATATAATTGACATAATCGAATGTACAATTTCTGCACAGTTGCACATCTTTCAATGCAAAATGCGAACTAGTGCAAATTTGAGCATAAATAGTTTTGAACATGTTATCCAAAGTTCCAATTGCATATTGAACATCATAAAATAAAATTCCATCATTCCAAATTCATGAAATAAATTGATTTAATTGAATGCACAATTTTGTACATCTGCGCATGTTTGAACATAAAACGTGAACTTGTACAAATATTTGAACAAATGGTTTAAAACATGTTATCCAATGTTCCACTTGTATATTTACAATACTATGTACATATTCTCACATGCTAAACTCATGAATATAATTGACATAATTGAATCCACAATTTGTGCATGTTTATGCATGTTTGAATGCAAAATGTGTACTCATGCAAATTGTTCACAAATGGTTTTAAACATGTTATCCAATATTCCAGTTGCATGTTCACAACACTAAGTACATATACTAGCATGTTGAACACCTGAATATAATTAACATAATTGAATGCAAAATTTGGGCATGTTTGAACACAAAATATGAACTGGTGCAAATTTATGCACAAATGGTTTTGAACAAGTTATCCAATGTCACAGTTGCAGATAGAACGTCCTAATTTGAATGCAAAACGTGAGCTCATAAAAATTTGTGTAGAATTGCTTTTAAATATGTTATACAATGCTATAATTGCATATTGAATATCCTAAGATTACATTCCATCATGCCAAACTTGTAAATAAAATAGATTTAATTGAATGCACAATTTGTCTGCACTTGCGCATGTTTGCACGCAAAACTTGAATTGGTGTAAATTTGAGCACAAACGGTTCTAAACATGTTATCCAATGTTCCACTTGTATATTGAAAATCATAAAATCATATTTCATCATTCCAAACTCATAAATGAAATTGATTTAATTGAATGCGCAATGTGTGCACATTTGCACCTGTTTGAATGCAAAACCTGAACTCGTGCAAATTTCTGTGCAAATGGTTTTAAACATGTTATCCAATGTTACACTTTCATATTTACAATTCTATGTACATATTATAGCATGCTAAACTCATGAATACAATTGACATAATTGAATGCACAATTTGTGCACGTTTACACATTTTTGAATGCAAAATGTGTACTCGTGTAAATTGTGTACAAATGGTTTTAAACATTTTATCCAATATTCCAATTGAATATTCATAATACTTAGTATATATTCTATCATGTTGAACTTATGAATATAATTGACAAAATTGATTGCACAATTTGCGCATGTTTGCTCGTGTTTGAACCCAGAACGTCAACTCATGCAAATTTATGAACAAAAGGTTTAAAACATGTTATCCAATGTTCCAATAACATATTTACAATAATATGTACATATTCTAGCATGCTAAACTCATGACTATAAATGACATAATTGAATGCACAATTTGTGCACGTTTGCGCACGTTTGATCGCAAAATGTGAACTTGCACAAATTTGAGCACAAATTGTTTTGAACATATTATCCATTGTTTAATTTTCATATTGAACATCCTGAAATAAAATTCCATCATTCCAAACTTATAAAATCAAATTGATTTAATTCAATGCACAATTTTGCACATTTGTGCATGTTTGAACATAAAACGTGAGCTTATGCAAATTTTTAAACAAATGGTTTTAAACATGTTATCTAATGTTACACTTGCATATTTAAAGTACTATATACAAATTCTAGCATGCTAAACTCATAAATATAATTGACACAATTGAATGCATAATTTATGCACGTTTGTGCATGTTTGAACACAAAATGTGTACTCATTTAAATTGTGCACAAATGGTTTTGAACATGTTATCCAATTTTTGAATTGTATATTCACAAAACTAAGTTCACATTCTAGCATGTTGAACTCATAAATATAATTGACATAATTGAATGCACAATTTGTGCACGTTTGCATATATTTGAATGCAAAATATAAACTTGTGCAAATTTATGCACAAATGGTTTTGAACAAGTTATCCAATGTTACAGTTGCATATTGAACATCTTAAAATCATATTCCATCATTCCAAACTCATAAATCTAATTGATTTAATTGAATGCACAATTTTGCATGTTTGTGCATGTTTGAACATAAAACGTGAGCTCGTGAAAATTTATGCACAAATGTTGTTAAATATGTTATCCAATGTTCTAATTGCATATTGAAAATCCTAAATCATATTCTATCATTCCAAAATCATAAATCAAATATATTTAATTGAATGCACAATTTTTCCGTATTTGCGCATGTTCTAACGCAAAACCTAAACTCGTGTAAATTAGAGCACAAATGGTATTAAACATGTTATCCAATGCTCCACTTGCATATTGAACATCGTAAAATCATATTCCATCATTCCAAACTCATAAATGAAATTGATTTAATTGAATGTGCAATTTGTGCACATTTGCACCTATTTGAATGTGAAGCTTAAAGTCATGCAAATTTGTGCACAAATGGTTTTCAACATGTTATCCAATGTTCCAATTGTAGATTAAAAATACTAAGTACATATTCTAGCATACTAAAGTAGTGAATATAATTGGCATAATTGAATGCACAATTTCTGTGTGTTTGGACATGTTTGAAGGCAAAATATCAACTCATGCAAATTTGCAAACAAATAGTTTTGAAAAAATGCTATCCAATGTTCAAATTGCATACTGAACATCTAAAAATCATATTCCATCATTCCAAACTCATAAATCAAATGGATTTAATTGAATGTAAAACTTGTGCACATTTGCACATGTTTGAACGCAGAATGTCAACTCATGCAAATTTGTGCACAAAAGGTTTTAAACATGTTATCCAATATTCCAATTGCATATTTACAATACTTGTACATATTCTAGCATGCTAAACTCATAAATATAATTGACATAATCAAATGCACAATTTTGCACATTTACGCATGTTTGAACGTAAAATGTGTGCTCGTGCAAATTTTTGAACAAATGGTTTTAAACATGTTATCCAATGTTTCACTTGCATATTTACAATACTATGCACATATTCTAGCATACTAAACTAGTGAATATTATTGATAAAATTGAATGAACAATTTATGCACATTTGCGCATATTTAAATGCAAAATATGATCTTTTGCAAATTTGAGCACAAATGGTTTTGAACATGTTATCTAATGTTCCAATTGCATATTGAAAATCCTAAAAAAATATCATCATTCCATACTTATAAAATAAATTGATTTATTTGAATGCATAATTTTGCAAATTTGCTCATGTTTGAACGCAAAATGTGAGCTCGTGCAAATTTTTTAACAAATGGTTTTAAACATGTTATCCAATGTTTCACTTGCATATTTACAATACCATTTACATATTCTAGCTTACTAAACTAGCGAATAGAATTGACATAATTGAATGAAAAATTTGTGCATGTTTGTGTATGTTGGAATGTAAAATATGAACTTGTGCAAATTTAAGCACAAATGGTTTTGAACATGTTATCCAATTTTCCAATTGGATATTGAACATCCTAAAATAAAATTCCATCTTTCTAAACTCATAAAATCAAATTGATTTAATTAAATGCACAATTTTGCACATTTGCGCATGTTTGAACGCAAAATGTGAGCTCGTGCAGAATTTTTGAACAAATTGTTTTAAACATGTTATCCAATATTCTACTTAGATATTTACAATACTATGTACATATTCTAGCATGCTAAACTCATTAATATAATTGACATAACTGAATGGACAATTTGTGCACATTTGCATATGTTTGAATGCAAAGTACGTACTTATGCAAATTGTGCACAAATGGTTTTAAACATGTTATCCATTGTTCCAATTATATATTGGACATCTTAAAATAAAATTCCATCCTTCCAAACTCATGAAATCAAATTGATTTAATTGAATGCATAATTTTGCACATTTGCGTATGTTTGAACGCAAAACGTGAGCTCGCGCAAATTTTTGAACAAATTGTTTTAAACTTGTTATCCAATGTTCCAGTTGCATATTTACAATATCATGTACATATTCTAGCATGCTAAACTAGTGAATATAATTGACATAATTGAATACACGATTTGTGTACATTTGTGCATAATTAAGCACAAAATGTGAACTTGTGCAAATTTGAGCACAAATGGTTTTGAACATGTTATCCAATGTTCCAATTGTATATTGAACATCCTAGAAAAATGCTTTCATTCCATACTTATAAAATCAAATTGAAATTAAATGCACAATTTTGCACATTGACACATGTTTGAATGCAAAATATGAGCTCGTGCATAATTTTTGAACAAATTGTTTGAAACATATTATCCATTGTTTAACTTGCATATTTATAGTACTATGTGCATATTCTAGCATGCTAAACTTGGGTGTATAGTTGACATAATTGAATGCACAATTTGTGCACATTTAACCAAATTGCATATAAATGGTTTTGAACATATCATTCAATGTTCCAATTGCATATTCACATTACTAAGTACATTCTAGCATGCTAAAATGTGAATATAATTGACATAGTTAAATGCACAATTTGTACACGTTTACACATCTTTGAATGCAAAATGTGAACTTGTGCAAACTTGAGCACAAATGGTTTTGAAGATGTTATCTAATGTTCCAGTTGCATATTGAACATCCTAAAAAAATACCATCATCCCATACTCATTAAATCAAATTGATTTAATTAAATGCACAATTTTGCACATGTTTCAATGAAAAATGTGAGCACATGAAAATTTTTTAACAAGTGGTTTTAAACATGTTTTCCAATGTTCCACTTACATTTTTACAATACTATATACATATTCTAATATGATAAACTCATGAATATAACTGACATAATTGAATTCACAATTTTTGTATGTTTACACATCTTTGAATGCAAAATGTGTGCTCGTGCAAATTGCACACAAATGGGTTTCAACATGTTATCCAATTTCCAATTGCATATTCATAGTACTACGTACATATTCTAGCATGATGAACTCGTCAATATAATTGACATAATTGAATGCATAATTTACGTACGTTTGCGCATGTTTGAACGCAAAATATGAACTTGTGAAAATTTATACACAAATAGTTTTGAATAAGTTATCCAATGTTACAGTTCCTTATTAAGCATCCTAAATCAAATTCCATCATTCTAAACTCATAAAGTTAAAGTGATTTAATTAAATACACAATTTAGCACATTGCGCATGTTTGAATGCAAAATGTGAGCTTGCACAAATTTTTGAACAAATGGTTTTAAACATGTTATCCATTGTTCTGCTTGCATATTTACAATACTATGTATATATTCTGGCATGAAAAACTTGTGAATATAATTGACATAATTGAATGGAAAATTTGTGCACGTTTGCACATATTTCAACACAAAATGTGTTCTCGTGCAAATTGCGCACAAATGCTTTTGAATATGGTATCCAATGTTCCAATTTCATATTCACAAAACTAAGTGCATATTCTAGCATTCTAAACTCATGAATATAATTGGCATAATTTAATGCATAATTTGTGCGCATTTGTGTATGTTTGAATGCAAAATGTGAACTCATACAAATTTGCACACAAATGGTTTTAAAATGTTATCCAATATTCAAATTGCATATTAAACTTCCTAAAATTATATTCCATCATTCTAAACTCATAAATAAAGTTGATTTAATTAAATGCATAATTGGTGCACATTTGCACATATTTGAATGTAGAACGTCAACTCGTGCTAATTTGTGGACAAAAGGTTTAAAACATGTTATCCATTGTTCCAATTTCATATTTACAATACTATATACATATTCTAGCATGCTAAGATCATGAATATAATAGACAATTGAATGCACAATTTGTGCATGTTTGAACGCAAAATGTGAACTTGTGCAAAATTGAGAACAAATGGTTTTGAACATGTTATCCAATGTTTCAATTACATACTGAACATCCTAAAATAAAATTCAATCCTTCCAAACTCATGAAATCAAATTGATTTAATTGAATTCACAATTTTGCACATTTGTGCATGTTTGAACGCAAAACGACAGCTCGTGCAAATTTTTTTAAACATGTTATCCAATGTTCCACTTTCATATTTATAAAAAATTCTAGCATGCTACACTTATGAATATAATTGACATAATTGAATACACAATTTGTGCACGTTTGCACATGTTTAAATGAAAAATGTGAACTTGTGCAAATTTGAGCACAAATAGTTTTGAACATGTTATCCAATGTTCCAATTGTATATTGAACATCCTAAAAAATATTGTCATTCCATACACATAAAATCAAATTGATTTAATTAAATGTATAATTTCTCACATTGGCACATGTTTGAACACAAAATGTGAGCTTATGCAGAATTTTTGAACAAATTGTTTTAAACATATTATCCAATGTTCCAGTTGCATATTTATAATACTATGTACATATTCTAGCATGCTAAACTCATGAATATAATTGATATAATTGAATGTAAAATTTCTACACATTTGCACATGTTTGAACGCAAAATGTGTACTCCTGCAAATCGCGCATAAATGATTTTGAACATGTTATTCAATGTTCTAATTGCATATTCACATTACTAAGTACATATTATAGCATGCTAAATTTTTAAATGTAATTGACATAAGTGATTGCGCAATTTGTGCATGTTTGCGCATGTTTGAACACAAAATGTGAACTTGTGCAAATTTGAGCACAAATGTTTTGAACATGTTATCCAAAGTTCCAGTTGTATTTTGAACATCCTAAAAAAATACCATCATTCCATACGCATAAAATCAAATTCATTTAATTAAATGCACATTTGCGCATGATTCAATGCAAAACATGAGCACATCTAAATTTTTGAACAAATTATTTTAAACATGTTTTCTAATGTTCCACTTACATATTTATAATACTATGTACATATTCTAGTTTCCTAAACTCATGAATATAATTGACATAATTGAATTCACAATTTGTGCACGTTTACACATGTTTGAACGCAAACTGTGTGCTCATGTAAATTGCGCATAAATGGTTTTGAACATGTTATCCAATGTTCCAATTGCATATTCATAGTACTAAGTACATATTCTAGAATGCTAAACTATTCAATATAATTAACATAATTGAATGAACAATTTGCGTACGTTTGGTGCACAAATTTTCACGAATTCATATTTACGTTCATACATGCACAAATGTGCACAAATTTTGTATTCAAATAAATTAATTTGATTTATGAGTTTTGAATGATGGAATATGATTTTATGGTGTTCAATATGCAATTTGGACATTGGATAACATATTTTAAACCATTTATGCACAAATTTGCATGAGTTTAGGTTTTGCGTTAAAACATGCGCAAATGTGCACAAATTGTCCATTCAATTAAGTCAATTTGATTTATGAGTTTGGAATGTTGTAATATGATTTAGGATGTTCAATATGCAATTGGAACATTGGATAACATGTTTAAAACCATTGTGCGCAAATTTGCAAAAGTTCACATTTTGCATTCAAATATGCACATATGTGAACAAATTATGCACTCAATTTTGTCAATTATATTCATGAGTTTAGCATGCTAGAACATGTACTTAGTATTGTGAATATGCAATTGGAACATTAGATAGCATGTTTAAAACCATTTGTGCACAAATTTGCACGAGTTCACATTTTTCATTCAAACATACACAAATGTACACAAATTGTGCATTTAATTAAATCAATTTAATTTATGAGTTTGGAAAGATAAAATATTATTTTAGGATGTTCAATATGCAATTGGAACATTGGATAACATGTTCAAAACCATTGTGTGTAAATTTACATGAGTTCACATTTTGCGTTCAAACAGGCGTAAATTGTGCATTCAGTTTTGTCAATTATATTCATGAGTTTAGCATCCTACAATATGTACTTAGTATTGTGAATAAGCAATTGGAACATTCAATAACATGTGAAAATATTCACAAATTGTGCATTTAATTAAATCAATTTGATTTATGAGTTTGGAATGATGGAATAAGATTTTACGATGTCTATATTCAAGTGCAACTTTGGATAACATGTTTAAAACCATTTGTGCACAAATTTGCACTAGTTAAGGTTTTTAAGTTCAAACATGCACAAATGTAGAAAAATTTTGATTTCAATTAAATATAATTGATTTATGAGTTTGGAATGATAGAATATGATTTTAGGATGTTAAATATGCAATTGGAACATTGGATAACATGTTAAAAACCATTTGGGTGCAAATTTGCACGAGCTCATGTTTTGCGTTCGAACATGCACAAATGTGCAAAATTTTACATTCAATTAAATCAATTTGATTTATGAGTTTGGAATGTTGGAATATGATTTCAAGATATTCAATATGCAATTTGAACATTGGATAACATGTTTAAAACCATTGTGAGCAAATCTGCATGAGTTCACATTTTACATTCAAACATAGGCAAGTGTGTAAAAAATTATGCGTTCAATTTATTCAATTATAGTCTTGAGTTTAGCATGCTAGAATATGTACTTTTTATTATGAATATGCAATTGGAATATATCACAACATGTTTAAAACCATTTCTGCACAAATTTGCATAAGTTCACGTTCTGTGTTCAAACATGTGCAAATGTGCATTCAATTAAATCAATTAGATTTACAAGTTTTGAATGGTGGAATATGATTTTAGGACAATTAATATACAGTTGGAACATCGGTTAACATGTTCAAAACCTTAGTGTGCAAATTTGCATGAGTTCATATTTTGTGTTCAAACATATGCAAATGTGCACAAATTATGCATTTAATTAAATCAATTTGATTCATGAGTTTGGAAAGACAAAATATGATTTTATGATGTTCAATGTGCAATTGGAACACTGGATAACATGTTCAAAACCATTGTGCGTAAATTTGCATGAGTTTACATTTTGTGTTATGCACAAATTGTGCATTCAATTTTGTCAATTATATTCATAAGTTTAGCATTGTAGAATATGTACTTAGTATTTTGAATATGAAATTGGAACATTGGATAACATGTTGAAAACCATTTGTGCACAAATTAGCACGAGTTTAGGTTTTGCGTTTAAGCATGCGCAAATGTACATAAATTTTGCATTCAATTAAGTCAATTTTATTTATGATTTTTGAATTATGGAATAATATTTTGTGATGTCTTATATGCAATTGGAACATTGAATAACATGTTGAAAACCATTTGTGCACAAATTTGCACAAGTTTAGGTTTTACGTTCAAACATATGCAGATGTTCACAAATTGTGCATTCAATTAAATCAATTTGATTTATGAGTATGGAATGATGAAATAAGATTTTATGATGTTCCATATGCAAGTGCAATATTGGATAACATGTTTAAAACTATTTGTGCATAAATTTGCACTAGTTCAGGTTTTTGCATTCAAACATGCGCAAATGCAGACAAACTGTGCATTCAATTAAATCTAATTGATTTATGAGTTTAGAATGGTAGAATATGATTTTAGGAAGTTAAATATGCAATTGGAACATTGGATAACATGTTAAAATCCATTTGTGTGCAAATTTGCATGAGCTCATATTTTGCATTCAAACATGTGCAAATGTGCAAAATTGTGCATTCAATTAAATCAATTTGATTTATGAGTTCAGAATGTTGGAATATGATTTCAAGATATTCAATATGAAATTTGAACATTGGATAACATGTTCAAAACCATTGTGCGCAAATCTTCATGAATTCACATTTTTCATTCAAACATGCGCAAACGTGCAAAAAATTGTGCATTCAATTTACTCAACTATAGTCATGAGTTAATCATGCTAGAATATGTACTTTTTATTGTGAATATGCAATTGGAATATATCATAACATATTTAAAACTATTTGTGCACAAATTTGCACATGTTCACATTTTGCATTAAACATGCGCATATGTGCACAAATTGTGCATTCAATTAATCCTAATTCTACCTTACTTAGTGCTCAAACTGTGAAGATTTTCACACTCATCACCATTATCTTTAGTTTCCTTTTAACCCTTTATTATAATTTGCATTTCTATCATTCCCTCTCTAAATAGTCAGTTTTTCCCCTCAAAAGGTGGTGTTCTACATTCTATCAACTTGGTCATTAATCACCATAATATCTTGTTACAACCTTTTAAATTTTTTAGCTTATGGGGTATTGGTCAATAGAGCTTGATAGGTGAAACCCATAAGTGCATGTAATCATACAAGTAGTAATAAAAGAGATATCGCTCCCACAGGGATGGTGTTAATTATAGAGCTATTTTTAATATTTTTCTTATCTAGACTATTGATAATTTCTATAAGAAAAACTAGTAAATTAAATATAAAATTTTGTCACAAAACCTATTTGATTAAAGATGTTAGGGTTTAAATCCCCCAACGCAATTTTTATTCAAAAGATAATAAACTCTTAATTAATATGAATAACATTTTATTTCTGAAGCATTGTTAATATTGTGATGTCTCTCTCAAGTACTCTTATAATTAATCAATTATGAAAATTAATTGCTTACCTAAATCTCACTAGCACAATTAACTAATCATAACCAATTTATTCTAGCAATCTTCTATGGCATATTAATATTGAAGTGTCTCTTGACTAAATCAATTTAAATTAATAGATTGTTATTGTTTTTCTTACTATAATTAATCTCTTGATCTAATCCTAGTTTCTAATTCAATTCAAAGGGTAGCTAATCTAATGAAAAATATTAAGTTCAATAACTCTCATGAAATGCATATTCTTTTATTTAGAATTTATTTGATTACATTCACATTGAGTCAGGTTCATTAAAACCCTAATTAACCTACTTAGTTACTTATAGAAATTATATAAAAACAACAAGAGATGAGAATGAGAACATATTCATAATTGAATAAATAAATAAAAAGTAAGAGAATAGAGGAAGAAAAACACTCTTTATTCAGCTTGCTCAATATTGTCTTAAATCATAAACTCTTGTGCTTCAATCCAATAGCTTGAGTTGAAAATTCCAATTAAAACTCAAATAAAAATAATAGTTATGTAATAGAAATGAAAGAGTGTTGTTCTGTGAAGTCGCAGCCCCTCTAATTTTCTCCTTCTTTTTTGAAAAATAAAACTTCTCTATTTATAGATTTCACCAAAAACCCTAAAGATAACTTTCCAAAATAAGCAGTCCAGACTGACATGGCTGTGTCACACAAATGACATGGCTATGTAACATAATATTCTTTCAAAGTGCAGCTCTCTAACATATGTATGTCACTCCCCTGACATGGCTATGTCAAAACAATCTTCAGCATTTTGTTTGAATCAGACACAACTATGTCACTTCTCAATTTCTAAAATCTTCATTTTCTTGCCCTCTTCTATGGCTACATATGCTCCTAGCTTTGAGCTCTCATTTCTTTTAACCCAAATTAGATTCCAACTTAAAGAAACATATAAAATTCAATACTAAAGTAAAGTAAAATGTATAAAAAGTAATTAAAAATGCATAAAATGATAAACTCACTATTATTCTAACTATTAATGCTTTTTATACCTAAAATATGATTTTAAATAATAAAAACCTATAATTCTAATAATGAAATACAATTATTTAATGCTTAAAATATATCATTTTTAGCACTTATTAAAGCTGGACTTCCACTTCATCCACATATATTAGACATAGTTGCAATTAAAGGTTAGAACAAAAGAAACAAAATAAAAAAAAGTCCTTATAACACTCCCTCACACGTTTACTCTTAAAGATTAAGGGGATCTCTCATGTTTAAATCAATTTAATATGATCACATAAGTTTTTTCCTCACAGCTCCCCACTTGTTCCGTTAGTGTTCTTAATTAAATCAAACTAAACAACACAAAAGAATTCATTCCTTACCAAATTCAATATTAAAATCCAAGTAGTTTATCAAGATAGAATATGAGTGCTTAATTTAAAAAGGTACCAATAAATAGGAAACATAGAAGTGTATAAATCAAAAATAAATATTAACCATAATAAATAAGGAAAAGGGATTGTTTAATCCCTTTAGGACAAGGAAAATCTTTGAGATAAGATTATGATTAGGACAAAACAAGATATGATTAAATCTAACAAAATAGGGATAGAATCTACTCCAAATTTTAAATCTAGCAAAATAAGGATAAAATCTACTCAAGATTTTACTTTATCCACTAAGATATCCTCATTAAACAAGGGAAATATCTAAAGAACTAAGAAATTAAAAATTTTTGCCTTCAAAATACAATATTTGCAACCTTAAATCAAGATTTAATCAAAGAACTCAAATATAATTCAAGAAACCAATGAATTTAAGCAAATCAAGAAAATAATTAAAGAAAGTCAAAGGATTCAAGAAAATATGTAAGAAACTTTAAAAATTCTAAATATTATCTTGCAAACATTCAATTACTTCTTCCTTTTCTTTTTTTAAAAAAAAAATGCTCAAATGTTAATGCAAGAATTCAAGAAAACTAAATAAATTCAAAGGATGACAAAAAATGCAAAATAAATGGGTGTATTGAAAGCTTAACGAATAAGATGATGAACTATGGAAGATGATAAAATAAACAAATAAACAAAAAGAAAAAGAAAAGATGTAGAGAATGAACTCACGTATGAACTAATGGGATATATAACTTGATTCTTAGAGCCAAAACTCTGATATCAAACTGTTATAAATAATCTTCAAATAAATGCACAGAATGAAACGCCATGATTTACTTTGATGAAAACCACCCAAAGTCTAACAAATTTTCCCAAGATTATAAGAACAAGTTAATGATTGATTTCATTGAAATCTTGCCTATTTAAATGACTTAAACTTAAAATGCCATAAAGGTTTTATCAACTCCTATAATAAGTTCATGTTGTATTTTTCAAGAACACTATAAAACAAGTAATCTTTGCATTAGGCTGAAATTCAGTGAAATAATTTGAATTAAGCTTATCAAATAATTTACATAAAACTCCTTTTTATAATGCAAAGGAAGTGACTTAATGCTAAAGATTCCTAACTCGCTAAGGTTTCTTTTCAAAGTAGGAATCAAGTAACTGAAACTAAAAAAAATATCTAAATTGACTTAGGCTGAATTTAACTTGGATTAAGGCCTAAAAACAAATATAAATACTAACTAAAGTCTATTAAAATGAATTCTAATCAAAGATAAGGCTCAAATATGATTTGACCCAAATTAAGCATATAAGCCTTAAACAAGCCTTATCCATAATCATTAAGGACTTGAACTTTAAATATGTTAAAGATAGCTCATTTAGTTTCAATTTGGCTTTTGAAAAAGCCTTCAAAATGTTTGGATCCTCATGTGGATCATTAAAGAAAATAGTCTTCATAAAGCCTCTTTAAACTTCTTTGCTCACAATCTAGTTTTTAGGCCTTAAGGTAGCTTCAAACCATCATTCAAAGTAGGAATAAAGTTCAATTTGCCCTTTAAACTTTTTGGAAAGGTTTAAATAGCCTTTTTTTTACCTTTTTTGTCAATTTACCCCTTGAACCTTGTAATAAAGGTCAAATTGGCCCTAAAATTTTTATTTACACCTTATTGTCTATAATGTAAACAAATATCATAATAAAAATTATAAAAATCTCTCTTTATTAACAAATTAGTCCACACTTTCATAAAAATATTTAGTAAAAAATTTCAATTTTATTTTCTAAAATTATATATAAACCCTTAATTTATTTATGATATATTATATTATTAAACAAATTTATTTAGTCACCAATAACTTCTAATAGTTTTTTAAATATTAAAATTTATTTCATTTATTAAGAACAAATGCTCACTATAGGAAAATATTATCACGATAATTAACTATATATATTAAACAATTTAAAATTTATATAATTTATATTTAGGTGTTAAAAAATAATAATATATTATATCAATATGCTAAAAAATTCTTCTCAAATAATTAACTATAATATATTATCTTAAAAAAATTTAATGATTTTAACATATAAATAAATTTAAGATTTGAAATAATGTTATTTATATGTAAATTAGTATGCCAATACAAATATTATAATTCTTCAAAAATTTTGATACATAATGTTAAAATATTAAAATATTTTTATATTAATATACTAATTAATTAATATAAGTAAATAAAATAAATTTTAATTTTCCAACATTTTTAAAATATTATTGGTTAAAAAAATAAAATTTTCTTGTAATATAATATTTTAAAATAAATTTAGGCCTTAAATATAATTTTAAAAAATAAATTAATAATTTTTTATTAAATATTTTTACAAATATATGGACTAATTTGTCAACTAATTAAACTATTAGGGCTCTTTTTGTAATTTTTATGGTATTTGTTTACTTATTAGACAATAGGGGTGTCAATGAAATTTTTAGGGCCAATTTGACCTTTATTGCAAAGTTCAAGGGCTAAATTAATTAAAAAAAAGTCCAAAAAGGGCAATTTGAACCTTTTCAAAAAGTTTAAGGGCCAAATTGAACTTTATTCCTTCAAAGTATTATCTTCATGTTTCAAACAAGGTCCATCAAACTTTGAATTAGCTCTATGCTATCCACTCTCCTCAAAATGCTCATTTTATTCCGTTTAAGTTATTAGTTGACTAAGTTCCTAGCCAAAATAGACATAACATAGTTTGAAAGAGTTTTAATACTAGAAAGGTGTTTCTAGTATTTGTTATGTTTTATCAAAAATTGGAACTTGAGATGAGGTCATATGATATGGCTATTAGAGTTTGACTAAACCATGACTCTAAGCTATATCAGGATCTTTTAATGAAAGGATTATAGTACACGATAATTATGACCAAAGGGCTCATGTGAATCAACACATGCATTTGTTTCTAATTAGGTAGTTGTGATATTGATGCTAAGGGTCACTCACAACTTATGATAACTAAATGTGTATCAACTTAAGAGAACGTTTACATTTAAAAGGTGTTTAAAATAATATCAAGTGTTGATATTATCTTCTCATTACCAATTAGACATGAACCTAGTAAGTCACACCTAAAAGAGTTTCACCAAATCATCATCAATATTAATCTAATTATTGATTAAAGTGTTTAATCAAATAATTAAAATTAACGGAATTGGATTTATACTTTAAGCAATGATTCTAGTATATTATGAAATCCAATTCTAGTAAGGGTTTAACTATTAATTTATACTTAATCAATATGAGAAATTAATTAAGGTATTGAATTAATAATATATCTTGTTTCTATTTAGACTTGGATTAAGGGCCCAAGTAGTTTAGGCCTAGGCCTAAAAGAGTTTTGGACCAAAGATTAATGTAAGATGTTTAAGAAATCTCATGAACCTAATCTAGTCCCATTTGTCTAATGGATTGGGCGTAGGCTAAGTGTTGGCCTAATTACCAAGCCCAAGTCTGTACAAATTGATGTGGTTAAATTTGTCATGTTAGGCACATTATCTTTTATATGAAAAATATTGACCATGGCAAATTTATCATATTAGGCACATATTATCTTTTGTGTGTAAAATTTTGACTATGGCAAGGATAAGGATTAGCTTACATTGATAAGTATAGAGAATGAATGTTGATAAATACATAAGATGTATTCTCTACATATTTCTACATTAATCACTTATGACAAGTTGTATACTTATCATGTGATTAGGGTTTGTTTTCTTATTATATATATACATATAACCTCATATATGTTTCTAAGGTTAGAGAGAGTCTAGACACACAAATGAAAGAAATGACATCTACAAAATAAACCCTAAGTATAGGATTTGCTAAGTTATTAGGAGGCCATTATGATTAAAGACTAAATCTAATGGAAATAATAACAATCTCATATTACTAATTAATCTTGTTACCTTCGCAAAACTTGATAATGTGAAATAATCAAACCCACTATCAATTATACTTGACCAATATAAGATCACGGGTTCTAATCTAAAAGATTGGCTAAGGAACCTAAAAGTTGTTTTAGCTTTTGGAAAATATTATATATATTAACACCTGCCCGTGTCTCTTCCTAAAATGCATCCTAAAATGAACTTTTGAATTTGCTTATGATAGCCTAAAAGGCTATCTAAAGGAGCAAATAAGAAGAAAGACAATAAGAAAAAGGAAAGGCATGATAAGTGTTATCTAGCCCATGGGTGGCATAGCCAACAATAAGGGCAAGGCAACATGAGGGAAGACCAAGGCAATGGAAAGTGTTTCCATTGCCAAGATAAAGAACATTAGAAGAGGAATTATCCTAAGTTCCTTGAGTCTTTCAGGACAAAAGAAAAAGGACAAGCAAGGAGAAGGTGAGATTTCTCTAATTTAAATTGCTTCTAAATGTTCTAAGAGCTCATCAAATGCATAGGTATTGGATACCAGTGCTAGTTCTCATATTTGAGCATCCTTGGAGGATCTACCAAATGAGAGAAATTTTGAGGTTTAATAAAGTGATCTTAAAGTTTGAATATAGAGCAAGTGTTGTTATAATGACTATAGGATCCACTTCTATTGGTTTATATAATCATATTTTGTTATTGGATGATGTATTATATGTACCTAATGCCTATAAGAACATTGTCTCTATTTCTAGTTTGACTAAAAAGGGTTATGAATTTCATTTCAAAAGAGATGTTTGTAACATATACTTTGGAAATGGAATGATAGGCATAGGTTATTGAATAAATGACTTATATTATGTTAATAATATATCCAATAATAATGAACCTCAAAATAATATGAGCAATGCAAATGCAATTCTAATTGACATGCCTTTGAACTCCAAACTTCTATGGCACTTGAGATTATGTCACATTGCACAAGATAGGCTTTATAAATTGGAAAAGATGGGCTTCTTGAGCAATCTTAAATCCGAATCCAATTCAACTTGTGAGGCTTATCTTTAAGGCAAGATGACTATATCAACATTTTTTAGGCAAATGGCAAGAGCCAAAGATGTGTTGGAGATTATACATAGTGATTGTAAGCACCCAATTTTGAGATGAAGAAGTGTGGATGCGACAGAGGACTTCAATGATGAAAATATTATAAATAGATCTTCAACACTTAAAGTTTGAAATCTTAAAAGCCTAAATACATTTTCAAAAGAACTTAATTGGTTTTTTAAAAGGACTTAATTTGTAAAATTTTATTTCTTTTAGGGGGTCTTTCCGTAATTAAAAAAAGATAAGAATTACGTCATTTTGATCAAAATTATATAATTTTGATTGAAATTACATAAAACTTATTAGAATTATGTAATTTTGATTGGAATTATATAATCCTGATTGGGATTAATTGTGTTCTGTTTGTGTTTTTTAAGTCTTTTAGTAAATAAAAAAAGTTATTTTCTAAATTTTAATTGGTCAAGTAATGTGATAAATCCCTTTTCTAGGATTTATCTGAATTTTTAAGAAGTTAAAAGTCCTTGTTAAACCAAAAAATTTTCATTGTGAATGGGAGAATTCATAGTGAGATACATGAATTTAGCTAGGGTTTCTATATAAACCCAGCTCAACTCTCCTGGAGAAAAGAACTGCTTCTTCTTCTTCTTCTTCTTCTTCTTCTTCTTCTTCTTCTTTTCTTTAGACGCAGCTTTCAATTCTAAAATAATAATAATAATAAATTTTGGCATATTGTTCTTTTGGAGAATAAGCAAGTAGACCTTTTGGGGAGGAGAAAATCAAGCATTGAAGATCTATTCTAAAAAACAACAGTGATTCATATCACTTTGAGGAGAAAATCAATTCTGCATCCATTCAATAATCTCTTATTCTACTCTCTTCTACTTATTTTGTTTTGATTATTTTTGTTTCATTTAATTTAATTTAATTTAATTTTGCTTAATTACTAATTATTGTTTATTTTATTCCTTGTGTTTGTGTTTTATGGAGTGAGTTACATGATGAATTCACTGTAGAGAACAAAACCCATAAAGATCCATGGAATGCCATGGATTAAAATTTTTTGTATTTGAATGTAGTTTTTAGGGTTTTTATTTATTTATTATTTTTTGTCAGTTGTTTTATTTTACATTTTATTCATTTTAGTTTTTGGGTTGTATTATTTTTAATTTTTTTTATTTTCAGTAAATCATTGTAATAGCCTCAATAATGGGAATAGTGGAATCCTGTATGTGTGATTGTGTGTTTATTTTAATTAATTGGTTAGTAAAATTAGGGTTTCAATTGGATAATTAATTAAAATTAATAGCTCCAGAGATAATTAGGGTTTTTAAAAAAATTGAATTAGATTTAAGTGGATAGAATTATGGTTGCTTGTTAATTATTTTGTTTATTAATGACTTGTTAATTAATTGTTTAAGGTTACTTTAACTAAATTAGGTTTCTTTATTTGTTGAATTCGTTTCTTTATTGAATTTTATTCTATACATAAGTTTAATATTAGGTTTAGTGATTTTTTTTTAGGCCCAAAATAATGTAGGTTAATAAGCCCAATTAAATAGGTTTAATTAATTAAAATAAATTTTAGGCCCATAATTTAATTAGATTTTATTTTAGGAGAGATAACTTAGACCCATTTGGTTAATTAGATATACACTAATTTAGTTTAATTTAATTAATTTAGACTTAGCCCATTAAATTAAAGTCTTTTCCATAATTTGTAGATTTAAGATTACCTTAGAATTAAAACATATAGAATTAGGCTCGCTAATTTAAATACTTCATAATTTGTAGATTTAGGCCCATTTTTAGAATTAAAATTAATAGACTTAGGTTTACTTAATTAAAATTAAAATAGGAATTATGGTCATTAGTCGTTAGGGGTTCACTTGTAAATTAAAACATGTAAATTTAGCCCATTTAATAAATATTAATGTAGATTATATTAACTTAGGGATTATGAACTTGATTGAATGTGTTGTTTACATGTTTCTTTCATGACTAGTTTGCCTAGGGTTAATTGTTTAAATAAGAGTTTATATGAAATTGTAGTAATTCATAAAGTAATTCTAAATGAACACAAGACTAAAAGAAGTTAGTATTCCATATCCAGAATCTCCTGGTTGTAGTGCTAGCTTTCTTTTAGGGAATCAAGTACCACTACTTTTAATTTGTCCCAGTTATTACCCTGGGTGGAGACTCCTCATCTCCATGCCATGTCTTTGTGAGAGTGGTTAGTGTGTTCCTTGGAGCCATAAGCTCAAACAGTGTCGTAGTTACTAAAATCTTGGACGCACGCTAAAACTTGCCATCTATAATAGCGACTCTACTGGGGATAAGAGATACTGATTCTACTTATGTTCTTTAGAATTATTTTATTAAATATTATTTTATTATTGCATTCATTTTTTCATGTCCCTACTAGCCGATGGCGTTGGTTTATGATCCTTTGATTCCACTAGCTTTATGGGATCGTAGATTGGTTAACCATCATTCTTATCCTTAACTCAGTTCAAGAGTGATTACCAGACTCATCTAACAAGAGTCTGTAATCCAAGTCTTAAAGGGGGGTAGTCTTCTCTTGAGTTTGCAAAGGATGTCGAGCCCCTTTGACCTAGGCTTATAACTTAAGTCTTAAAGAAGGGCATCTTGCTAAGGGAACATTAACCTTTTTCACCGGACTCAACTCTTATAGTGGCTTAGTAACTTCCCTTAGGATTACCCAAATTATTTATGTTTATTGTCATGAAGTATTTTTATCTATAAAGGCTCAAGCCCATACTTTAGAAGCCCATCAGGACTAATAAAGATTGAGCTAAACTTTTGTACTTAGAAATATTGTTTTTATGCTTTTACTACTTTAAGAGATATGGCATGCGTGTCGATTTTTTATATCCCCTATTAATATTGAGGCCAAGATAAAAAAATCCTAAGAAAAGAGACTCGCCATTGAACTCGTGTGTGGGAGGAAAAAGGTTGGAAGGATGTGTGTTGTACACTTGATTTGTTACTTATATACTTGACTTGCTACTTGTTGCATAGCACGTGCATCATGTATACATGCACGCATGAATTTCATGCATCATACTAACACTTTGTTTTTCAACCATCATAAATTCATCTAGGTCTTCCTATATTTGGAAATTGAAAGGTGGCAGACTAGTGAGAATGAATTCAAATCCATAGATAATTGCAAAAGAGATCCTTAGAAAACTAGAAAGGAGTCCTGTCAATCCTCTCTACCTAGAAGCTGCACAAGTTCCAGCTAAACAAGCAGAAGAAATGGAACAATAAGAGGGAGGAAATTGGAACCTAGAGGATATCAAAGGAGCATTAATGGATGACATGAGAGTAATAATACAAGATGAACTAAGACAAGCTCTAGCTAGATTAATGCCACCACCTGCTACTGCACCTGTAGTTATGGCCAATCCATCTATTATGGGTGCACCACCTACTAATAATGACAATATTGGGGGGTAACCATTGATTGCTGCAAGGAATGTGCCTACTATGGAAATGAATTATGAGAATGTGGAGAATCTTTTGGTAGAGAAAGCCAAGAAAGAATCACTTGAGCTGGTTCAGGAACTTAAGTCGAGGCAGATGCAAGCATTGACTCAAAAGATATCTAAGATGGAAGAGTTGATGCGAGGTTAAGGCATAGGGTAACCATTTGATTTTGATGACATGATAAGCACTGATGGAGATAAACTTTTAGACAAATTTAAAATGCCTCAACTATAAAAGTTCAATGGTTCTAGAGATCTAAGGATTTACCTTAGCCAATATACCACAACTATGAGCACCATAAAGGCCCCATTATCTGTGGTCACTAAATTGTTTGTGTTTTCCTTGGAAGGAATAGTTATGAATTGGTATCATGGGTTAGAGAAATTAGTCTAGACTGATTAGAGAGAATTGTGTTCTACTTTCTTAAAGCAATATGACCACAACACCAAGCTAAAAGTGTCCATTCAAGATTTGGAACTAACCAAGCAGAAATTTAATGAATCTTTCTCAGACTTTTTAACTAGATTCATGAATAAGGCAGGTTTAATGAAGAACAAATTGGTTGAGAAGGATCAAGTTAGGAAGATAGTTTGAAATGTGTCACCTAATTTGGTTGAAAGGCTACAAATGATGAATCCTAAAACATTTATGGACCTTTATGATGATGGTTTGCAAGCCGAGTTATAGAAATGCATGTTGTTCAATAACTAAGGACATTCTCTAATTTTAACCAACCCTTATCAAAAGTCCTAGACTGCTTAATGCAAAAGGCCTACTTTGACCCTTAATGTTTTCCAAACTACTAAACCCAAATGTCCTTAGCTATGACCTAAATAGTTACTACAAATTCCACCAAGTAGTTAGACATTCCACAAATACTTGTACCCACCTTAAACACAAAATCCAAAACCTTATAGACTCTAGAAAGATCACAAGCCCTGAAAGTTCAAGCACTAAAAATAATCCTTTCCCAAACTACCAAAATGTTCCACCTCCAACCACTATGATGATAAACTCAGGAGTAAGTGAGGAAGAAATGCTAAACTCCTTTAAGAATATGAACCTACAAACTAGCAAGAAATCTCTTGATACCTTTAGCGATAAAGGAAAGAGTGTGGAATCTTTAATTCCTAAGAAACCTCAAAGTGGAGTTGAAGATTTGTTGGGCCAACCTTTAGGAAAGTTCGATTATAAAATGTTTTACTCTAAACCACTTTCCTATAATGTTCCCATTGAATCAATTGTACCAGGGGTTAGGCTGATGAATTTAGAGTTGATGACAAACCCTTAAGTAAGAAATCTGAGATGAGTTGAAGATTTATTGGGACAGCCCTCAGGCAAGTTTGACTACAAGGTATTTTACACTAAACCACCTTCTTTTGACATACCCTTCAAGTCAATTATGCCTACAGAATGGGGTGATAAGTTTGATTATGAGAAGCTATTAGATGAAAAATAAAAATGTACAATTAAGGTAAAGAAAGATGAAGTCATGGATACAATTGGTGAGAAGATGCAAGAATAACCACTATGTTAGCCACTTGAAGGACAACTACCATGAGACTTAGCATCCCTAGCATCTAAAATAGGAAATAAATTTTCTTTTTGTCTTAATTGAATAAAATTTTAGTTTTTTTTAGAACTTGTTTTGTTTTAGTGATCAATGATGTGAATTCTAATCATGCCTACTTATGTAATGTACATCCTAATGGTACTGTGAATTATGATATTGATCGCATCTACATGTTTGACATAATGCAATTCAATCATATTCATTGAACATGGGACAAAAGAAAATTCAAAGAACATTCATATATCACATTATATAACTTTTGAAGAGAGAACATTTTTAAAAAAGAGGAAAAGAAAAGAAAGGAAGTAAAAGTGGGAAAACACATAAAGGACTAATCAGGTAAAAATTAAGGAAAAAAAGTGAGAGAGAAATAAAAGTGAGAAAGAAATAATTAGTGAGAAAATCTAAAAAGGACTAACTGATAATAGGAGTTGTATCTTATAATGTAATGAATATTCTCATTTTTCCCATAATCAATGATTAAAATTGAATTTGAAATTTTTGTTCAAATATCATATATGCATCTTTATCATTCTGCATAAGTATCTGAATGGAAAGATAATACATAATGAAAGCTAAAGTAGAGCTATGAGATCACTATTTTAGTTATGTTTTCTTTTTTTTCACCCCTTTATGATTTTGTTTTAAGTCTAGTGTCTTCTTATACATAAACAATTCAGGTGACTCAATAACTTGCATTGTAACCCGTACCTTATAACTATCATCAATCATTGCATAGCATCAAGCCTTATATTTTGCTCAAGAGTCCTTCGAAGTGCAAGTCCAGTTTATTTCATCATCAAGAACTCACTTCAGTTAATTCACCCACTCCTCTACATCTTTAATGCATAAGATTGCAACTAATAGGGTTGGTAAATCAAAGGAACAACAACAACAGTGGAAGAATTGAGTCTCTTGCTCATATAAAGAAAAAGACTACTAGAAGAACATGAATGAATTCAGAATGAAATTGGGGGAAAAATGTAACTCTAGGGGAAAATTATATACTAGTAAGTCTGCATTCAAAGAGCAAATATGGAACACTGAAGTATAAGAGCCACTATAAGAGATCTTAGGGCAAAAAAAAGTAAACTACAAGGACATAAATACATCAGTTATTATACAGCAAAAGTAGTAGCAAAAAGAAAAGTTCTATAGTGTATCAATTAAGGAGCTTCAACGTTAAGCCATGGACCTTACTTGCTAGACTAGACATTTATCCAAAAAACTATATTAGATGCTCTAGCATCAGAAGTACCAACCTTAAAGGATCTAAAGCTCAAACCTATAAGCTACCGATGAAGCACCTCATTCTTACACTCTAAAATCAACAACAAAGCTATATTCCAAACAAAAGACCTATTAGGATCATGCATATCATATATAACATCCATACACTTGCATACATATTTTTTGAAATACTTGCTCTACATAATAAAAGTCTTTGTGCCTAGGCAAGATTGTGCAAATACTTTGCTACTAATATTTAAAATTACTATTGTAAAAAAGCAAAAAGGTAGTCAGAATGTTCGCATATAAGCATTTAAAGGAAAAAGGGTAACACTATTAAGGTGAACCTAGTGCCCAACAGGGCTTTAGACTATAGAAGCCTAATAATTATGGATTAAGCCAACAAAGAAATATCACCGATATCGATACTTACAAAAGCATCATCCTGGAAACCTCAAGGACTAGATAGGAGTCTCAAGCTCCTCAGACTCAGTATCCATCTCCATATTCTCATTTGGAGCATCATCTGGAATATTATATATAGTCTCAATAAAAGGAAAACCTACTCCCATGAACTATAAAAGCAAAAGATAATCACATGAAGAGTAGCAAAAGACAAGCAGACCTCATATAGGTCAATAGGAATCAACTCCAACAGATGCTCCTTACTATACCTCTAATAGCTATGAGAATACTTAAGTGAAGATAGGGTATTGAATCCTTAGAGAGCCATTATCAACTCTTGGCCAGTAAAAGTAGAACTCCACAACATTTAGACTAATATAGGGTATGGAATATGATGATCAAAAGGTCCAGCATACTAGTGATACATTCGTCAGCCCTATAAAAGGGAAGAATGCACTCAAAACTTAAAATGAATGCACTCTAAAAAATTATTTGATCATGAAATAAGATCTCTAACTTTTGAACCTTTTTTGCAGCAGATATCAAGAAGAGGAATGAAGCCCTTTACCATAGTATTACTGGAATGGAAAAATACAAACGCAACCTAAAGCCATAACTTCAATGGTGGAGTATCATGACCATTGTGATCAAAGACATCATTACCATAATTAAAAGGGAAGAATGCAAAATAATAGCATCACATTTTGATAAAATCTCTTCACTTGCAAATAGACCATACTAACTTATGGTATTTTATACAAGGAAAATAAGAGAGAATGAAGAAGGGGAAAGGAACAAATACATCAATAAGAATGGTCAAGATAGCAAATACCAAACATTCATTAAGATAATAAAGGGAAGTAACATAACTCTATTTCCTTATATTTTATAGTAAAGTACAATCTTAATAATAAAATCCATAAATTGAAGAGAAATTCATCCACTTCACAAGATCATGTGCAAAAAAAAAAATAGCTCATGACCTTTGATCATAATAGCTCTTTTTTATTAGCCTCACAGAATTCAGATGATTAGTTAACAACTTTGTGTTGAGAGTTTATAAACTCTAATCAATCTAATGCTTATTTTACACATAAACTAGTGGAAGAAAAGGCAAAGCCAAAATTTATGGACTTGTAGTATAAATTGCTTGAATTTTAGAGTATCTTTTTAGTCTTTTGAATAATAAATGTGCATATGATCTACTCCAATGTTTAGAAATGAGTATAAGTACAAAATCCCTTTACGGTATCTACGCTGAGTAATACGAGAAAGGTGGGGCAATCCTAAGAGGAGAATCAAAATAAGAGCAAGCATAATTTACTCCAATGCTCATAAATGAGTAAGAATATCAAAGTGAACTTCTAGCAGTATCCATACTGAGTAATACAAAAAAGATGTGGGAATACTAAAAAAGAGGACCATGTCAAAAATTGCTCTATTTACTCCAATGCTCTATAAAAGTATGAGTATCCAAAGGATCTTTTCAATGATATCCACATTGTTTAATATGAGAAAGGCAGGGGAATACTCAAATAAGGAAAGAAAGCATAAAAATAATTTAAATACTATTTTAATACTCAAAATTTGATCTTTTTATGCTCAATTTTCATAAGTTTTATTTAGTAAATTCTCCCTAAAATTAAGTGTGGAAGTAAGCTCTTCACTTGGTAAAAGATATGCTCTTAGCATAAGATGGTTAACGATGCCTCTAACCTTTGTAAATGGTAAATAAATGATAGTCATGACAATAAAAAATAGTGAGATTTGTTGAGTGCACATTATCTTGTGACAAAATGATGAATTTTCATATAAATTTTCAAAAGAAAAGTACCTTTTATAACAATCATCATGTTGAACTAACTACAACAAGTCTTCAGGAATAGCAAGTCTAGAAGAAGATAACCTAACATATGGAATCAGCATTAGCACCAATAAGTTAATGAAGCTCAACAAGCAATAAAGGTAGTTGATCAGAGTAAATCAGCAAAAAAATAAATAATAATTAGCATAAATTTTGAATCAGTCAACACAATCCTTATTAAACCAAAATTTTATCTCTTTGAATGGGAGAAGTCACAATGAGATACATGACTTTAGCTAGGGTTTTCTATATAAACCCAGCTCAACTCTCCTATGGGAGGGAGGTTCTTCTTCTTCTTTTTCTTTTTACGCAGCTTTCAAATTCTAAAAAAAAAAACTTTTTAGCATATTGTTCTGTTAGAGAAGAAGAAGTAGACCTTTTGGGAAGAGAAATCAAAGATTAAAGATCTATTCTAAAAAAACAACGGTGATTTATATCACTTTGAGGAACAAATCAATAGTACATTATTTTGGTTTATTTATTTTGTTTATTTATTTTGGTTTCATTTGATTTTAATTTTATTTAATTTTAATTTTAATTTTTTTTAATTACTAATCATTATTTATTTTGTTTTCTATGTTTGTGTTTATGCTTATGATTATAGATGGAGTAACATGATAAATTCACTTTAAAGAGCAACACCTATGAAGGTACATGAAATGCCATGGATTGAATTTTGTATTTGAATATAGTTTCTAGGGTTTTTAAAATTTATTTATTTTTTATTATTTTGTTAGTTGTTTTATTTTTGTGTTTTTATTCATTTAGTTTTTTAAGTTGTATTAATTTTTTATTTTTATTTTCAATAGATCATTGTAATAGCCCTATTAGTGAGAATAATGGATTCCTTTGTGTGTGGTTATGTGTTTTATTTTAATTAATTAGTTAGTAAAATTAGAGTTTTAATTGGGTAATTAATTAAAATTAATGGCTATAAAGATAATTAGGGTTTTAATTAAAATTGAATTAGATTTAAGTGGATATAATTAGGGGTTATTTATTAATTTTTCTATTATTTATCTACAGCATCACGATTTGGTATCTATAAATAATTTGTTAGTTAATTATTAGGGCTACTTTACTTATTTTGGTTTTTTATTGAATCCATTTTCTCTTATTTAGAATTGTAGGTTATTTGTAATTTAATTAATTTTAAGTTTAGTTAGTTCTTTTTAGGCCTATATTTTAATTAGCCCATTTCATTTAATAGGTTATCAATTAATTAGGCTAGATTTTAATCAAAATATATCTTTAGGCCCATAATTAACTAGATTTAGGTTAGAAATAATTTAGGCTCACCAAGCTAATTTAGATATAGGTCCACTTTAATTTAATTTAATTTAATTAATTTAGACTTGCCTATTAAATTAAACCTTTTTCATAACTTGTAGATTTAAGATTACCTTAGAATTAAAACATATAGAATTAGGCCTACTAATTTAAATACTTCATAATTTGTTGATTTAGGCCCATTTTTAGAATTAAAATAAATAGATTTAAGTTCACTTGATTAATTAAAACAGGAATTAGGCCCATTAATCATTAGGATTACTTGTAAATTAAAACATGTAGATTTAGCCCATTTAATTAAAATCAATATAGATTATTATACTAACTTAAGGATTATGAACTTAAATGAAAGCATTATTTGCATTTTTTTTTACTAGTTTGTCTAGGGTTAATTGTTTAAATAAGGGTTTATATGAAATTGCATGTAAATAGAGGATAAGATAATAATTCATAAGGTAATTTTAAACGAACACAAGACTAAAGGAAGTTAGTATTCTATATTCAGAATCTCCAAGTTATAGTCCTAGCTTTCTTTTAGAGAATCGAGTACCATCGCTTTCAATTTATCCTAGTTATTACCCTGGGTCATGACTCCTCATCTCCATGTCATGGCTTTATGATATAATAGTGTGTTCTCTAAAGCCTTAAGCTCAAACAGTGTTGTAGTTGTTAAAATCTTAAACTCACGCTAATGTATGTGGACCATTTAAAGAAATGGCTAGAGGTGTTTTATACTACATTATAACCTTTATAGATGATCTATTAAGGTCTGAGCACTTGGTTCTTGTGAAGAATAAAAGTGAATTCTTAGAAATTTTCAAGGAATTCAAAGCCCAAGTAAAGAACTAAACTGGGAAAGGTATTAAGGAGTTGAATACTTAAGTACTGAGTTTCTTAAGTTCTTTAAGGAGTATGGCATTGCATTATAACTCACACTGCTTGGAACACCATAATTAAATTTTGTGTCTCCAAGAAACAGAATCATACTTTATTAGATATGGTCCATTTTATTATGAGCTACATTGATCTTCCTACTTTGGATTATCCACTCTGAACCACCTGTTATATCGTTAATCATGTTCCATCCAAATCCATTTTTACTACACCGTATGAGATATGGCATGGTAGAAAACCAACTCTTAAACATGATAAGTTTTATGGATGTCCAACTTTTATCAAAAGGCAAAAATTGGACAAGTTGGACGTAAAATCGATTAAAGGAAGGTTTATTGGATATCCTGAAGAAAGTTTAGGGCAATGCTTTCATCTTCTTGCTAAATAAATTTTTGTTATAAGTATAAATTCTATTTTCCTTAAGAAAGAGTTTCTTTAAAGAAGATAGCAAAGGAAGGAAGGTAATGTTAAATGAAGAGTCATCTAATGAAGTCCAAGAATTTAATCAAATGGATATTAATCAAACCAAAGAGCCTATTCCAATTAAGAATGTCATCATACCAACTCCTAGAAGATCTAGTAGGATATCTTATCCACCAAAGAGATATGATTTTCTTCATGATATGCAAGGGTTGCATGTTCATAAAGAAAGAATTCATGTTGATGATCCTACTACATGTGAAGAAGCTTTATATGATAAAGATTATTCAAGATGGCTTGAGGCTATGAAAACTAAAATGGATTCCTTGTATGCAAACCAAGTATGGACACTTGTTAATCCTACTAAGGGTATTGTACCCATTAGGAATAAATGGATCTTCAAGAGAAAGGTTGGTTCACACAAAAAGGTGGACAAATTTAAAGCTTGGCTTATAGCAAAAGAGTTTCACTAAGCGCAAGGAGTCAACTATAAAAAGATCTTCTTGCCAATAGCCATGCTTAAATCCATTTGAATTCTTCTAGCTATAAGCCATACACTTTGATTATAAGGTTTGACATATCAATGTCATAACCAACTTCCTTAATAATCGTATTAAGGAAGAGATTTTAATGGAGCAACCTAAGGGTTTAGAATCCAAGGATAACTCAAAAATTTGCATGCTTTATAGATCTAATTATGGTTCAAAGCAAGCTTCAAGGAGTTGGAATCATCATTTTAATGAGGTTATCTGTTCTTATAGTTTCATTAAGAGCAATAATGAGCCATATGTTTACAAGAAGATTAGTGGGGGCCAACTCACTTTTCTAGTCTTGTATGTGGATGATATTCTACTAAATTGGAAATGATATTGGTATAATGACCTTTGTATACCTATTTAAAACCTTCTCAAAAAAAGACTTAGGAGAGACAACCTATATTCTTATAATTTGAGTCTATAAAGATAGATCAAAGAGAATGATAGGTTTATCCTAAAGTCTTTACTTGGAAAAGGTATTGAAAGAGTTTTGACATGCTTGATTCCAAGAGAGGATTATTATCATTTAGGCATAGTATCCATTTATCCAAGGGTATGTCATCTAAAACACTCGAGAAAATGGAGCAAATGGCTAAAGTTCCTTATGCTTTGGCTATAGGAAGCTTAATGAATGTTGTGTACTAGGCCTGATATTGCCTATGTTATTAGTGTGACTAGCAGGTTTCAATCCGTTCCAAGTTTGGAACACTGGATAACTGTTAAGGCAATCTTTAAGCACTTGAGAAGAACTTAAGATTTAGTCTTAAAATATGGAGGAGTTGATTTACAAAATAGATAGCTTCACAAAATTTTAGATGTGGATAATAAAAAATCTATCTCTGGGTTTGTTTTCATTTGTAATGAAGGAGCAGTGAGTTAGAAGGGTTCCAAGTAAAGTGTCACTATGAATTCCATTATAAAGGCCGAGTATATAGCCGCATTAGATGTTGCTTAAATTTTTTTAGATTAAAAGTCCAAATACTTAACTAGGAATTTTTCCTTTCATTAAGTCCATGATTCTTCTTTATTATGACTACAATAGAGCCATTACTTTGGCAAAGGAACCAAGGTCTCACAAAAAATCCAAACACATACAAAGGCATTTTCATATTATCAAAGAACTTATTAGAAAGGGCAAGCATAGCTTCAAACAACAATGTGGCTGATCCACTCACTAAAACACTAACACAACTACAACTAGATCAACATCTTGAGAAGATGAATCTAAAATACTGTAGTGGTTGGCTCTAGTGCAAGTGGGAGATTGTAAGCATAAGTGGTATGCCTTAGAGGCTAATTACATATTTTGATATTGTTAATAATCCTAAATGGCAATTAAATATTTAATTAAATAAAGTTTTTATTTATTTAAGTATTTACCCTTTAGCATTATGTTAAATAAATTTATTATTAAGAATTGATAATATAAGTGATAAATTTATAAAATTGTTCATAGTGGAAAAATTAATATTTGGGTAATATTAATTTGACTATCACCTTTATCTATTTTCCTTGATTAGTATATGATACTAACAGTGGGAGGTAGTAAGTCTCATGCTACTTGATATGAGATATCAAAATAGACATGAGGATACTCATGTGATGGGTGAATCGAATATGACGTTAGATTTATAATCATAAGGATATTCACTTATAGTCAATGATCATAATATAGGTCATAATGGTGCATATAGTCCTTTAACCTGAGGTGACATGGCCATCCACACTTGAAAGGTTAGAGTTTGTTATTGTTTACATACTTGTGTTAATTACATATAGGTATATGTCGTGTAGTGGCTTTAGTCAGGTAAATGTAAGGATGAATGTTCAACCAAGATAGGATTCATTGCTTAGAGTGAACCAGGTCAAAATGTTATGCTATCTAAGTTCATTCCTAGCCAGGAAAAACATGACATAGGCTAAAAGAGTTTCAATGCTAGAAAGGTATTTTTAGTATTCGTCATGTTTTATTAAGAATTGAAACTTGAGATGAGGTTATATGATAAAGCTATTAGAGTTTGACTAAATCGTGACTCTAGGCTATATCGAGATCTTCTAATGAAGGGATTTTAGTGCACAGTAATTATGACCAAAGGGTTCATGTGAATTAATACATGCATTCATTTTTAATTAGGTAGTTGTGATATTGATGCTAGAGGTCGCACACAACTTATGAGAACTAAATATGTATAATTAGGATTTTCACATTTAGACTTGAAAGAAGTTTTAAATAATATCAAGTGTTGATACTATCTTCTCATTGCCAATTAGACATGAACCTAGTAAGTCACACCTAAAAGAGTTTAATCAATTAATTAAGATTAATTGAATTAGATTTATGCTTTAAGCATTGATTCTAGCATATCATGAAATCTAATTCAAATAAGGGTTTAATTATTAGTTTATACTTTATTAATATAAGATATTAATTAGAGTATTAAATTAATAATGTATGTTGTTTCTAATTGGACTTGGATTAATGGCCCAAGTTGTATGGGCATAAGCCCAAAAGAGTTTTAGATCAAAGATTAATCCAAGATGTTGAGAAAGCTCATGGACCTAAGCTAAGCCCATTTATTATATGGATTGGGCTTGGGCTAAGTATTGGCCTAATTACAAAGCCCAAGTCCATGTAAGTGTGAATGGGAAAATTTGTCATGTTAGGCATGCATTATCCTTTATGTGTATAATGTTGACTATGGGCATGATGAGTATTAAGTTTGGCTTATTAGGCTTGTCATGTAAGTCACACATTATCACTTAAGTGTAAAATGTTGACCATGGCAAATTTATCATGTTAGGCACATTATCTCTTAAGTATATAATGTTGACCTTAGCTAAATTAAAGATTAGGGTACATTGATTTATGTAGAGAATGTGTGTAGACATATACATGAGATGTATTCAATTCTCTCTATACTTATCTCTTACATAAGTTGTATACCTATCATGATGAGTTGTATACATATGATGTAAGCAATGATGCCATTAGGGTTTGCTTTCTCTACATATAAATCCATAACCTAAGATATGTTTCTAAGGTTAGAAAAATTAGAGAATTAAGACTGTGTGTAGAAACACACACCAAAATGGAGAGAAACAACATATACAAAAAATAAACCCAAAGTATTCTTGCTAAAGGGTTAAGCTAGTGCAAGTTTCTAAGGGTCAATAGAGAGGGCACTTGCTACTAAGCTCTATCTAAGCAAGAAGGTGATTGATGAAGCTTTGGTGTTTCAAGCTAGAGGCCACACACTTAGGAGGTTAGAGCATTTGATTCAAGAATTGACCCTAATAATATCAAAGCTAGTAGATAACTATTATGGTCTACATCAAACTTAGGAGTTAGTAAGTTTTCTTAAACTTGGAATTTCCTAGGATGTTGTTTTACATGTCAATGTATAGTTTAGCTATGTGTAAAATGCAAAATGGATATGTAGGAATGGAAATCTTCATGTGATAAAGGGTTATGCAATTGAAATTTTTGAAATTTCACTGTATTTATGGCTTGTGCTCACCATACATCAAAGTTGCATAACTAATTCCTACAACCATCTAAATCTTAACTTGATAGATCTGTGCTTATGAGTTTAGGGTTCTTCCTCATCCAACTATTGAGTATCTTTTAGAGGATGGTTTTCCTCATTATCCTTGCTGGATTAAGAAGACTACCAATTTGATCGAGGATCATGTGGGTGCTTGGGGTTACTTGAGTAAACTATCCCCTCAATAGGTCTGTTTGATTCCATTATGATGGCTGTCCCATTTCATGGAGATTCTTTTATTCATTTTTTCTTTTTAAGTAGATTCTTCTTCATTGGTGGGTAACGAGGTCACATTGGTCGGCAGAGATGGTGACAGTATGGCAACTGACAAAGAGGCGAGTGCTACTACCTAGTCTTACTAGTAAAGTGTGGTATTTAGGTGAGCGAGTCGATCATTCATTGGATGGTTCATTCATAAGGAGAGTCGTTGTTCCTCCTCCTAGTGATATGTTCTGGAGTCATGAGCTCAATGCATATGAGCTTGCTACTACTATGAGAGGGTATCCCTTTGAGAGCCTCCTAGAGGGTGCAGGCTCTCTTTATACTAATGTGTTGATTCCACAGTTGATTGATGTTATGGCTAATGTCTTTGTTCTTCCACCTCCACCTCCTCAGTTCAATGAGGCTTGTCCCTTAGATTTAAGGACTAGGGCATCACACAGATTTAAGAGTTACTTCTTATTCGGTAGGCTTTTATTCATGTTTTGTACAAGTGTAAAACAAACTTTGTTAGTAATAAGCTATAATTGATATGGTTATGGGGACTTATCTATAGTGATGGGGATGAGGGTACATGAGATCAAGATCCCACTATAAGGAGGATGAGGGCACATTTCATACTGAGGCAACTGTCCATACTAGCAGTGTGGCTTCTAGTGGTACCATTCTTAGGGACTTGGTAGTTAGGTCATCCTCGATTTTATCTGGGATGTACATCTTTGATGGAGGAGTGTATTTTGATTTACCTCATCTCGGCTATCCTCAATTAGATGTTATCCCTCTTAAGCTTCCCATGTTCATGCTTTATTTCACTTATTTTACCTTTATTTCATTTATTTGATGACTGGTGCTTGACTTATTTGCTTGTTCTTTGTAGATCCTCTTCTCTTCTGGTCAGTACTATTATACTATTATAGGGAGTACGTAACAGTACTTTTTGGAGTTTACAAGCAATCAAAGGGTACGCCTTCTTTATTGTACCTATTTATTTATGCATATGTTTTATGTATGCATGGATGATATGCAATTTTCATGTAATACAGGCTGAACAACTCCATGCTAGTCGTAAGTGGGAGTGGGAGCACATAGCTTATTGTTTATGAGTTAGAGTCATAACTAGCATTCTTTGTAATGGATCATAAGCAGCCTGGATTGAATGATGGGGATGCTTAAGTAGGATTAATGTTTATTCTTGATGATGACCACAATCGATGTAGTTATTTTAGAAGCTAGGCATATGGCTTTTTAGCTTGTGGTTGCTTTCTTGTACTATTTTCCTAAGATCATGGACTCAAGGTGTTGTATTTAGGCATATGTCTTATATGTGTTGTACTTTGTAGCACTTGTATATGTCATGTAACCTATTGTATACTTGATAATTGGCTTTGTGCTTATTTGTGAATGATGAGTTTGCTATGTGAATGTATGCATAGGTGCATCTAATGTTCATGATGCATGATGATGGTGAGATATCACTTATATATTAATGGGATTATCATGCAAATTTTACTTGCATTCTTGAAGTATGAATGTGAGATGCATGTTTACATGTAATGCAAATGAGTATGTTATATAATGAAAATGAGAGTTGGTCTCTAAATGGCTTTTTGGCTTTCGAGGCTAAGGCAATAAGCATTTATTTAAAAGGTTGGGTCAAGGTCCTTTAGAGAGAGTCAAGTGATTAGTAGTTCTAAGCTAGGGTTGCTAGGATTAATAGAAAGGGGATCTACATATCTGAGGGAAAAACCAGAGATTTTGATGACAATGCACTAAGCTAATGGCCACTTAAGTGGTTTGGATTTTTTTTTTAATGAGAGTGTGGTAGTTTGTGGTTCTAAAAGGTAGATCACATTGGATGAGATTAGGTTGATAATCAATTTATGCTTTATTTGAAAAAAGGTTGACTTGTAGGCTTTGGTTTTGGATGGCTTTAGGCAGGCATATGTCTTACTAGGAAAAATGAGTCTTTTGGGATTTTTAAATGACCATTAGTAGTGGTTGGTAGATCTTATGAGTTTCAATTTACCTTGAAGAGCATCAAGATTCAATGAGGCTAAAGTACACCCGACTTGTCAAGTTACTGAGCATCTTAAACCCATGTGCAGGACTTCGAGTCTTCTAGGTTTGAACTGGCATGTGGTCGACACCTTTGTTGCCTTTCTATAAGAATTGACTTGCACCAAAAGCATGCTAAGCAAGTTGCAATTTTGGCCACTTGTCTATTTATAATCTAGTAATGAATCGAAGAGTGGGTTATAATAAGTATTAATTCAAACACATGTTTTTGTTTTTAAATGGGGCTATAATGAGATTGAACATTTGAAATTTTAATGAAGACAATCAATAGATTATAGGATGCTGACAAACAAATAACTTAGAATTCCATCAAGATGTTTGATAAACCACATAGAAATCCAGCATTAACAAAATAATAAAAGCAAGAGGTCATTGTTCTAATTTAGCTATTATATCCAAATAATGAGTTTATTGATCTTCTTCATTGTAGTTATTTTAGTCCAGCTTGCTGATGTTATTCAGAGAGGATAGGCTTCCATGGTTCCTTTTTGCTCTCCCCTTTTTTGATAATCAAATGCAAGGTTCCAAAAGGTAGGTAGGATTTGTGAGGTAAGTGCCTTATCACTTCCTTAGGATTCATATGAACCAAAAGAGATAATGTTTGTCTTTAAGGGTGGTTGCAGTGCTATTGAATAATTGGGCAGTGATTTATTTTTGGTATAGGGTGTGTCTTAATATTTGGATGAAGGGTTGGTTTTGATATTAAGTATTTTCTAAGGATCTTTAATTTTTTTAGAGTCAATAAGGTCTTGGATTGTATTTTTGAGATTTCTGTAGGTGTCAGTGGTATAGCCAAGCATTTGATAGAAGTGACAATAAAGGTTTGTGTCAATTTGAGGGGGTAGAAGTTTTGGTTCTCGACGCAGCAGGAGGTCCTTTTGTTGGAGCTTTTGGAATATTTTAAAGAGAGGTTGGTTCAACTCTACATATTTTCTATGGGTTGAACAGAGGTTAACTATAGGCGATTCTAGGAATTCTAGATGTAATGGATCATATCTCATTTTTAGACTTTTAGTTTCATCCAACTGAGAATCGAAGGGTGGCTTAGAGCTATCTCATAATAGCTTATTCATGAGCATGAAAAGTTGGTTGAAGCCTCTAGTCATAGTATCAATATTTTCCTTCACTAGAACCTCAAGCTGAGCACTCCAACAAGCTAGTTCTTGGAACTTCATTATTGATTCAGACTCATCGATGCTTACCGTCCTAAATGAGGATTCTTCCTAGTAAAACTCACAGTCATCTTCAATATCTTCAGGTATGACTTAAGACCTTTCCTTCATTTAGTTTGGAATTATGAGTGTCTGGTGCTTCCTCATCATTAAAAGCACCATTTAAGAGGATTATCTCTTCCTCGAAGTCTAGGGGTTAATTGAGGATATTTTTAATTTTAGCCTAAAGAATGGCCATGATCTTAGGTCAAAGGATGTCAATTAAACTACAATTTGCTATAAGTTTCTTCTTATGCTCTTTGAGTTAGTCATTAAGGCTTTGATTCCCTAGTTGCTCAGCTATTTTGAATTCTAACCATTGCTGACTCTCCCTTTGGGGTTGCTTTTGAGGTTTCAAGGCTGTAGAAATGATGAGATTAGGGAGATTATTATAAAATGCATAAATGCAAAATTACTATTATTATAAGATGTATTATCTTGTATGATTGTTATAAAATGCATGCATGTAATGTTAAGCAAAAGGATGCAAGATTAATATAAAGGATGAAGATGTGATGGATGTATCGTATGCTATGTTCTACATGAAATTTATTAATGCATGGGACCTTATTAGAAGTGCATATGATGCACTTGCTTTTGTACATAAGAAGGAAACATAGTAAAAGAGAAAGGGTTATTAAAACAAGATGAGCTAAAATAGAGATACATGGATGCTCGTCACATTATAGGCTAAAAAGTGATTATCGTGTGTGCATAATGTGCCTATATAAAGGAACAGGGTGAGAATATATGTGTGATATGTTTATGCAAAGATGCAAGATGGCTTTAAAAAGGATTTCAAGAAAACCAGTTAGTATTTCTTATACATTTATTAATGTTACATAAGTAAATGATGAGTGATGTGTGGTATGCACTTGCAAAAGGAAAGGGTGAGCATGTATGCATGGGGTGCATTCAAAATCCTATTATGAAGAATGTTTTTTACTGTAAGAAATAATGGTTAGTACATGCTATCTATAAGTATGTTATGTATACATGATAAAAAATTTTGAAGAACAATTAGTATTTCCTATATAGTGGACAAACCAATCATAAGCAAGCTCTCACTTCCAACCTTATTACTCCACAAGGTTATTCAGTCTCTTTCCTAGATAGATTTTGAACATATAGTCATTAAGGGACTATGGTTCCGCTCTCAAAAATAGGTTGTTTTGGTTTATGTTGATTAGAACGAAAGGGTAAACTAAGGGACGATACTCAAATGTACTTGAGGTAATCACATGACGTCGATGTGAGGGTCAATTTTTAGGCCTTAAATGATATCTGGAGCCCAAATGTACCCATATGCATAAGGCCAAGGTTAATCAAAAGTGGTCTAAGTTCTTGCCCTATATCGATGTTTAGTATATTTACCAGGAGTCATGAAAGTATCGTTCAATAGTTTGTAGTTTGATTTTGTTGACATAAAGGTCCATAACCTAGTTGGACTCCTAACCCATTTATTTGATCTAATAAGAACAAACGGATGACATCTTATAGGTTTTGTCATCGAGAGATTCATTATTTACTAATTTACATAGACTATTCAAGCTGAGGTCTATTATTCTTATCATTCCTCATGCTTCAGGCTCCCACAAAGTAGGTAAGAATCACGTGGACCTAAGCATGGATAGTTTATAAAACCTAACATTATAACGTCATTTGATGATAGACACTAGGAGAGTCATGTTATTTGTAAATGTCAGGTCAAATGAATAGCACTAAGATGGGATAGCATGCAAAGCTTGGTAGGATCCTAGTGGAAGTTACTACTGGTTTATTTACATGGGCTGAGTCAGGGTTAAAGGCCAAGGGTTCCTTTAGTGAGAATGCTCCCATATGACTTAGGTTACAAACTCCGATCGGTGAGTCTAGCATTCTTTTGGTAACTCAATCGCCCCCCGCCCTTAGGACTTGAGTTATAGACTCTAGTCAAATAAGCCTAACGAATGCACGAGTAAAGGCTAAAGGTGATAATACCTATCTTCAAACCCTGTGACTCAAGTGGAATCATGGTGGCAATGTCATTTAGTATTATTGAGGGTTTAGGGACCTTTGGTGCACATGTGATGTATAGTGCAAATGTAGTAGTGAGGGACTCTATACAATTGAGTATTGTATAATAAGAAATAGTCATTTTTGAATTGATCTCTCTCACTTAGAAGTCACTATTGGAGTAGCCATTATGAGTGACCTTCTTTCTCCCTTACTTTGAGATAAGGGAAAGGATGACCTAGATTTTGTATTTTTAAGAGACATGGCAACTTTACTGAATAGGGACAAATGATTGGTCTCGAAAGGAACGAGATGCTTTTTTGATTTTATGGAGTCACCACCCGATTTTTAAAAAATTTAGGAAAAGAAAGGCCTAGCATCAAGTCACTCAATGAGCATTGACCCCAATAAAGATTTCAAGGTTCGGGGGATTGCATATACTTTTTTACTATTTCTCATTATACGATATATAATGTATAGCTATCATAACACCCTAGTTTTGGTAATGATAATTTATATAGCATTCATATAATACATTAGATAATAAGAGGTAATAAAGCTAAAATATCATTATTACATTGCTTTCTTAATAAAATACATATCAAAGGAAAAAAAATTATGAAAAAGTAAACCTAGCTTAAATATAATAAACCTGCAATATTAACACAACTATACACATAGCTTGCTCGATCATATGAATAATGGGATAAGCAATGGACACTAAATCATTTGAAAGAGTAAGCAACATGTACATAATCACGTATGTTTGTAGTGACTATTATGCTATGATGATATACGATAACAATATAAGGGATGCATGATGACATCATTGGACCAGGAACATGATGACTCTAGTCTAAAATATGAAATTTTCTCATTATTAATATGTACAGTGTGATTTTATGTTTCAAAACTAGACGATGCAAAATGATGATATGAGATGAGCAACATGAAGCATAAATTATTCATATAGTATGCAAATTGCCAGTCTCACAATAAATTTCACAAATGTTGACGATAAAAAAGTAAAATATAGTGCAATAAAATAAACATGCTAAAATGATTGTGTGGTCCTCAAATTTGACTGAGCTTATGTGAGTTTTAAAGCTTTAGCTTCAAGGGATTATCAATCTTTCCTTATCAAGAGGTTTAAAATGACATATAAAGTGATGCTAGTTTACATACCTTTGAAGCGTGCTTTAACAAAGATGAATAGAAAGGAGATCTAATAACCTAAGAAAAATACAGTGGGAGAGCTAAAACTATCTGGAAGTGGGTTTCCAGTGTCTCCGAACAAATAGATTTTTAAGTGTGTGTGTGTGTTTTTTCTTCCTCCCCCCCCCCCCCGGCGTAAAAAAAGGGGTGTGGAGACCCCTATTTATAGTGCAAACTTTGAAGAAGGGAGGTGTGTTCATGGTCACATGCGCGTCCCTAGGATGAAGAATGTGGCCATGCAAAGTACACATGACTGCACGCTTAGTGTATGGTCAAGAGCTTAGTGCATGGCCACGCACACTCATGCATGGTCACGAGCACTTTTACATGATGCACACACAATTTAAGGCTCATTCGGGCTATTCAAGGTTGATTTTTAGGGTTTTTGGGCCTTCTGAACACATTTTTAAAGTCTCTTTTGTTTAATTTGGCCTCGATTTTAGCGCATCACACCTAGGGGTGTTTATGGCTACATGCACACTTCTAAGTGACACACGTTATTCCTCATGTTATTTTAGACTATTTCAGGAACACTTTCGGAGGTTTTGAAGCCTTCTAGATGTGTTTCTGAAGTCATTTTATCAAAATCAATTTTTTTTTCACAAAGTTAGGACCTGGTCTGATAAAATGAACATCGGCTTAACACGCTGTGCATTCTAAGAAAATATTGCTCAAAATAAGCCTCTTATTATTCTGATAGTTCATATTTCATTAGGTCGAAGCATAACTTAATGGCTTGGTGATTAATTTTGTACGTCGATGGAATCGGTAAGGGTTTTTGGGGTTGTACACTTCAAAGGTGTGACAATCTAGTCATTTTGAAGATTCATTCATCATCAGACCTTTCTAGGGACAGTCTATGACATGCATATTCATGTGGAGTGTCTTAAACCTTTCTAGAAATTTTGCAAATTGTTGATCGTGTTCTTATTTCTTTAATCTTTAAAGATATGGGATTGGGGGTTCAAATGGCATTATTAGTGGTTATTTTGTCTTTTCTTTGCTCTTTTCTTGAACTTCTAGCTCCTTCTTCACTTAAACTTTAACATATTCATCTTCTTGTTCTTTTCCTCTTCCTTTCTTCTTTTTACCCTCATACTCCATTATTGCTTTCAAAGGTTAAATCTCAGTTCCACTTCTTAAAGTAATGGCCTTCAGCTATTCTTTAGGGTTCTTTTTAGTGTTACTTGGTAGAGAACCTTGATTTATAATGGACAAGGAATTTTCCAATTACCCCACTTGCACCTCTAAATTATGAATAAAGGAAGAATGGTTTCTGAACATAAGTTGAGCATCTTAGTGCATTTGCTAAAATTTTCCCTCTAATCTCTTTGTAGCTTCATCCTGTTGATTCATCCTTGTAGAAATCATGTCCTTGAATTTCTACATCTTATTTTCCAATGAAGCCATTAAAGATGAACTCTTGTCTTTTTTAAAATAAGACTAAGGTCGTTGACTGCTAAAACTTAGTGAAACTTGTGGCCTCCACCTGGTTGTTTCCCTGGTCTCCATAAAAAGTTAGGATGATTGTTCCAGCTAGGGTTGCATGTGTTACCATGCACCTGATTCTACTACCTTTGTTGAAGTTATACATGTAGTTCACATTTTCGATTAACAACTTACATCAACTGACACTCTGGTGTAAGATGGCCCTTTTGACATAGTTTATAAAAGGAAGTCAAAAAAGATGAGGAAACTACATTAATAGTCATCTTATCCATTATAAAGCATCCATCTTTGCAATCAACATAGTTAAGCTATCTACTTTAATTGACCCTCCTTTCTTTAGAATGGCTCTCTCATTAAACCAAAGACTTTGTGTATTAGCCATTTCCTTAAAATGGTTTAGAGCATCTTTAGGTGTCCTTAATATGATGGTTCCCCCTACTATTGCATCTATGTTCACTTGAACTAAAGGATTGACACCGTTGTAGAATGATTACACCAAATCCCATGAAGGTATCAATTGAGGTGGACACTACCTTTAAAGATCTTTAAATCTATCCTAACACTCATAAAAGCTCCAGTCCTCTCTTTAGTAAAAAGAGTTTATTTCATTCCTAATCTTCAATACCTTTGTTGATGGGAAGTACTTATTGAAGAAGGTTGTATAAAGCTCTTGCTAAGTGTTGATAGAGTTAGGTGGCAAACTTGTAAACCACCTCTTTGCCTTATCTATAAGAGAAAACAAGAAGCGAAGTAGCCAAATTACTTTAGGCTGCACTCTATTCATCTTGAAAATTGAGCATTATATTGAACTGGGAATTCTTGATCATTTGGATTATTGCAGGCTTAATCTTGAAGTTATTTACTGCAACTATTGGGCTCACAATTGGAGTTTGGTCACTTTGAACATTTAGACTCATAAAATCTCTCATAGTTCTTTACCCATTTTGTCCATTCTATCTATTTTGAGCTACTTGCTACTTTGGGGGAAAATTTCTTTATCTTCTCCTCTGTCTATCCTGCTAATTTTCTACTTTCTACTTCTATGTATTGTCTTCTCAAGCTCTAATTCAAGTGATACTAATGAAACTCCTCATTTTCTTGCACTACGTGTTATGTGCATACATTAATACAAATTCCTACAATACCACAAACACAATCAAAATATAGAAACACAATCTAAAAAGAATGTTTAAATCAAACAACATAATTTTCTTAATAATATCAATTTGGCAATCCCCAGCAACGGTGCCAAAAACTTAGTGTGTGAAATCTGCAAGCATAAGGAATCTTACAAGTAGTAAAATAAGATTATCCCATATATATTGAAAATTGATTATTATAATAATTAAAGAGTTTGTTTGTTTAAACACCAAAAATGTTTGTCAACACAAATTAAGCTAAATTAATTAAATCTAATTAAAAATTCATAATCCAAGAAAATACTTGGGTTCTTAAATTCAATTCAACCTTTTTAAAGATCTAATTAATCTCTAAGTCAATATTAAATCTTAATTTAGCTTAATTAATTGAATCTCTAAGTCAATATTAAGCATCTTAAGAATCAAAGATCTTCTTCTTAGACAAACCTATAATTAATTAAATATAACTAGTACTTAATTTTACAGTTCTCACTAATCAATTGTTCATTATACCCAATTTAAAGCTCAACTCGTTAACATTATTAACTGTCTAAGTGTCTTTTAACTAAATAAATAACTAATAGGTTATTGTTTTATCTCAATGAAACATATTTCTCAATCAATCAAATCTCATTGTCTAAATCCAGTCAAAGGGTGACTAATCCAATGAAGACGTTAAGCACAACAATAAACAATGAATGTTGTTTATTAACTTAGATTAATTCAATTATTTACATAGCTGAATTGAATTAAGAACCTAACTATAAATCTAGCCATACATATCAATAAAGAGACAAGATGAAGAACAAATATAGAATGAAACCATTATTACTTAATTTAAATTAAATTAACAATAAAAACAAAGTAGAAATAATCCCTTTTCTACTTATCCAAGCTGATATAGAAGCCTTGAATTCTCAATCTTCAAAACATTAACTACTCTTAATCAATAAGAAAACTATATAATTCTAGATTTAATTCTTAGAAAATGATGAAAAACTAAAAGAAAGGATAAAAGAATTGTTATTCATGTGTTGGCTCTACACCCCTTAAAACCTATTTTCAACTCTAATTCAAAATAATAATAAGAGATATTATCATCCCAAGGAATCAACTACTTTAAAATTTGAATTTTAAAATTCTATTGTTGATGCATGACTATGCACACCCATCTTGCATGGTTGTGCATCCCTGGCATCAAATCAAGCATGTCCATATGCATTGGGTGCATACAGCTATGCATCTCCTTCATGACTCAAGCATGGTTGTGCATGTTTCCTTGCACGACTGTGCAACTTCTCTAGCTTTTGAAACTTGATTCTTTTATTAATAATTTCACTTGCTTTTGCCTCCTAACCATGGACTTCAATTGATTAACTCCTTTATACTCTCTAATGCATCCTTAGGGTGGTCGAATTCAATTCAAAGGGTAGCTAATCCAATGAAAAGCATTAAGTCCAATAACTCTCATGAAATTCATATTCTTTTATTGAGAATTTATTTGATTACATTCATGTTGAGCCGGGTTCATTAAAACCCTAACTAACCTACTTAGTTACTTATAGAAATTATATAAAAAAAATAAGAGATGAGAATGAGAACATATTCATAATTGAATAAATAAATAAAAAGTAAGAGAATAGAAGAAGAAAAACTCTTTTTATTCAAGCTCAATATTATCTTGAATCATAAACTCTTGTGCTTCAATCCATAGCTTGAGTTAAGAATTCCAATTAAAACTCAAATAAAAATAATACTTATGTAATAGAAATGAAAGAGTGTTATTCTAAAAAGTAGCAGCCCCTCTAATTTTCTCCTTCTCTTTTGAAAAATAAAACTTCTCTATTTATAAAGTTCACCAAAACCCTAAAGATAACTTTCCAAAATAAGTAGTCTAGACCAACATGGCTGTGTCACATGATATTCTTTCAGAGTGCAACTCTCTGACATAGTTGTGTCACTCCCCTGACATGGTTATGTTAAAACAGTCTTCAGCATTCTATAATATGAACCCTAAAAGGGGTTGCAATGTACAAGTTTAGAGCCGCATGATGAAGAATTCAAGCTAATTAGCTTAATTTCCTATTCTGAAATTAATTAGCTTAAAATGGATGAATTTCAAGTTATTTTTATATTTTGAAGTCAATAAGGAAGATTTTAGAAGATGTGAGAAGATTCAAGAATATTCCAAGTCCAAGTCAACAAGTCAAAGTCAAAGTCAAGGGCCAATGGTTAACATCCTACATGGCATGCTTCAATGCTTAGTTGTCATGAGTTGTCATTTTGCTTAGTTGTAATGAGTTGTCATTAGTTATCAATTTTGACTTTTTAAAGATGAGTTGTCATCAGTTGTCTTATTTTTTAAGGAAACTTTCTTAATTAAGGATTTTCCTTTATAGGAGTTTTTAGGAATAAGTACGAAATGTTTGCCTTCAAGGATTAGGATGTTTACATACCTATATAAGGGTAAACCCTATGTAAAACAAATTTAAGTATTGAAATATTGAAAGTGAGGTTTTTCCTTAAACTTTGTTCTTTTGAAACTTTGCAAGTTTACTTGAATTGTTTCACATCTACCTTTCATTACAATTGCTAGGTTAGATTAGACTTAGAATTATATGATTGTTCATCTTTTAATAGCTAAGAATCTTGCTTCAATTTAATAATCAAGGGATTTAGCTCCATCAACACAACCTATCCTTAATGATCCTTGGGCTAGATTTCAAAGTTAGATGCATGTTCTATCTATATTATAGGTAGGGTTCGTATTAGTTTGGTATTAAAGCCAAACTTCAAGGTTTGGTTAGGTATCCTTTAATTTTCATGTAATATCTCTTATTTTCTTCTTCTTAATTCTTCATATATTAAAAAAAAAAGCAAAAAAGAATTTAGTTAAACACGAGAGCATTCGCATCCTTGAGTGTAAACATATAAAGGAGTGCTTTTTAAGGATTTCTTTTCTATTTTTTTCTAAATTATCTTAGAGTGTGGTCATTATGGACATGCCTTATTTTCTTGGTGGGGATGATCCTTATGTTTACTTGAAATGGGTGCAACAAATGGAGGATATATTTGATTTTCTTAAGATAAGTGATTTTAAAAAGTGCAAACTTACTTTTAATAAATTTTTGGGCACGCTACTATATAGTGGGAAGATTTGATGGTAAATGAGGTTAGAAATTAGGAGTTAATGAAAAGGTTAATGACTATATATTTCATTCTTTATGATGTTAGGAATAAATTCTATTTTAAATTGCAAAGACTTAAATAAGAGGATGAATTAAGTGTTGATGATTATGCTAAAAAGGTTAAGTTTTTTGTAATTGCAAGTGATTTAGGTGAATCTAAAGGGAAAAAAATTGCAAAATTCATAAGTGGGCTTAAGAGTGAAATTAGACAAGATCTTGATTTTGTAGTACAATTGCAGCTTTCTTTGTCTTTGAAGGATGTAATTACACTTGCTTTGGATATAAAAAGTTGGAGTAATAAGGTTGATAATCAAAGTGGTGCTAATATTAAAGTGGTGTTAAGTGATCATGAGAAGAAACATAGGCATCAATTATATGATCAAATTATGGAGGAAAGCATTATTCATAAAGAGAAGTGTGAAAAAGAAGTGGTTGTGTGTGAGGAGATCAAAATAGAATGTGAATCCAAGAATAGTGAAATTGTTGAAGTCATTGAAGCTAATAAGGAGTGTTTGCAAAGTTTTAAGCAATATAATGAAGTTGTATAAGGATTAACTACTTAAGATGTTGCTAAAGTGCATCTTGTGATCATAAAGAGTGCATGCATTATAATGAGGAATATCGAGAAGTTTGTACACAAAAGGAGGAGGATAAAAAGTTGGTTATTCATTATGATTATACTAACAACTTCAATCTTTCTTTTTATAGTGTTTTAAAAGTTTTTTTACAAACTTCTATGACATACAAAGATCCACTTGATGATGTTATTAAAGTTCCTTATGTCCACAATCCAATCTATGGAGTCTTTGCTTGTAGCAAGAAAAACTTGAGATATTGATGTTTCAAGTTTAGAAAGAAGCAACAAGAAATTCAATCCTTGCATGTTCATGAAGAGAAGTTCTTTGTTTCAAATGTGCTATCAAGTTCAAGTTGTGTTGAAGTTACTTGTGTGGATTATTATTTCAAAGGACAAGCTTTCAATAAAGGTGTTTGTGTTTGAGCCTGAAGGATTTATGAATTTATCAACTTTAAAAGATGGCTATGATTCGAGGGTGAATCATCTTCAAGAGGGAGGGAATAATATGAACCCTACAAGGGGTTGCAATGTACAAGTTTGGAGTCGCATGATGAAGAATTCAAGCTAATTAGATCAATTTCCTATTATAAAATTAATTATCTTGAATTTGACAAATTTCAAGTTATTTTTCTATTTTGGAGTCAATAAGGAAGATTCAAGAAGATGTGAGAAGATTCAAGGATATTCCAAATCCAAGTCAATAAGTCAACAAGTCAAAGCCAAAGTCAATGGTCATTGGTCAACATCTTATATGGCATGTGATATGGCATGCTTCAATGTTTAGTTGTCATGAGTTATCATTTTGCTTAGTTGTAATGAGTTGTCATTAGTTGTCAATTTTGACTTTTTAAAGATGAGTTGTCATTAGTTGTCTTATTTTTTAAGGAAACTTTCTTAATTAAGAATTTTCCTCTATAGGAGTCTTTAGGAATAAGGAAGAAACCTTTGCCTTCAAGGATTAGGATGTTTACATGCCTATATAAGGGCAAACCTTATGTAAAATGAATTTAAGTATTAAAATATTTGAAAGTGAGGTTTTTCCTTAAACTTTGTTCTTTTGAAACTTTGCAAGTTTACTTGAATTGTTTCACATCTACGTTTCATTACAATTGCTAGGTTATATTAGACTTAGAATTATGTGATTGTTCATCTTTTAATAGCTACGTATCTTGCTTCAATTTAATAATCAAGGGGTTTAGCTCCATCAACACAACCTATCCTTGATGATCCTTAGGCTATATTTCAAAGTTGGATGTGCGTTCTATCTCTGTTATAGGTAGGGTTCGTATCATTCTATTTGAATCAGACACAACTATGTCACTTCTCAGTTTCTAAAATCTTCATTTTCTTGCCCTCTTCTATGGCTAAATATGCTCCTAGCTTTAAGCTCTCATTGATTTCATCCCAAATTAGATTCCAACTTGAAGGAACATACAAAATTCAACACTAAAGTAATGTAAAATGTATAAAAAGTAATTAAAAGTGCATAAAATGATAAACTCACTATTATTCTAACTACTAATGCATTTATACCTAAAATATGCTTTTAAATAATAAAAACCTATAATTCTAATAATGAAATGCAATTATTTAATGCTTAAAATATATCATTTTTAGCACTTATCAAAGCTGGACTTCGACTTCATCCACTTATATTAGACATAGTTGCAATTAAAGGTTAGAATAAATGAAACAAAATAAAAAAAAAAGTCCTTATAACACCCCCTCACATGTTTTCTCTTAAATATGATGTTAAGAACCTCCAAGGATTAGAACCATAAACCCTAATGATTATAAACCCGTGAATTACTATCTTGGAAACCTAAGAACAAATTGAGTTTCAAAACCTAAGAATCGCTTAAATCAGATTGCAAGGTTTGGTTTATCAAGATCAGAACCTAAAGAAAACTAAGTTCTTTAAACCCTAACCTTTAACACACCATAAGGATAGATCAATTCCTTGATAAGTGGTTAATGCATTCAATAAGAAATCAAGAATTCAAGCAAATATGCAAAAGGACTAATTTTCATTACCAATATGTCTAAAACACACTATAAGGAGGGTTTTAATAACATCCTAACATAAGAAACCCTAATAAAACTATTAAGCATAATAGCAAATAATATAGTTCTGAACTTAAATAAGAGATTTGAGCCCACATACTAGCCCACATTAGTCTTCATGTATTTAGACTTGCAAAACATTAAACAAAGCCCATTAAATTGTATCTTCACTTGGGCCAAACCTAGCATGATCAATTGAACTTCCTTGACTAGCCCAATCTTGCATATAGCCAATTAAGGCTTCTTGTAGGTTTTTGGACCTTGACCTTATAATTAGGCCTTGTGGCATGCTTAATGGATCCTTAGCTTTATCTTTAGTTTTCTTGTTGTCCTCTCCATCAAGCCCATCCTTAGCTTTATCTTTAGAAATGCCACCACCATCACCATTCTCAAGTTTGGCCATGTCCATATCATTCCCTCCTTTAGGATGATTCATCCTCTAATCAAGCTCATCACCTACATCAAAAGGACTTAGATCAACAACATTAAATGTATCACTCACATTATACTAACCTTTCAAATCAATCTTGTAGGCATTGTCATTGATCCTCTCAAGGACTTGAAATGGACCATCACCCCTTAGACTTAGCTTAGACTTTCATTGATTTGGGAACCTTTCCTTTTAAAAATGAACCCAAACCTAATCTCCAGGTTGGAACACCATTAGAATTCGTCCTTTATTAACCCTCTCAGCCACTTTTGCATTTTTCTTCTCAATTCTCTCTTTAACTTGCTTGTGCAGCTTTTTAACCAAATTTGCCTTAGAAGAACCTTCAACACTAACAATCTTGTTAAGAGGTAAAGGAATCAAATTAATAGGAGTTAAAGGATTAAAACCATATACAAAATAGTGAAGTGTGTGTAGTGCTATTAATAGCCCTATTGTATGCAAATTCAACAAATGGCAACAAATCCTCCTAAGATTTTAAATTCCTAGAAATCAAAGCACAAAGCAATTAAACCAAAGTTATATTCATAACTTCAGTTTGTCCATCTGTTTATGGATGGCAAGTAGTAGAAAAAAGAAATTTAGTGCCTAACTTACTTTATAGCACACACAAAAAGTGACTTAGAAATTTAACATCTGTATCACTAACAATGGTCCTAAGTACTCCATGTAAACGCACAACCTCCCTAAGAACCAAATCAGCAATATGAATAGCATCATCACTTTTCTAGTATAGTATAAAGTGAGCCATCAATAACAAATATACTATTTTTACCTTTCCTAGATCTAGGCAAACAAAGCACAAAGTCCATGGACAAATCTATCCAAGGAACATTAGGAATAGGCAAAGGCGTATATAACCCATAGGGTTCCAATTTGGACTTAGCTTTCAAACAAATAATGCATTGACCACAAATCTTATGCACATCACATTTCATACATGGCCAATAAAAATGCTCAATTATAGTGTCATACATCTTTTGCACCCTAAAATGACCTATTAAACCACCCTTATATGCTTCCCTAACTAGTACAACCAGCAAAGAACAATTAGGAATACAAAGGCGATTTTTCTTGAAAAGAAAATGCTGAAATACATAAAAATCATTAAAAACATCCCCGTTTGTATAAGTTGTAAACACATTGCTAAAATCATTATCACTCATATACAACTCTTTTATGAACTCAAAGCCCAATAATTTAGAATCAAGAGTAGTAAGTAAAGCATACCTGCGAGAGAGTGCATCAACAACCATATTTTCTTTACCTTTCTTATACTTGATTACATATGGGAATGTCTCAATGAACTCTATCCACTTGGCATGTCTTTGATTTAGCTTGTCTTACACCTTGAGATGCTTCAAACTCTCATGATCTGTGTGTATGACAAATTCCTTGGGCCATAAATAGTATTGCCATGTTTGCAAGGCCTGAACCAATGCATAGAGTTCTTTATCATAGGTTGGGTACCAAAGGGCTGCTCCATTTAGCTTTTCACTAAAATAGCGTATAGGTCTACCCTCTTGCATCAAAATAACCATAATTCCAAAGCCACTAGCATCACACTCAATCTCAAGGGTTTTGACAAAATTAGGTAAAACCAACAAAGAAGTATTACACAACTTATCTTTAACCATATTAAAAGCATGTTCTTATGCATCACCCCAAGTAAACCTAATATTTTTCTTGACAATTTCTTTCAAGGGTGCAGCTATACTACTAAAGTATCTAATGAACCTCCTATAGAAACTAGCTAACCCATGAAAGCTCCTAATTTGGCTAATGGTTTTAGGTGTCGGCCACTCCCTAATTGCTTCCAACTTCTCCATATCAACCTCTAGACCCTTTAAACTAATAATGAAACCAAGGAAATTAACTCTTTCTATGCAAAAACTACACTTTTTCAAATTGGCATACAAATTTTCTATCCTAAGAATTTCTAAAACCCTTCGCACATGCATGATATGATCATCAATTGACTTGGAATAAATGAAGATATCATCAAAATACACAACCATAAATTTACCAAGAAGCTCACACAAGCCATGGTTCATCAACCTCATAAAAGTACTAGGTGTATTTGTAAGCCCAAACGGTATAACTAACCACTCATAAAGACCATACTTAGTCTTAAAAATCATTTTCCACTCATCCCCAGTTTTCATACAAATTTGATAATAACCAAAACGCAAATCAATCTTAGTAAACAAACATGCACCATGAAACTCATCTAGCATATCATCTAACCTAAGGATAGGATGACAATATTCTACCATTATTTTTTTGATTACACGGTAGTCCACACACATTCTCCATGTGCCATCCTTCTTTGGAACTAAAATCATTGGAACTACATAAGGACTTAATCTCTCACACACATACCCTTTTAACATCAGTTCTTCCAGTTGCCTTTAAAGCTCCTTTGTCTCCTCTGGATTACTTCTATAGGCTGGTCTATTTGGTATGACAGCTCTAGGTATGAAATCTATTTAATGTTCTATCCCTCTTTGAGGAGGTAATCCACTTGGCATTTCCTCAAGAAAGACATCAGCAAACTCCTGCAAAAGATTAGCAAACATACTCAGTAAGGAAAGATCAAGTTCAATAGTTGATTGGCTTCCATTTCAAGTTGCAACCTTTCCATTTGCTCATTCATATTCCTTATGCTTCATTGCACCCTCTTATTTTCATGCATTTATGTTGTGGGTATGCCGATAGTTGGCACATTATCACCTCTATTAGGACCACTTGACATGCTGCAATAAGAGTTAGTATGCAATAAAAAAATAAAAAAAATTAAAGACCTCACTATCACTCCCTTACATGTTTACTCTCAATTAATTAGGATGGTCACTCATGTTTCACACAATCAAGAATGATCACACAAGGTTGAAAACTCACACCACTCAGCTTGTTTTCAAGGATTCTTATGTGAATCAATAACCACACATCAAGTTATTTCACTATACTTACAAAGCACGTAGAATTATTATCTAAAAAGCTTAGTTGAGGCAAAATGCAAGAATTAAAAAAAAAATCAACAAATAGCCACACTTTCAATAAAATTAGGAAGAAAAACATAAGAAAACTTTAAAGGATGCAAATGACATATACAGAAACAATTTAGATGCAAGAAACACGAAAATTAGATAAAGAAACAAGAAATATGCAATTCAACCTAAAATAAGAAAAGAGGGAACAGTAATAAAAATAAGTGCTTAATGAATCAAGAACAATGAAAAACTCAAAATGAAACGATGGTTGAGTAAAAGGAATGAAAATAATGAGTAAGAAACAAAGAATTAAGTTCAAGAACCAAAAAATCAAGTTTAAGCCTGAATAGAAAGTTCTAACCAAACAGTAATAGAAACATGATTTTAGAGCTCAAGAAAAAATTAAAAACTTTAACTTGATGTAAAAGACATGTAAGGATCATATTAGGAAGCAAAAATCACAAAGAAAGTTAATCAAGAAGGAAGGTTACCTCTATATGCCTTAAATGTGTCAATTCTGCCCAAACTTAAAAGACATGCAAAAAAAAAAAGAATATTTGAAGGAGAAAGATAAATTTAAGACTGAAATAATTCAAATAATATGGCATATGTAGGGTTCTGGTCAATGGAATTCAATGTCCCTTTGAATCTTCCTAAACAACCACATAATCCTTATTTGTGTAGGATTGTAAAAATCTTCTTAATTTCCTCTTGAGTTTAGGAAACTTTCAAGGCTAATTGTAATAGGAATCTTTCAACAACCCTAATATCTATATAAACATGCTAAGAACAAGGATTAACACACCAAACACATTTTCAAGCCAATCAAGACACAATCAAACCAATCAGACATATTCCTTAATCTCTTTTTTTTTAGATACTTCATATCTAATTTTTTTTTTTTTTTTGCTTTATTTTTTTCTTTTTATTTTTTTATGAACCAAAATAAAAAAAAACTACAAGAATTAAAAACTAAACAATGCATAATGTAAAAAAAAAATAAGCAAATAACTTAAAGAACATGATAGATAACATGATTTAAGAGCCAAAGCTCTTATACCACATGTTAAGAACCTCCAAGGATTAAAACCACAAACCCTAATGATTATAAACCCATGAATTACTATCTTGGAAACCCAAAAACAAATTAAGTTTCAAAACCTAAGAATCGCTTAAATCAGATTGCAAGGTTTGGTTTATCAAGATCAGAACCTAAAGAAAACTAAGTTCTTTAAACTCTAACCCTTAACACGCCACAAGGATAGATCAATTCCTTGATAAGTGGTTTATGCATTCAACAAGAATTCAAGCATTCAAGCAAATATGCAAAAGGACTAATTTTCATTCAATTTCCAATCTGTCTAAAACACACCATAAGGAGGGTTTTTATAACATCCTAACATAAGAAACCCTAATAAAACTATTAAGCATAATAGCAAATAATATAGTTCTGAACTTAAATAAGAGATTTGAGCCCACATACTAGCCCACATTAGTCTTTATGTACTTGGACTTGCAAAATATTAAACAAAGCCCATTCAATTATGTCTTCACTTAGGCCAAACCTAGCATGATCAATTGAACTTCCTTGACTAGCCCAATCTTGTATATAGCTAATTAAGGCTTCTTATAGCTTCTTAGACCTTGACCTTGTAATTGGGCCTTGTGGCATGCTTAATGGATCCTTAGCTTTTATCTTTGGTTTTCTTATTGTCCTCTCCATCAAGCCCATCCTTAGTTTTATCTTTAGAAACACCACTACCATCACCATTCTCAAGCTTGACCATGTCTATATCAGATGAAGGGGATCTCTTGTGTTTAACTCAATTTAATATGATCACACAAAGTTTTTCCTCACACCTTTCAGCTTGTTCCCTTAATGTTCTTAATTAAATCAAACCAAACAACACAAACGAATTAATTGCTTACAAAATTCAATATTAAAATCCAAGTAGTTTGTAAAGAAAAAAATATAAGTGCTCAATTCAAAAAGGTACCGATAAATAGGAAACATAGGAGTGTACAAAATCAAAAATAAATATTAACCCTAATAAATAAGGAAAAGGCACTATTTAATCCCTTTAAGACAAGGAAAAGCTTTAAGATAAGATTATGATTAGGAAAAAACAAGATATGATTAAATCTAACAAAGTAAGGATATATTCTACTCTCAAGATTTTAAATCTAACAAAATAAGGATAGAATCTACTCAAGATTTTACTTTATCCACAAAGATATCCTTATTAAACAAGGGAAATTCAAATTTATATCTAAAGAACCAAGAAATTCAAAATTTTTATCTTCAAAATTCAAGATTTGCAACCTTAAATCAAGATTTAATCAAGGAACTCAAAGATAATTCAAGAAACCAATGAATTTGATTAAGCAAATCAAGAAAATAATTAAAGAAAGTTAAAGAATTTAAGAAAATATGTAAGAAACTTTAAAGATTCTAAAGATTATCTTACAAATGTCCAATTACTTCTTCCTTTTCTTTTCTTTTTTTTTAAATGCTCAAACTTAAACTTTAAATGCCACAAAGGTTTTATCAACTCCTCTAATAAGTTCATGTTGTATTTTTCAAGAACCCTAGAAAATAAGTAATCTTTGCTTTAGGTTGAAATTCACTGAAATAATTTGAATTAAGCTTATCAAATAATGTACATAAAACTCCCTTTTATAATGCTAAGGAAGTGACTTAATGCTAAAGATTCCTAACTCGCTAAGATTTCTTTTCAAAGTAGGAAACAAGTAACTAAAACTAAAAAAAAAAAACTAATCTAAATTTACTTATAGTGAATTTAACTTGGATTAAGGCCTAAAAATAAATATAAATATTAACTAAAGTCTATTAAAATGAATTCTAATCAAAGATAAGGCCCAAATTAAGCATATAAGCCTTAAACAAGCCTTATCCATAATCATCAAGGACTTGAACTTTAAATATGTTAAAGAAAGCTGATTTAGTTTCAATTTGACTTCCACAAAAGCCTTCAAAATGTTTGGATCCTCATGTGGATAATTAACACAAATAGTCTTCATAAAGCCTCTTTCAACTTCTTTACACGCGATCTAGTTTTTAGGCCGTAAGGTAGCTTCAAATCATCATTCAAAGTAGGAATAACGTTCAATTTGCCCTTTAAACTTTTTGGAAAGGTTCAAATTGCCCTTTTTTACCTTTTTTTTCAATTTACCCCTTGAACTTTGTAATAAAGGTCAAATTAGCCCTAAAATTTTTATTTACACCCTATTGTCTAAGATGTAAACAAATATCATAACAAAAATTACAAAAAGCTCCCTTTATTAACAAATTACCATACATTTATAAAAATATTTAGTAAAAAATTTAAAATTTATTTTCTAAAATTATATATAAACCCTTAATTTATTTATGATATATTATATTACTAAACAAATATATTTAGTCACCAATAACTTTTAATAATTTTTTAAATATTAAAATTTATTTCATTTATTAAGAACAAATACTTATTGTAGGAAAATATTATCACGATAATTAACTATATATATTAAACAATTTAAAATTTATATAATTTATATTTATGTGTTAAAAAAATAAAAACATATTATACAATATGCTAAAAAATTCTTCTCAAATAATTAACTATAATATATTATTTAAAAAAAATAATGATTTTTAATGTATAAATAAATTTAAGATTTGAAAAAATGTTATTTATATGTAAGTTAGTTTGCCAATACAAATATTATAATTCTTCAAAAATTCTAATACATAATGTTAAAATGTTAAAATATTTTTATATTAATATACTAATTAATTAACATAAGTAAATAAAATAAATTTTAATTTTCAAAAATTTTTAAAATATTATTGGTTAAAAAAATAAAATTTTCTAGTAATGTAATATTTTAAAATAAATTTAGGCCCTAAATATAATTTTAAAAAAATAAATTTATAATTTTTTATTAAATATTTTTACAAATATATGGACTAATTTGTCAACTAATTAAACTATTAGGGCTCTTTTTGTAATTTTTATTATGGTATTTGTTTACTTATTAGACAATAGAGGTGTAAATGAAATTTTTAGGGCCAATTTGACCTTTATTTTAAAGTTCAGGGGGTAAATTGATGAAAAAAGGTCAAAAAGGCAATTGGAACCTTTCCAAAAAGTTTAAGGGCCAAATTGAACTTTCTTCCTTCAAAGTATTATCTTCATGTTTCAAACAAGATCCATCAAGCTTTGAATTAGCTCTGTGTTATCCACTCTCTTCAAGATGCTCCTTTTGTTCCATTTGAGTTATTAGTTTACCAAGTTCCTAGCCAAAACAAACATAACATAGTTTGAAAAAGTTTTAATACTATAAAGGTGTTTCTAGTATTTGTTATGTTTTATCAAGAATTGAAAGTTGAGATGAGATCATATGATATGGCTATTAGAGTTTGACTAAACCATGACTCTAAGTTATATCAAGATCTTCTACTGAAAGAATTTTAGTGCACGGTAATTATGATCAAAGGTTCATGTGAATCAATACATGCATTCGTTTCTAATTGGATAACTATGATATCGATGTTATGGATCATTCACAACTTATGAGAACTAAATGTGTATTAACTTATGAGAACATTTAAACTTGAAAGGTGTTTAAAATAATATCAAGTGTTGATATTATCTTCTCATTGTCAATTAGATATAAACTTAGTAAGTCACACCTAAAAGAGTTTCACCAAATCGTCATCAATATTAATCTAATTATTGATTCAAATTATCATATATATGGTGTGTGAATTTTCATTACACATTTTTTATATTGCTTTAAAATTATATTTATTTTTTAATTGTTAAAAATTTAATCAAAGATAAAGTGCTTACATCTTACTTAGGTAAGGAAACCATAAAATGACGAAATATACAATATCTTAAAAATTCGAATACTTTTAGTGGAGTCTCTTAAATATAAATTTTAAAAAATAGAAATTCAATTGGTTAAAAACTCAAACTAAATAATTTAATGAATTCAATTTGGCCACATGCATCATTTCTCACCCTAAATTTTACTCAATTAACCCCTACCACTTCTTAACTTTTATTATATTCTATTCAATATTTAATTTTTTATTTTGAAATTCTCTAACCCCTATAATATATAAAATCAAAATATTTTATAAATTAATATTGATATGGACACAAGAAAAATTTATAACTAAATGTTTAATGAAAGAGAGAATATAATTTAAAATAAAATTTTTTTAACTTTTTTATATTAATTTTAAATTCTATTTATATTATTTTGAAACTAATTTTAGCATTTTATATGTATAAAATCATTTGAAATTAAATTTTTATTCGTTTTGATAATTTGTTTTAATATTATATAAATTAAATAAAATCAAAAAGTACAAATTGAAAAATAAAAAATGAAAAATGTTCAAAATAAAATTTTAAAAATTGAATATTAAATAATAAAAGCTGAATGTTAGAAGTTATCATGTAAAATTCAAAGGTGAAACTATAGATTTTTAGCATTTTATATGTATAAAATCATTTGAAATTAAATTTTTATTCATTTTGATAATTTGTTTTAATATTATATAAGTTAAAGAAAATCAAAAAGTAAAAATGTTCAAAATAAAATTTTAAAAATTAAATATTAAATAATAAAAGTTAAGTGTTAGAAGTTATCATGTAAAGTTCAAAGGTGAAAACATAAAATTCAAAAATACAAACTAATAAAGCAAATGCAGTTGGTAAAAAAGTGCAGAAAAAAAATGCACAAAATGCAAAAGCCTAGCATCAGAAACCACCAAAGTTATTAAGGACCCAAATATGCATGTATCCTGTCTCATATACATATCTAAAAAATATTTTGTCAATAAGCGGTATTGTATGTATAACACAAACCGTCAAATTCTTCCATTTTCAATACATCCTTTGCATTTAGTAAAACATGTGTTCGTAACTTGCATGTATAACTACACTTTCTGATACAATTTTTTTGAATAAATCGGAAAGTACATATTCCAGTACATTGTTACAATGAAATATGCTCTCTCTGGAAGTCAGAGATAAAGAATAACCAAACCTAAAATCAGCTAAACCATGTTTGGTCAATACAATAGAAATAAAATACCTAATTTTATCTATGGCCAAAGTATATCCAGGTAACATTCATACGATATCCGATAGTTACCAACCAAAAGGAACGTGCCTTTGTTGCCTTTAAGGCTGCTTAGCTTTCTAGATGTAGTAGAGCTGATTCAAGTTCAGATTGACAAAAGAAATTTTGAGACATCGTGCCTTTTTTCTTACTAATTCATCATCAGAATAAAATGCTCAACACAAAAGCCTAAAATACTGCAGAATATGCATGTCAGCAATGTATTACTTTACCATGTAACAATATGTGAACATAAAAAGACTGAAATACATGTAGTAAATAGTCATATAATATGTTAAAAGCATGTTTAATCAGTTTTTCTTTTCCTATCGAAAGTAGCTATTTGATCATACATAGAGATATCCCACGACTCAAACCCCACCAACCTTCTCAAGTTCATTCATCATAAAAGCTAATTAGCATTATGTTAATGCAGCTAATAGTTTATTTTCATTCTCTCACCATAGAGTGACGATCCGTCTCCTCGAATCACAAATAACCAAATACCTCAAACTCAAAAGAATATAAACTACTGCAAAGGTATTGGGATTTAACTAATGAATTCAATCTAGAGCTTGGAATAGTATGCTTACAACTGTCATAATTGCTCACGGATAAATACCATTGATCTCAACATGGAAGCCAAAGTATCTCTAGAGACCTGGAATTTCACCTCTGTTTGTCCAGTTGTCGTTTTGGTATCTTGGAGCTGAAAAGTATAACAAAATAGATACATGTTCAAAGATCTAGTCATCAATATAGCCTCACAGCAAAGTCACAGCTGCACAAACCAAGAAACAAAAAATTTAATAGAGGAAAAGCATATATCTTAGGCGCTTGGGAGCATTTAAGTCCAAGGATTAAAACCTCAAGCCAACAACCCATTCATCAATTCGCAGAGCTGGGGCTAGGAACGGGAATAGCTATGCTCATTGTGTAACAGGGACGGTTTATTTCATTTCATTCCCAATTTGTTTGCTAAAAGAAAATGGGATTTCAGTTTTTTTATACTGCAAAGACAAAACTAAAAAGAATGTCTATGTGGACTTCTCCAAGCGTGTTACAATACTAAAATAAAGAGTAGACATCGTTCTTGTCAAGTGATCAGACCACATGGTATTGATCTTTCATTCAAAATATTACATCAATAAAACAACTTTACAATTTTGATGAGAATATTTTAATTTGGAAAAAAGACATGGTCGCCTTCATTGAAATAGGTAAATGTCCTAGAATGACAAATTAAGATGCAAAGTGAAATAATTTAAAATAAAGGTACTTAATAATGTATATTATTTACAATGCATCTCATGAATGGTTCATATCTCTAATTTAAAATTTTCATTATCCTGCCATTGTTGACAAGGTCATTGTCCATTGCATATCAGTGTCCTACGTATCTCCAGCAACATAAGTGCACTTTTGAAGCAGCAGCAATGTTGGCCATTATATATCAAAAGAATTCGATTCAGGTTTGTATCAACAAATATAGATGGGTGGTCTCTTGCAATAACAAGTAAATCCAATAATGTGTAATCCAGACGTGAACTAGAGATTTCAAAGTATTATGTATTAACATGCCAGATTTTAGATGCTTGTAAAAGAATTGCTGAACAATGCCCGTCAACAGTGCATTTGATTAGTCCTGAAACTTCACGTTTTTGTATGAACTATATAATCAGTCATGCAAAGCATCTGGACAGAGCTGTATAACCATATAATAGTTTTAAATAAATTATGATTATTTGACACACTGTCAAGAATAGCTAACAAAATTTTACCAAATGGTTGTTCATATCTATCATCTATCAGCTAGCAATTACGCGCAATAGTTATCAGCTATTAGTTGAAATAACTAAATCAAGCGGGCCCTAAATACAATGAAACTAATGTGAGAAGTTAAGCTTTTCAAAATTCAATAAATAAAGTAAAATACAAAAATAAATTAACTAATATATAATTATATAATTATATATTTGAATTGAGTTCTTAATTCACTAGACTAAAAACACCTATTTAAATTATAAATTACTTTTGAAGCGATTCAAAATTCTTTTCATATATCAAAAACTATTAAAAGAAAATGAAATCATGTTAAATAAACATTAACTCACACCATATATAATTTAACATACTCAAATTAGATAAAGATTAGTTTTTTAAATTGTGGAATTGTTGTTAAATAGAAATTACAAAGTATTTAATAATGTTTATCATTCATTTTTATTACTTTATTTTCTCAAAACAAAACCATCAATGAGCTTTAGCATTATTAATTAGTTTGATTATATTTATCTATCTATTGTGTGTGTGCGTGTGTGTATAAATATACAAACGAAATATAAGAATTGGGGTTCACAGAATGAAACCAACCAACCCCAACACCACCTCCCCCAAACCCCACCAAAATAATATCAACACTTAACAAGAGAGAATGGAAAATAAAGGGTTGAAATTTCTTATTTTCTCTACCTTCAAATTAATGACTGCAACTCGATTGGCCGGTGTTGAGAGCTGCTGACTGATATAAGCCATGGATTTCAACATAGGCTCCAATGTAACCTTTGTTAACCTAAACTGGACCTCTGTTTCCCTTGATGGACTTTTTCCATAATCTTGCAACTACAATGACGATAAACAGAAATAAACAGAGAAGCACATGAGCATAATGTAACTGAGGAATACTGAAAGGAACCATTTCTATTTACTATTTACCAACATTTAAATTCAATCAAACTACATATGGAAGAAGAACACGGAGAGCACAATGATCTTACATCATAAGAGTGTCAGTGAAAATAAGTAAGTTTGGTGGAGATATTGCTAAACTCTTTCTAAAAATATCAAGTTGTTACAGCTATTACAGTTGTAACTTGAAAAAGTTCGGAGAAGAATATAAACCGTAAACTATACAAAAGCTGTCACCTCATACAAAGGAAAGACACAATTACCTTCAAGTTGATGACAGCTACTTTTCCAGCTGGTGTTGAAGTCTTATTTTCCATAGCCCATGACATGGACTTAAAATAAGTAAGAACCATCTGTATCATACAAATGTAATGATCACCAAAACCTTCAGAACCTTGCTCCACAAAATTTGCACCAGCAACACATATCATAACCAGCACAACAAAATGGTGAAAATTATTAGTTGTTATACATACTGTGATATCAGAAGGAGCTCCATTGTGGTGGATAGACACAGGAGAGATACTGGGCTGGTTCATATCAGCAAAAGGTATTCCAGCATCATTAAGATTATACTGATGATGTGGGATTGCATCTTGCCAATGCCACGATGATGGAATCATTTCAGGAACTGAAAAGGTGGATTTGTTGTTACTGTCTTCAAGACTACTTCCAATTCCCTGGGAGCTAGGAGGAATCACTTTCACAACATTTTTCTTAACAGAAGCAATCTTTTTTACACCCTCGCTTAAAGCACTGATTGCCACATTATAGGTCTCAACAGCAATTGCTCCTTCCTCTGCATATTTAATAGCTTCCAGGCAGAGATTGTTAAAGCGCGAGGTCAGAGTTTCAATACCTTGCAGATCTGCATTTCGTTCCTCCATTCCAACCCAAGATTTGGCATTCCTTGTCCATCGCTTTAATATATAATGTGATGGAAGCGTTAGAACATTTGTTACAGTGAAGACAGTTAATATATGTCGACATAGAATACCACAATATTCAAACATCTGACAACTACAACTTGCTTGCAGTTCAGAAACATTCAATGTCACTATATATGCTTTGTCATCATGTTCATATTTCGCAACCCTGAATTTACTTACATTTGCATCTCTCTCAATATTATTTGCTGTATATACAAAAGTTTCAACTAGTTCTTCCTGAAACTTGGCAAACACTTTCTTCGTGTAGAGATTTGCAGCCTGTTGTTCCATTGGTGATGGTGTCTTAAGCACCTGAGTTGTGCAAATAGTATCATAATCTGCCTCTTTTTCCTTTCCCAGAGAATGCTCAAGAGCTCTTTCATACAGCTTAAAGAACATGGGTATAGTGGTTTGTTGATTCACATACCCATCAAAAAAAGAGCTTACCCCTTGGTTTGAAGAAAGTGCAGCAAAGAAAGTGCCACGAAAATAAACCGGTGCCCACTGTTTGCGAGCACTGTACACAGCCTGAAGCCACTCATTCTTGTGGAGATCATATTTATCCAGAAGAGCACCCCACGATGATTCAAAATCCTCAATTGTCTCAGAAAAGTTAATGCAGCTATACATTTCTCCATAAAAAGATGGATGAGCAAGGTAAATATGAGATAACCTTTCTTGGCCTTCTCTCAAGATGTGCCACTTGCAGATGCAATGGCGAGTTTCTGGAAAAACCTGAGAAACTCCCATTTGTATGGCTCTATCTTGATCAGTGGTGAGAGAAACAGGAGGTCGGTCATTCATTGCAGATAGCCATGTCCTAAATAGCCAAGTAAAGGAAGACTCAGACTCATCCAGAAGCAATGCACAGCCAAATAATACCATCTGACCATGATGATTCAACCCTGTAAAAGGTGCAAATGGGACCTGATACTGATTTGGTCTATACATAGTATCAAAAATAACTGCATCACCAAAGTGACTATATGCCATCCTTGATCTTGCATCAGCCCAGAAGACATTAGTCATGCGGTTGTCATCATCAAGTTGTATTGCATAATAGAACCCTGGGTTCTTAGCCTGCATTTTCTGGAAATAGTTCAGAAGATGTTGTGCATCTCTTCCAAGGGTTCTCTTTCTGCTAAGAGGACCCAAATAGTTCACAGATACATGTGCACTTTTCTTAACTGGGTGTTTAGGTTCTACAGGAGAAGCATTCCTGACAAGATTTGATTCATAAGACACATGATTTCCATCATCAGAAAAATAAACATCGCTAGTGGCATCAGGTGTTTCAGCCACATTCTTTGTAGAACCAGCAAAATGCCTGCGAGGTCGAAGGTAATGAACCTTACCAGGAATCGCCATAGAATGGTTATGGTCCTCTACAAATTTTGTCACAACCCACTTGTCAGAATCTTTTCTCTCTATTCTAAGCATGGCATTGCAACTCTCAAAACTTCTCCTTTTAAGTACGTCCCTAGAACATGCAAATTCCCAAGTTACAATTGGCCCATCCGGTTTAGCACGGGTAAACTGACCAACATGAGTGCTAAATCCTATATCCCTGGCATATGCATCATAGAATGCCTTTGCAACATCCTCTGATTCAAACTCCATACCCAGATGCGGAAGAGCACTTCCATCATCATCCTGATTTCTAACAATCATGACGCATGCAGAATCTTCAATTACATTTTGTTTGTCAGGTTTATTACAACCAACATTTAGTGCCATGTTATGAGCATCAACTTTTTTTTCGTTGCAACATCATCTTACATAAATGTAGAATACAAAAGTGGGATAACTCCATTTATTCCAGCAGGCTATATAGGCTATCCTTCATCCTTGTAGCAAGAGCAGAATTAACGACTAAAGAAAAGTCTGCATTTGGTATTTCTTACAATAAAAGAATTACTCAAAATAATCTATATTAAATGCCTGTATACGTATGCAGATGCTCTATAAATGATAAAAACAACTATGATAGAAGGAAGAACACATGATTATAATCTAGGCACCAATTTTCTTCGTCTCATGGCCTTGTTCTAAGACGCAACCATTAAAACTGAAAAAAAAAAAAAAATCAGAATTCTGATGTTGTCTTAATTATAACTCCCAGTAAAAGATATAATAAGGTGAACAGAAGCAAAACGTTGCAGACTGAGGAACGAAATGATTTCCACCAAATGAATTCTAAAGAATTCACTACAAATTCTTGAAAGCACACTTCACAAATTCAGTATTATATTTATAAACATATGATTTGTTATCAAAATGAAAGCCCTAATCTTGTAGCATGGACAAGAAGGAAAAATGAAACTGACCTTAACAAAACAGCTGGTCAAGAAGCCATATTCAGCTAATAATAATAATAATATCTCTTCTCTCTCGTTTCTGTTAATATTAATTCTTCTCTTTTCTTCACTAAAGAAGATTATTATATTTTACAATAGCAATGATTCTTGTCTTTGAATTAGCGACGTCTCTGAGCAGAATAGTTGGAGCCCCGAACCCGAAAATTCTTTGTTTTTTTTTTCTTTCAAAATGGACCAGTTTTCTTCCTTTCAATCTCTCTCGTTCATTTTCAACTTTTTGCATTTTATTTTTACATTTTCCACCCCAAAATTCCTTCTTTTTTTTAAAAAAAAAAAAAAGAAAGGGTTTCTGGATGCTTAAATGTATTTCTATGAACACAGTACCTGCACCTTCTTATTTATTTTCTTTTAAGGTTAATTTAAAAAATTTATGAAATTTTGCACTTTTGACAATTTTGAAATATTTTTTTAATTTTAATAATAGCATTCACTCTTTTTTTTTATTTTTACAATTTCATATATCAATTAAAATTTTGATAAGATTTTATTAACATGACCACTTGAAAAATCTCATAAAAACAAACCGCTTTGATTATTTGTAAAAATTTAAATGACATGATCAATTAATTTTGAAAAATTGATATATAATTTTTTTATTTTTATTTAATTTTATTTTTTATTTTACCTTTTTTATTTGACTTTAATTTTAAGTGTGGATTTTTTTGTTTATTTTTATTTTTTCCTTATACATTCCCTTCACTCATTATTTTTTCCTTTCCGTTTTTTATTTTCTTTTTTTCTTTTTTTTTTTATTTTTATTTTCTACTTATTTCTTCCATCTTTTTTTTCCCTTTTTTCTTTTCTATTTTTATTTTCTCCTTATTTTTTCATTCTCCCATTAATTTTTCCTTTTTATTTTATTTTCTTCTTATTTTTCTCTCCTCCTCTTTTTCCATCTTTTTTTAATTTTTTTTTCCTCCTCCCCTTCTCTTTTCATTCACTCTTTCATTCACTCTTTGCACAATGATGTTTATAATACTCAATAAGTGCTTCATAATTTTTTTGTGAAAAGCAGTGTGACTCATTAATAAAAAATAAAGTTACATATTATTATTATTATTATTATTATTATTATTATTATTATTATTATTAAAAAATTGAATGACTGAATATTACACATGACTTAATTTTGAAAAAAAAATTACAATTAATATATTCAAATTATAAAATCAAAAATTTCTTTTAATAAATAATTAAAATTTCGAAGAGACTATTAAGGAAAAAGAGAATAGAAGACTTGAAGTTTGTAAGGAATTCGTG